>ML996098.1:0-45646 GCA_010093805.1 Polyplosphaeria fusca | reverse complement strand
GAGGCGGAATCGATGCACAGGCAGACGCTGGCGACCAAGGAGACGGTGCTTGGTGTCAACCATCCAGATACGCTGACGAGCGTCTACTGCCTCGCTCATCTTCTTGCAAGTCGCCATCATTACGATGAATGTATTGCGCTTTACGAAAGAGCATGCGCTGGCTACGATAGCACTCTCGGGAAGGATCATCCAACTACCCGCGCATGTCACCAGCACTTTGAGCAGATGCTCATGTCTCAACCACAGGACTCGCCTGAAGTTCCTCCAGATATTGCACCTAAAAGCGCAAGCAGACAAGGCGCAAATAGATCAGGACTATTGCGTAAATTGGCGAAGCTAGGTCTCGGACGTTCAAAGGACAATTCATCATAACGGAAGCAATTGTACGATATCATGTACTACACGCTAAGTTATAGCTATGTCTGGTTTAGAAAATTGAAGTTGTCTCTTGTCCCAGTAGGCAGGGCGACGAACAAGCGAGGTGATGCCCGAGTCATGTTTGAAGCGAGCGTCAAGTGCAAGTGCGCTAGGAAAAGCATGTCAGCAATGATAAATAACAGCTAAGCCATTTTAGGTAGGCGAACCGAATCGTCCCCAAAGAGCGACCCTAAGCTGGTTGAGATTGAATCAGCGCAGAGACACGAATGTTTCTCAGGTAGTGTCGCCGGGCTCGGGATCAGGTCATTATTTGATGCGCTTCGACTTGACAGGTCATTAGTAGGATGCATGTGGTTTTGGCGCATCTATGTGGGTTCAAAGTGAAGCAGTTGGGCGAAGCTCATAGCACATCACGGGATTGCATCGTAACTGTAAGCTATCTCGAGCGGATATCTTTGTGTATTATATTTTAGTTGATAAAGTTATTATCCCGAGAATATCAGTGTCGCTAGCTTCTTGTCGGGATTGTTGTGTCGAGATGAAAAGGTAGCGTTCCGTCATGGCGTGCATCCTGCTACGTAGGGATAGACACTAATGAGTTTCATACCATCCACTGCCTTTTCAATGTGTTCAATCGCGCGTTGTCCTGCATGAGCTAAGATTTGATGATCATCTGCTGGAGTGACTTGTAGCGGCTCGCGCTCCTCTTGACTAGGCTTCTTCGCTTGGGTTGCAAACGTATATAGTTCTGATGCATTAGGACGTTCGGCCTTATCGGAGTCGATGATCCAGTGTCCTCCTTGCTCATTAAGCTTACAGAACACTTCCTTGGGTGTACTTCCAAGGTAGAGGCAGCTCCGTCCTGAATCGAACTCAAGGCCTACGGTACGACAGCGATGGAGTGATACCACTGATGTAAAGAACGATGGAATGAGTGCTACCCAGGTAATGGTCACTCGTCGTTCTCCAGTTGGGGTATTAACAATCAACTTAACGGTTCCCCATTCCTGAATCTGCAGCGCTTGTGTGCCAGCTAGCAGAACATCGTCAGGATGTCCGTCTTGGATCTTCTCCCAAGTCTTTGGCCTGTGATTTGTAACGTGGAGGTTGGATCCAGGATCAAGGATCCACTTGTTGATCAATGGTGGTGGAAGCTGTCGAAGAGCAGCTGTCGCATGTGTAATCGCATCGTCAGTGGCTTCTCGAGTGCCTTGTCAGTGCATGACAGCGCCTGTGAGATTCGAGGCATTGGTAGGGTGGTCGCCGGCGTCCATTGAGAAGTCACTCTTCGCTAACTGGGTATAATGAGACGATCTCTTCCCATTAGACCTTTTCTCCGCTTGAAATAGCGCTCTGCTTAGCTTATTGTTCCGGCCTAGCCTCCTAACTTCATCGAACTTGGCTTGAATTGTTGGGTCCGGTGACCATCCTGCTGGTCGAAGAGATGGCACCACATAGCAACACTGATCGAACAGGTGCTTGTCGCCACAAAGACAGGTTAGGGTACGCTTCTGAGTTTTGTCGGAACTTGATTGTGCTAAGGTTGCATACGTTCCAAGTGTTGACGACACTGGGTGCATGGTGCGTCGATAGCGTCGGTAGTTCTCCACGAGTTCCACTGGACCCATGTAAGGTGTTTCGTCCATCTCTGCTCTGGTGATCGCTTGAACCTCATGTGTGACGTAACCCTCATCGATCCCCTTGATCACACGAAGGAAATCCTGCTGAGCTCGGTAGTCTTGGACTTCAGGAAGGTTCAACTTGATCATGTCGCGTAGGATGGTAATGTAGCTCTCGTGCCAGGTATCCATCTTCTGCCTTTGGGGAACTTTCTTGATCTTCTCGTAGCGCTCTAGTAGCTCGTATTTGCGTTCCGCTATTGACATGCAGAACTGCTTCTTGAGGCTCGTGAGCTGTGCGTACGGGGTTTTATCGTCCTCGATAACAGGGATGTGTCGGCTAGCTATCGTCCTTGCGATTTCCCGTGTTAGGTTCTTTAAAGCCTTCTCTTTCTGTTGCCATGCAGCCTGGTCGCTGGCATAAAAGGTATGCCAGAAGGTATAGTCCTCTCGTTCAGACTTCGTAAGTTCGTGAGGAAGGATATCAGGCAGCGGCTCAGTCTGCGCCGTGCTAGATGATGACTGAGATTGAGCTGGTGTATCCGTGCCCTTCTTGAACGATCGTAGTAGAAGCTTCTGCGGCTTCTCGTTGTAAATCTTCTTGACAGCATCGGCTGTCAGATCTGGGTTACAGTACTCCCAGATGTTGTTAGTATCAGCGGTCCTCTCTCGCAAGAATATCCAATTTCGACCAGTCACTCGGCTTGTCAAGGATAATCGTTTCCTTGACAATCAGCTCGTTGTCTTTGCTCATAGTGGTGGCAACAGATGACCTTGAGTTGATCTCCTCCGGTGGAAAGCGTGATGGTATCGAATACGTGGGTAATGGTGAACTGCAGTCGGTTTAGGCGGGTGCCGGGCTCATAACTATCGGAGTAACCGTGGATCAGAAAGAGGACTGAGTTGATTGTAATGAACTTCTCTATCTGTGTTTATATACAAATGGTTGAGAATGGAAAGAATGTTCGAGAAGGGGCAAGCGGCGAAGAGTAATTTGTCATGTGGAACATTCTCGCACAATCAGGATAACGTTATTACCAGACACGCTGACACATTAGCACCTACCGTCAATGAGAAAAAGAACCGTCAAAAGACGACAGGTGTGTGCAACTCTGTCGCCTCTTGCCAGCGGGAAGTATAGGCATGTAACTCCGGAGAATCTGGCTTTTCTGAACTTGGACCTTGCGCGCTCGTCTGGAAATGGCCAACAACTTAGAAAATACGAGCCTACCTGATTGGAGACTTCATTAACAAGTGGATGGCACAGAGCGGTCCATTTCGAGAGTGGTGCTGACAGTTTCTCGTGTCTTGCCTCACAAGGTGCAATGTCATTGGAATGACCTGCTGGAAAATGAAGTGTAGCAGCACCCATCGCGTCACGTCGCGGTCCAATGAAAAAGGACCAAGGCGTAGCATGGTATTTGACTGTAGCATTCACAAGTCCACATACCTATTATAGAGATGCAAAGTAAACCCTTCCTCCCAATCATAAAGGGCGCCCAGCCGGGTGATTGCCTATTCTAGCAAAGGACCGGAACCTCGTATGCACTGTTCTCTGGTACGCCTCAGGCCAATCAGGTCACTTCGGCGCCTTACTCAAGCTGTTGTTCGGTCCACTCCCAGAGCCTTTTCCATTGTCCCGCGTCACTAGCAGCCTTTGTGTGTTTCTGATGCTGTCCGACGGGATAGTAGACACTTCCAGACTCGATGCTGCCTTGCAAAGGTATCGTTGCGGCCCAGAGCGTATTGTAAGTGCCCTGTTCCAGAGGTACAGACTGGCCGATGGTCGTCATCTTCACGAAGATCCGGTCAAGAAAAGGTTGGCCCTCGACGAGATTGGTATGAACAACTCCAGGATGAATAGAAACGACTGTGATATTCGAGTAGTGCTTTGCCAGCTGTGAGCCGAAGATGACCTGTGCAAACTTGCTTTGTCCGTATCGAGCCCATTTGCCTCCCATGCCGATGTTCTTTTGCGTTGTCTTCAGTTCGTCGAATGAAAGTGGGCCAGGGAACATGGTATAGCCCGAGGAGGTAAGGTTGACCACTCGCGCCTCGCCAAATTCGGTCGCTGTCCGATCCAGGAGCGGAATGAAGCGTTTGGTGAAGAGTGTGTGGGCGAGAAAGTTGATTCCGAACTGAATCTCGTAGCCGTCCTTTGTCAGTCCCATCGGGCCTCCCATGATGCCGGCATTGCAGATTAAGACATCCAATCTCGTTGGTTCAGTCGAAAGAAAAGCGTTTGCCGCGCCGTTCACCGATGCAAGGGAGGACTGGTCGCATTCGTAGTAAGCCGTCTCGACATGCGGGGCAATCTTTTTCACCTCCGAGAGGACGGAATCCGCGTTCTTCTTGTTGCGACCGGTGAAGGCGATATGCTTGGGACCGTGCTTCGCCAACGTGAGAATAGTTTGCTTTCCAAGCCCTGATGTTCCTAAGAGGTATGAGTAACCGTCGTGTTTGTGTCCAGAGTGAAACCAACCTCCTGTGACGAAAAGACCTTGCCAGCGAGATCGGGAATGTCCTTCTCCGGATTGAACGCGCCCTTGGTTTCCATCGTGCTCGTGGAGGCGATATTGCAATTGTCTCAAAAACAGTGGTTTGTGAATAAGAGACGGTAGCCTAGGTGAGGTCTACATGGCATCTCGTGTTGCACTACCCGATTGCTCAGGTCGGGAAATTAAGCTTTGCCTCCCGTACGCTGCAGCCTGGCCACAGCCCTCCGTTTGAGCTAATCTCCGAGAGACATGGCATAGGCCAGGGCCACGGACGATGCTCAAGATTGCAGTATGAATCTGTCTGTGCGGAATTGCTGTGCTACACATAGTTTGGATTCTTCGTGAGCCTGACAATGAGCTCTAGCTTCTCCCACAGCGTATACATCCTGGAATCGCGATGCCAGTCCATATCCTTGTTGATCCAAACAAAATCAAAGCGATAAAGTAACTTCGTCAGTATACTCTGCATTTCGATCCAAGCCAAACTAACCTCTTTCAGTGATGCAGCTCTACAGACGAACGGAGCTTGGGAATCTCACTTTTGCCCAATGCAGCCTCGTGGGCCGGTGGAAAAAGGCTGCGATGCCCCCAACACGTCAACGGCATTGTGCCCCATCAATCGCTCAGGTCGAAACTTCCACGGATCCTTGAAATATTTTTCTGACATTGTAGCCGCAAGTGGATTGGTTGAAACCAATGTCTGTCTGTAATGAGCCCTCGCCTATTATAGGTGCCAGTGGTTCGAAGGCATACCCTAGCTGGAATGTACTGTCCATTGACAACTTCCCCGCCATCTGGAACCACTCGAGGGAGCCCCAGTGGTAGTGGCGGATATATTCGCAGAGACTCCAACAAGATTGCCTTGATCAAAGGAATGTTGCTTGTTGCAGCAAAGTTGATCTCAGAGTATGTCGAGAACCGGCCTCGCACTTCTCTTGCGGCTCTCTCTAGCAGACCTGGCTCACGTAATAGGTAATAACGATGTTGACAAAGAGACCTTTGTCTGTTTGTCCCGAACACTCTGAGATGAGAGTCTTTGTGACTAGGTGTATATATACCTGTAGATACGTAGGATAGAAGAAGTATCTTGTCTACTCAACAAACGAGCTGTACTCAACGCCGTGTTCGAAGAATCACTACCGGCAATTCTGACACTCCTCAGCAAGCGGTCTGTCCGATTCTCTTAGACACGTAACTTACATTAGATCGGCAGAATGTGCTGCTAATTGAATGTCCTGGACTTCGTTGCTCTCACCACGCTCTATGAGCCGAGTCAAGAAGTCGGGCCGATCACTCGGCTGACCCAAACGTCTAAAGGTCGCGTGTAAGTCACACGGACTGTGACTAAAGGAATGCGAAAAGTGCTTACTTACTCACGTATGGCCTGCAACGTATTATTTTCGAACATTTTAGCATCATCCTCGAGCTTTTGGATCTGTCTTGGAAAAAGACGCCTGCAAACGCTCTCTAGCCACGGGTAACGCCGCTTGACATCGAGGAAAGGAAGTAAACGAAGTGATTGTAGATTAAAGGTGGCGGTCCTATGACGTCCACCTAGCAATCTTGAGCCTGCAGAAAATATAGTTAGAGTTCACTCAATCCCACCATTCTGCAAAGTCTCAAAACTTTTACCAAAGGCAAGGCTGCCGACTAAATCAAATGCAGCCATGTTCAACCAGCGTTGCAAGTTGACACCCTCCTTGCTATCGCCATGCTCTTCGAGCTTCTCAATCAGCAAATCAATAGTCTCGGTGATTAGAACTTGTTGTTCAGTCAATGCGCGATCGGAAAATGCATGAGCTAAATGCCGACGCATCTTGCCATGCTCTACGGGATCTTTCGTGTTCACTATCGATCGAACAGTGTCTGCAAAGGCGGCTCCGTCATAGAAGTCTCCTTTTGTGAACGTCTTACGCCCTGATCTATGACCGTATATGTCTTTCCAGGACTCTGGTGTATTGAAAGACAACTCGTTCGGCGCTGTTCTCACAACAGGGCCGTACTTCTCATGCAGAGCCAACATGACGAAAGGTTGGCGGCCTTTCAAGAACCAGTATGAGTACGGGATATTGGTGTAGGCCGCTAGCCATGGGCCTGGAAAGCGAGATAGCGGATAGTAGATAACGTTAGCTGCGTATATCTGGTGCACCACGACTCCTCCAAACTAGGCATACATTAGCATGCAGGGAAGAAGCTCGAGAGATGCGGGACTGACAAGCATCCCCACACGGAGCACAATTGCCGACGCGTCAAGTCCTAGTATAGAATTCATTGCCTTTTCAAAAAAGCGTCGAGAAATTTCGTCCTTGTGGGTCCTCTTGAATCAAAGCCGCTGGAGTGTTGACTGCCCGGGGCGTTCTCTGACGTGAGACCTTGGTGGATATTCTGATTAGCCATTAGTACGCTAGTCCCGCTTAGGACTAGTATCATTGCACTCGGCGCTGTGTTTCCTCTGTACTTATGTAGCTCCCACCTAGCTGGCCCAACAACCTTGGATCACCACATCTTTTGTACGCTGTGTACTGTTTCTTGAACCGACTAGCAGACCTGACTCTGTGGGTACGGCTCAGCTCTCTTTGGGAGTACTCGACGAATCACAGCTCGTCATTCACCGGCACTTGCCCAAACAGGAATTTACACCTGCCTACCACGACGACAGCACGCGAAACGTGATGGGGTTTCCAGATCACGAAAATGATGTTATTGCGCTTTGGAACAGCCGTATCATCATGTGGGTAGTCTCTGTTGTTGTGGTTTCTATTGTTATTTTTGCACGAAATACCTTCTTTCATCCGCTGGCTGGTTTTCCGGGACCTCTGCTGGCCAGAAGCTCCCTGGTAAGCGCGCATTGAACAACAAGTTGTGCATTTCCATGACTAAAGCACCCTAGATATGGCGGTTTGTACATTCGTTCCGAGGAAGGCTCCACGAGGAATTAGTAAAACAACACAAAAAATATGGCAAGTGCTATTGTGCATAGATCGGAAAAGCAACTAGCTAATCCTACTCTCAGGACCTGTGGTTCGAGTATCGCCGAACGAGTTGTCTTTCGCGGCACCATCAGCATGGTCAGAAATCTACAGCATGCCCACAAAGGGACGCAAGCTGTTCCGAAAAGGCCAATTCTACACAATGTTTGGGGTGGGCTTTGATGCAAATTGCATCGGTAGCGAACGCGATCCACGCAGACACCGACGCATCCGTGGGCTACTCTCTCCTGGCTTTTCTGCCAAAGCGTTGCTTGAACAAGAAGAAATAGTCAGAGGAATAGTCGAAAAGTTCATCAGAAAACTTGGAGAAGGGGGAGATCAGACAGTACGAGATATGTCGGTGTGGTACGGATTGGTGGCGTTCGATCTCATCGGTGAAATGGCTTTCGGGGAGTCTTTCCAAAGTCTTGACAATGGTCAGTAGGCCTCATCCCTTTGTGGTTGCAACTAACATGAGCAGAGGAGAATCACTTTTGGATCAAGATCATTACCGAACATGTTTTTATGATCACAATGGCAGATAATTTGAGACGACTACCAATCATTCCCACGATAGCCCGGGCCCTTGTCCCTGCAATAAAAAGTATCCAGAAGCAGCACAAGGCACACACCAGACAGACAATCGACAAGTGAGTAACGTCTTTGCGCAAATTGGACAGCCAAAAACTAATTCTTGGGAAAGGAGAGTCAATCTCGATGTGCCCCGAAAGGACTTCCTCACAAACATACTTCCTGCGTTTCTCCAGGGTAACATCAGCGATGAAGAGCTGCTGGCAAACTCTTCCACCCTAATGTAAGCTCGGCGTGTACACCATGCCCAGTACAATCGACGCTAACGTAAATCGTTTAGAATTGGCGGCGGCGATAGCGTTGTTAGCGTGTTAGCTGGCACTACTTTCCATCTTCTCCGTCCTTCCTCTAGACACGCATATCACAAAGTGCGAGACGAAGTGCGTCAGCGATTCGCGCACCGATCAGACATCACGTATACCACAGCACGGAATCTTCCGTATCTGCAAGCAGTCATACGGGAGGGGCTTCGGATCTTTCCTCCAGGCCACGGTATGCCCAGAGTGTCGCCTGGCGCGGAGGTTGCGGGCAAATGGGTACCTGAAGGGGTGAGTAAACATCCACAGTCACACCGCATCGTTTGGCTGATCCAAATGGCCAGGCCGAAGTCTACGCGAGCCCATGGCCAATGAGTCAAGACGAAGCCTTCTTCACGCGACCGCAGAGCTTTGAGCCGGAGAGGTGGTTGGATACAGACAATGACAGTGACTACAGTGCGGATGTGCCTGAAGCGAGCCACCCATTTCAGCTTGGACCGCACGTTTGTTTGGGGCGGGATTTTGCAATGATGGAAATGACACTCATCCTTGCGAGGATGCTCTGGGAGTACGACCTCGAGCTTGTAGACAAAGACATCTATTGGCCAGACGAGTGCCGTTCTCATCTCATGTGGCTAAAGGCCCCCCTTCTCGTTCGTTTTCACAGAGTGGAAAGGAATTGACAAGAAAGAGGGATCCGATGTCAAGATGTATAAAACAGCCGCTACGGCGCAGCATGGAATTACAAATTAGCAGGCTTGAAGACGCAGTATGGCCGTAACTTGGCTGCATCGGACCAATATGCTGCTTGCGATTAGTCATGGCTTCTTGCACATGTGAGAAAAGAAATGCTTACATGTGCTCTCGGTCTCATACTCGGACGTGTCCGATAAATATACTTGCTGTGGCAAGACTTTTGAAAGTGCTTGACAGCCCTTGGCCTGCTTGGCGGTTGCAGGGCTCCCAAAATTGGGACCACTGTACATAATAGCGCGATGAAGTGAAACTTGAACATTGTCGATTTTCAAGCAGTTCGAATGTAAGATTGTTGCCCTGTTCCAAGTTTCAGGTTCAGAACTTCTTGACTTGCTATAAGTATGCTGCCACTTTGGGGCCGGGCCGGAAGTCAACCTTACCAAGGAGGCGGATGTACTACAGTACTAGCGGCAGGAACATGCCCCGATTTGAGACTGCATCGGGCTGATAATACTCGGCCGCTTTCCCAGAATTACCAAAAGGGGGCCAAAAAGCGACCGAGGTGCATGCTCATGGATCTCGCATGCGTTTTCACTGCAGATTTGATATCGCGTCGCTGAAATATTGATCTTGGTATTTGGAATATCTAAGCTGCTAGCTGTTCAAACACCACCTTCTGCGCCCTGCATGGCTGTATCATGGTGTCTAGATGTTCGTTTGGTGGACGCTCCTTTTGATGATCTGGAAACTTGACGTCGTAATCCGTAAGGATGATTCCGAGCATAAGCTCCACCACTGCGGCAGCGTACCATCTACCTGGACAGGTACCCTTTCCATAACCCCAATTAAGATTGTAATCTTCTATCCCTGTGAGCTCATATAGAGAGTTTTCTTCTCTTAAGATGATACGCTTCCGCCAATATCGGTATGAGTCGAATGTATCTGGGTCATCGAAGAACTCGGCATCTCGCAACATTGACTCCTCTGGAAAGCTGATGAACTGGCCTTTGGGGAGCCGAAGCCCATCCGAAAGAGTAACATCAGTCAGCAAGACATGATTGAAGCCCACTGTTACTATATCAGACGCAAAATAAGCGAAGCTAACTCAGAACGACGTACGGTAGCCATGTGGATTGCATCGTGAAGACTCCTTAATGAAGCTGTCCATAAGTTTTAGGTCTTTGAGAACTTCGATGCTCCATTCACCACCTGTCTTACTCTGCGCCTTCTCGATCTCGCGGCGAAGTTCGGGGACAATATTCGGCGCGGTGGCAATGAAGTGCTCAAAGATTATCGGATAATCGCACTTTGCTACACTACTGCCATTTCGGAACAAAAAAGTCTTGATCTCACTATGCAGCGCTCTTAGTCTTTTCACTGGCGGAACGTATGGTCCGATGAGAAATTAGAGCCAACGTGGACGAAAGGTGAGAGAAGTAATAACGGATGCGATGGCGGGTTGGATCCCAGTCCAAGCTTTCATAAAAGCTTCATCCTGCAACAGGCTCGGTCCAACGTAGAGGTGGGAGGATGCCGTGGCATTGAGCGAAAGCATAAGCTCGTGTGCTCCCTGGGACATGGGACCTAAGGAATTAGTCGCAGTAGCGGGAGAATCATGCGTAGACTAACCTTCTCCTTGGGCCTCCGAATTTCTCCTGGACATGGCGCTTGAGGCATTCCGCGAGGTGGGGTATGAGTGTAGCTGCGACATGATTAGCAGCATCGCGTAAGAGTGTCCTGATATCGCATACGCAAACTCTTCGCCAACCTAGTCTTGCAGATGTCATGAGACTGCCTATCTTTCAGAATGATGTCGACGCCGCTGTATTCGCCAAGTGTATTTTTGACTGATGCGACAGATCCACTCAGCGTTGAGGAGCTCTTCATTCGAAGCTCTGGAAGCTGCTTTGGCGGCAGAACCAAACGATCGACGTTTTTGGCTTGGAGGTAGTAAGGCTCATTCTTCGCCTGTAGATTGTAGGAGTTAGCAAATGTCATCCCAACCAGGTCTTTCTGACTACAAACCTTCTCGTACCGCGCTTTGACGACCTTGTGCCCATTGATGAGGAAATGGAGCTTTCCAGGGATGGTCTTGAACCCAAAGAGACCTGGGTCAATCCCACACCTAACTGCTCCGACGGCGTTGCGCTTTGGCAGCAGAAGCAGAAGCGCACAAAGCGAAAGGATGGCCAATGTCGGCGAAATGTCCGAGCCTATGACGTAGACTGGAAACGTAGTGAAGATGGTGTGGCGCGACTCAGCAGTCAACGGAGATGTTGGGGCTGTGGGCAATGCCGTGCCGTACACAGTAGAGCAGTCGCCTCGCGTGCGCGAGTCCTTGTCACCTACGACCGCCGTCCTAGCTCCAAATGCACGGGCCCGGATTCCATCGTCTTGCTAATCCCTGCTGCAGGGTAAAAATGCAAGCATAAGGGTGTTTGGGATATGTGCTACCTGCATCCCCGGATTTAATCCCAGATAGCGGAGTACCGGTGCGGGAGTCCTCTTCTCTACCATCTCACCGGTCTTCGGGGAGATGTATATACTTGTGAGATTTACGTCCCGATTGAAGCTGAGAGATGCACACAGAGTCCGATGACTGGCACATGCATGTGGGGGCGTGGTTGGGCCAGTTGAATCCGTCCGCTGGCCTCGAGACGCGATCGTGACACAAGTCCATTGACTAGATCATGCGTCTTCGAGCGAGATTCCATCCGGAAATAGAATGAAATGTGGTGCTTAATCGAGATAAAGTCCACCTCGTGGACGCACCTTGCCCCTTGGCACTCTTCAACTGCAATACTAGACTGTCTGAAGCACCCGACAATAGGTTACCCACCCTGATAGAACCATCATGGGAGGCTATCAGCCCGCATTCCTGGTTCTCGGTATCTTGCTGCCATTCTTGACGACATTGGCGGTCTTTTTCGTTTCAGGTGCTGGAGAGTGTTGGACTTGGGGTTGAAGGGGTTCAAAATCGTGGGCGGGAAGATAAGACGGGGCCGGTTGTTGCGGAGAGGGCAATCGAGTCTTCTTGAAACACATGTTGACAGTGGGATAAGGCAATTTTTTCATTGCTTTCGCTCGTCTAGAAAAAATAGTGAGAGTCGAGCTGCCGTTGAACTAAGCAGAGCCCCATATAACCCTGCCTAGCCTATCGGCGAACCCCATATTCAACCTCAACACCCACTCCACAGCCCTACCACTCACATTCCCAAACTCACTAATCAGTAACACTCATCTCAGCAGCCCTACCCCACAATTAGCACATCCCCACTCCACCCCCTGCATCAACTCACAAAAGGCGGATTCCCGCAATCCTCCCAATGATTCTCATAACAAGCATATATAGCGCGTCTCGCGCAATCGCAGATATGATTCCCCTGGCGCTTATCAACACAAATGACAGATGGATCCGGAGTATCAGAGCAGGGGCAAGAAGGCAGGCGCGGGCCTGCGGTTGGCCATGCTGGGGCTGGAGCGGGCAGAGCGAAAGGGACGAGCGCGAGGAAGGCGAGGAGGCGGAGCATTTTGAGTGGGGGTAATGAGAAGCTGGATGGAAAAGGGTTGACGGGTATATGAGTCGTGATGAGGCAAGTGGAGTGGATGTGCTGAGGCATATATGTATAGAGAGGGGTTGCGGTATAGAGTGTGTTGTGGGAATACGATGAGCGTGGCACTTTGAAATGCGACGGCGATATTGCTGCCCAAGAATAGACGGCTGGTACTACCATTGCTATGCTCGAAATAGCCACAGGGATGTCCAAGACCCGGGGAAAAGGTCTGCTCGGTTCGCGCGTGAGTGATAGTATGGTATGGTATCTGCAAGATAGATTAGCACGTTATAAGCGAGGCAGATTCGACCATATTGCAGGCCCGAACACCAACACAGCATAAATTAGTGAAAGAATCGAAGAGGAAATCCGTATATTCATTCGGGGATGAAGCACAGGAATGCCATTGTTATTTACCATGGCCTAAGCAGCCAGATGATAGCAGCCGGCCACAAAGCTCCGTTTCGATGATTGGGGCTGCAGAAACGCCGTTTTGCGCATGTCAACGCTTTTACCGTAAACTCCTCACTATGCTTTGCCATGACCGATTGGATTGTAAACGTCATGTGTATGGAAATTCGTTCCGTCGTGATACTGAGCGATACACATAGCCAGCCATTGTCCGCGGACGGCTGCCCCTAGTTGAGGCGAATCCGCTTGCCGGCCGATTCATCGACGTTGCCGACCTGCAGAGGAGCCCAATTGGGTTTGCCAACGTCCAGCGGTGACTTGTCTTGAGCGGTCTTGTCAGTTTTGCTTGTATCCGTGGTGCTCTTGCGAATCGAATGCGGGCGGATAAGTTTCCATGGGGCTTCGACTGAGAACGAGAACAGTTCGCGGTCGGACCTGTGGTCGGCAACTTTTTTAACCTTGGAATCTTCACTAGATTCGGGGGAGAACAGACCGCCGTACGAAGGAGTCATAGACTTCTTAGCGGCCCCCGAAGACGGGTCCGTGGAAGATCGTCGAGGAGCCGGGTTTGGGGTATCCTGCTTGTCATCGGACTTCTCTTCCTCGTCGTCAGCCTCGCTGTAATTCCACATCGGCTTGAGTTCGCCACGAAACAACGCGGTGAGCCAAACACTCCCAAGAACACCAGGGACGAGATAAAGTAGGGCCGGCTGGGCGGCCTTCCAGACTTGCATTACGCCGAGAGTCGTCAGCAATCCGAGGACGTATCCGATCATCGAAGCCGTGAAATAAACCTTCGGGAACGTAAAGGGCCGCATTGGCCTGTCACTTGCGGATGCAGAGAAGAGAGGATACCCCAAGATCGAGTGGCACCAGAAGAAATCGCCCCAGCGGCCGGCTAATGAGCTGTACTTCATCTTGACGAGTTCTTGGTTATTATGCTTTGACGGGTTCGGCTTAACAATCTGCTTTCGTAAATAGAATAGATAGAGATCAAAGCGGAGAGCGAGACCAATCATTATACCGGGGAGCACGATGTCGCCGAGACCGAGCATTGCGAAAGAAGGAGTTGCCTTCTCAGGAGCATCCGGGGGCAGGGGACGAGGGAACACAAGCTTGATGGGCACGTCGAGCGACTTGGCCACGGTTACCATGATGGGGCTTATTTGAGTCAGCAAGATGAGCAAAGGGATACGTCCGTCGGGTTGTACTTGCGTGAAGAAGACGAAGTAGATGTCGTAAAAGAACAAAGCCCCGAGGATCAGACTGCCCGTCACGAAAGTTGTCGGTGACATGAGCGTGAGGGATGTATAGCAGAAGCCAAACCCGATCAAATTGGTCAGATACCAAGGCTTGTCCACGAAGTTGAAGTAGGCCACAGCTGCGAAGGAGAGGACGAACCCAGCAACAGCATGCGGTCCAATGCGAGCCTTGCCGGCGAAGATTCGATGAAGGTACAGCCGAACAGTCCATTTCTTATGCGGCATAGCACGATCAGACCAGAGCATTTTTCGCAAGCCTTCCGAGAGGGGAATGCGAGCGAGAAAGCCGGGGAGAGGCGACGTGATGGGAGCTTTTCCTTGGACACGACCTGCGACTGGAAAAGCTTTCCTTTTCTTGGCGTCGATGCAGTAGAGAGCTCCGCCGAGTGCGTAGCGCCGCGGAAACAAGATCGAGTGACCCGTGTCAAGCGCGTCCGTGATCAGGGTAGCGACAGAGAAGACACCGAAAATGGCAAAGTACCAGTTCATCCACTTGTTCAAGATGGCAGGGTCGTCGAGCCACTTGATTAGGAAGTAGAGACCGGTGAGAGTGAGGCCGGCGAGGAGAGGAAAGAGGATGGCGTCCATGGGGGACAAGCCTTCCATCTTGATTGACTCTTCCTCGTCGTCTTCATCCTCATTGTCTTGAGCGGCGGAGGCCGACTTCTTCTTCTTCTTCTTCTTGCTAGGCTTGGCAGCGGAGGAAGGTCGCGACAGTGAGGCATGCACGCCCATGAAGATGGGCACGACGGCCGAGACGAGCAAGAGGATGTAGGTGGGAATCTCGGGCTGCATGAGATTGAACTCGTACGCCAGGCGTCCCAGGATACGAGCGAGAAGACCAGGCTCCGACATGATTTGCTGAGGCTCGTATAGCTACGTCAGTAGCCTTGTGAGTGGTTGTGCGGTGGTGGGGGGAGAATGGGAAGGTGGAGTCGCAATCGTTTGCTGCGTGTCAAAAGTTCACTGCCAAGCTCAGCCAAAGCACGTGGGCACGGGCCCACGCGTCGCGCTCGCCGTTTCGCTCTCCACACCACGGAAACACTCGTTGTTCTCTCGAAACATTCTCATGATCGATTTCATAGATTAGCTCCATTACCTATGCCGTCTCGCTCAGTTGCCGTCATCTTTCTCCCTGTTCGTCCTCCTTGGAGGCCCTAATATGAACTCCGTTGTGGAAAACACTCCAACAACCATCAAACAATGCGTGATCCCTAACTCAATAATTACCTGAGCCCTCAGTTCCTCGGCCCAGGATCCCAATAATCCACGTGCACAACCAGCATCCGCGAATTCCTCCAACGCCACAGCCCCACATAATCTCCACTTTATGCCATTCACCCGTCCGCATCACGTGCCCAGTCGCATACCATCGCCCTGGTCCATGACTCACCCGTTGTCCCCTCGGATACGTTAGCATCGCGAAATCAAGAGGCTTCGGAGTCATGTGCCAGCCAACAGGCATCCAATAGCGCCCGCGGAGAAGGGGTGGAAATGAGCGCCGAGCCATAATCGATAACGGCGGACGTCACGCCGGTCACGGGCTGTTCGCTCTGACCAGGGCAGGCGAAAATCGCACCATGTCTAGGAGCCGCATGCGGGATCGCCGAGTTGGTGGCAAAGGTTGGACGCGGGCTCTGCCGGCCTTGTTCGCGGCGGAGTTTCAGCGCTGCGGACGGGGCCATCGCGACGAACAGGGGAGCATGCGTGTCGAAGGTGGGCACATTAGATGACGATGGGATAGCTCTCGCGAGGCTTCATAGAGTATATTCGAACTTCGCATGGTTACTGACCACTGTTCACCAGTTATGGTTCGCTTCTTCGCTCGCCAAATCTCCACTAATAAATATAAATCTTACAAGCTAATAAGCAAACATGTACGTCGTGCGTCGTCGTGTACGGGATATCTGCAAGGAAACCAATGTATACCCTGAAGAACCCCCGGCTGCAGGACAGGAAAAGAGAACGGGTACATAGGAAAACCTACCGAAGCGATTCGGTCGTTAGCTAGTTGCTGCAATCTGTCTAATTTTGATGTACGCCTTCTCCCCAGTGAACAACCCGAACACAATTACAAAGAGATACCGTGGAGAGAAGAGAAACCGAAATGTCGCGCGCATCGAAGAACGGGGTGGCGGGCAGGCCGGCTGTCCCTTCACCCGAATGTAGGAGAGCTCGGAAGCGGAACGCTAGAAACACAAGTGTGGAAAGTGGTGGCGAGAAGGCGCTCAACAGGGCGTTGGGATGCGGCTCATACCCTGATCTGGTGGGTGGACAAAATCTCGAACCATGTCAAACGACATGCCCTCGATGACGACGCGCTGTTGGGATTCGACGAACACGTCGTGAACATTTGCTATCGCGTTGCCCTCGAATGGTGATAGGACGGTGAGCATCTTGGTAGCGTAGGGCTGTGGCGAGACAGCGGCCATAATGCGGTCTCTGACGTGAGGAGCCAGTTTAGCTGGGCGCTTGTGGTCGAAGTAGGACGCGGTCGACGTCGAGGAGAACGACGGCGCGGATGAGGCAGAGAGCTGAGGCTGTGCTGATATGTCTGACGAGACGGCGTCATCGTCTATCGAGGTTGAGTGAGATGGAGATGGCAAGTCCGCGGGGATAGCGTCTGTAAACGAGAAGCCTTTTACCTCATCATGAGAGGATTCGGGCGATGACGGCAGTAAGAATGATCCACCGTTGGCATTTTGGTAGTATCCAAGTATTGATGGCGTGTACCTCGAGTTACTCCTTGGGGCACCCGCTGACGGCAGCGGCAGTACATCATCGCGCTCATCATCGGTCGAGCTCCACGCAGAGAAGGCACTCTGCAGCGGTGGTCGTACTGGTGGCATCTCCAAAAGCTCGAGTGTTTCCAAGTGTCGCTTGATAGATCTGGGAGACTGCGGCGGTGACCTGGCTGAAACGGAGAGATCCGGACAAGACCGAGGAGACAGGACTGTCTGGTAGGAAGGGATCGAATTCAATCGGGCCTGGATAAATTTGGCAAGGTGTGCGGAGTAATCTCCTAGCTGACTGGTATCGCTGGTACTGGTATCGCTAGTGGTGCTAGTGGCAGACCTGGGTTCCTCGGTGTGAGGTTGGGAAGAAGCGACGATGGTTGACGAGCTTCCATCCGTGGCCGTTGAGGGTATCCGGGAATGACGGGTAGTCCTACTCGAACTTGGTCTGGGAAAGTCAAATCCATCTATGGCATCTTCAGAACCCGGCAGCAGGTATTTGATGTGGTCCTTTGGGCGATATGTCCTATCGATATCCTCTTCCTTCTGTTTCCGACGGCCACGCCTCCGTATCGACGCATGCCGACTCCGTATCGCAGCCCGGCCCTCTGCCAGGAGTAATTCAGCTTCGGGTGTTGAGCATCCCAAAGCATCCACGATGGGGAACGAGTTGCTTCTTTTCCTGTGAACTTTAGGACGGGTGCTGGGTGCCCGGTGTGCGGGCGACGAATGTCTCTTTTCCATGTCGGATGCCGCCGGAATCAGGAGCCGGCAAACATGACAACGGGGTGCAAACACAATGGTCCTGTTGCCTGGGGTTTGGGTGTTTAAGAGAATGGACAGACCCAAATGAGGATCAGCGGCAGACAGCGATCTCGTATGCAGAAGGAATGGAAGGATAGAGTTTTGCGGAGAGAAAAAGCACCGCCAGGAGAGAGCGAGGCTGGAGTATACAAGAGGGATAAACGGGCGGCCGACGCGGAAGCGTACATGGCACGAGTGGGCCTTCGTTTTTTGTTTCTGGCCGTCTAGGCTCCTGAAAATAGAACGGCAAACAAGGCGGCCAGCGGCCTAACAGGCAAGATCGCGGAGCACATGACGTTGACGGGTCGAGGCCTGCCCGACCGAGTGCGCGGTCTTGCCTTGGACGGGCTTGGGGCAAGATCAATGGATGCAGGCCAGGGGTGTCCAACAGGCAGAACCAGTTCACTGCGAGGCCAATCTGCCGGGTTCCACTAGCGTTTCGGCCGTTGGCAGCCAATGGCGGCCGCCAGGCTTCGTTCTGATACTTGGCGGTAGGCGCCGTGGCAAGCAGAGAGTCGTTGGAAGCGGGCAGTGAGCGAAGCTGTCGCAGTGAATCGGCCGATGTGGGCGGGGCTGCACTGTGCAGTGCGATAGTCCTGGCCGTGGAGCGGGCGCCGTGATGTGGACGTGTCCGACCATGGTGTATCAGCACGCGAGGCATGGTGGGTGGGTAAAGGCGATCCAGGGTGCTTTCTTGGCCCTGATCGCCGCCATCCTTGCTGTTGTCGCGCGTCCGTGTTTCTCCAGTGGTGATCAGCCCTGCAACGATGATGAAATGCGCGCGGGCGGCCCTCTCTGAATGGACACGACCGACGCACGCAAAATTGCAGTGAATCGATCATCCAGCCGTGTGCAAGGCGAGCTGGCGACGATGACGCGTGAGATCTCTCGATCTCGCGATAAGGAAGGATAAGGCTCAAGGCTCCATGGTGTTGCTGCAGGTGCGGGCGCGGGCCATTGCAGCATGCCTGCGCTAGAGGCGAGAGATGGCACTGTCAGCGCTCAGGAACAGGCGAAGAGTCGCTCGCAAATACGGCCTGCAAAGAGGACATCGGTCCGCGAAGCAGGAAACGAAAACGGCGGGCCGGCGCACTCCGCGGCAGGCAGTTGAGTCCTCCACCTCGGTGGCGCAGCGCCAAACGCCCTTCATGCTGCCACCGAGGATCTTCATTTATTGATTGTTGTGCCCGCAATCGAATTGTCCTCGGACTGAGACGGTCCTCTTGCCCGCACACGCCCCGTCTTCGTCAGCGTCCGGCTTTGGAGCGCAAGTGCGAGTTTGACCTCAACGCTCCGGTGAGGGTGCCGGCCTTGCGGATACGGCGGCCGCCTAAGTCTCTGTCGCTGAAGAATCCTGATGCTCGCCCTGGCTAGCTGGTTTGGCCGAGCAGAAAAAAGGGGTCCGCTGATCACAAGACTCTTTCGACTCGCGAAGCCACAATGTCCACGACAACCCATTCCCCATGCGACCAAACTTCATGCGCCCCTACAGGGCTGCGCGGAGCATTCGATGCAAAGGCACAAACGCCGGTGCGTGCACATTGCAACAGGGTCCATAGCCTGGGATGATGCACGTCGAGTCGTCAAGCGAGTGCGCAACGCCTTGGAAGAGGGCTCAACCATGCCGCCGTTATTTCCCCTTGCGGTTGTCGACACAGATTCGTTTTTCAAAATCCGTCTCTTTCCCTGCTTTCTGCTTTCCAATTCATCTCGGTCTCTCCCTGCATCGCCGAACATTTCCATTGGAAAAAATGAGGTCATGACCTGGGGAGCGCCTTCCGCATGGACGCCCGCGCGCCGGTGGAGCGCTCTTTCCCTGTGTGCGCTCCTTCCACGACCTCGACGCCTGGCGAAGAATTCCGAAGAAGCAGCGTGCTCTTCACTCACACAACCACCTACAATTTGCTTCCTCTCTAGACATCGATCCTGGTCTGGCGTACAATTCCCTTTCTGCTGCGAGATGCGCCCAATATTGACATGGCATTAAGGCTACGTCACGCCCTTCCTACTCGCCAAACCTCCTATGCGCCTCGACGCCCGGAATGGGCACATATCGCCACTATCTTGCTTCCCATATTGTCTTGACTCTGCTGCCTACCTTGTTCATCGTCGCTCGCTTTGTCGCCAAGCATATGAAGCGCCTCGGATGGACTCTTGATGACTCGTTTCTGGTTGTAGCATTGGTCGGTGCAGGCCGACAGCATTCGGTGTCTCAACTGACACCTGCTCGCAGATGCTGTTTTATGCTTATGTAGCTGAGTCGCTCACCGGTATTGCGGACTCGAGTGCGATGGCTGTTGGATTCACTGAAGATCAGCAGCAATAGTCGTTGGAAAGGTTGGACGGCACCTCGCCGAATTGACGGCAGGAGAGGTCAAGCTGGCACTCATTGTAAGTTCTCTTCTCGACACGGGCTGCCTTTGCTGATTCCAATACAGTTGCTTTGGGCATCCTGTCTTCCCCTAGCTGCCGGCTTGATGCTCGTTCGACTGTCAATCTCCATACTGTTCCTCCGCGTGTTCTACACGCACATATTCACCAAACTTCGAATCGCTGGTAAAGTAGCCTATGGTGGCCATACACCTTCACTCCTTTGCGAGCTTGCTAATGAATAAGCCTTTACCCTCATGTTCTTTAGTGTCGCCCTATTTGTCTTCGTTCTCATCGTCAACATGATCAGCTGCCATCCCCTTTCCTGGAATTGGAGACTTCCCCAGGGAGATCCCAAGCACTGCTTTCCGCTAAAACCTTGCATAGTCGCAGCCACGGCATGGGGTCTGATCAACGATGGTGTCATCTAGTCCATGCCACATTTTGTCGTCTGGGAACTACGTCTGCGTCGCGCGCATAAGATTGCTATCACGGCTATCTTCACTCTGGGCCTGCTGTAGCATCTTCAAACTTGCTTACTCCAATGCCAGACTAACGGAGTACCCAGTAATATCGTCATGGGAGCGTTACGCATGTGGTCGCAGCTGTCCACTGTCAACGACGGCGACCCCACTTACGATGCACTGCCCGACCTGATCTGGGCCCTCGCAACACTTTCCACCGCAATCATGGTCGCGTGCTGCCCGCTCCTCCGCCCGCTGTTCGAGAAGTGCATCCCAACACGCCTCACTCACATACACCTGATCAAAAGGCCATCCCACGCGCCTGCAATTTCGGTCACGACTAGGATCGATGTCTTCCTGCATACCAGCCAGCCGCGAATCGAGTCTTCAGAAGACGAGCACCACGAGAACGAGGGCCCAACATTTGAGGTTCGACAATTTGCCCCAGAGCTGCATTGTTAGTGCTGTTGATAGAAGCTACATATTGTCTGTGGACTTCAGGTCGTATAGATGCTCGTAACGAGGCAAAGGCAGTTCAAGGACCAGAGCCACCCCTCGCACCTCCCGTAAACACGAATAATCAGTATATCTGATTGAATTTCTGACTAAGGTTTCTAGAAGCTCCCGTCTAATGCCTGCATAACCTCTTAGCAGACTCGCTGTGTCGTACCTGTTGATTCTGAAGCACATCGCCCCATACAGACCAGGCATTTCGATGGCGATCTAGCGGTACCGCTCGTTGCCTTTTCACATATCCCGGGCTAATTGGACCATCCCATTCACCATTTCTTTGAGATCTTGCCTAATGCTTATCCAGAGCTAGGGTCTTCTGTCAAACCTTCAGTATACATCAATCCTCCGATGCAGCGTGTCCCTCCACAACGACCCAGCTCGACCAGCCCCTGCACACAATTTGCTTGACCTTGAGCCCATCAAATGCCCCAATGGCCTCCAGCCCAGGAACAAACGAAGCCCGGGCACCATGCAGCTGCCCGAGCCCAAGCTGCCCATTCTGCGCTTCCCCCATGGCAAACACGCTTCTCTTTCCCGCTTCCCTTCCGCTCGCCCTAGCCGCTACAATAACGTGTCCATTCCCGACCCCGACATGGTACGCCTCAAGCTCATCCCCATGCCCCAACTCCACGCACTTGACAAATTCATCCGCATCGTCGTCCGGCGCATGCTTCGGGTGCGGATCCTGTGGGTGCGGCGGCAGTTCCCCTCTATACCGCATGCGCGCGACCTCCTTAGCCCACGCTGCGCTGCTCTGCGGGCTCCATGGTCCATAGCTAGGCGGGGGCGGGGGCAAGAAGAGATCAAACGAGATGTCTGGGACGAACAAATCTTCATCCCTCACCGGCGGCTCGTCCTTTAGAACGTCGAGTTCGTGCGGGGTGCCTGGGGCGGACTGGCCCCAGAGGAACAGGGAGCCGTCGGCAGAGAGGGCGGCCGTGGTGTAGCCGCCTGAGGCCAGCTTTGTGACGGTGGTTTCTGAGAGGTACTCTATGGGATGGGGTGCGTACGAGGGGGTGGAGGGGGAGATGGGGCGACCGAGGCATTTGGGGAAGCGCGGGTCGTTGGTCCAAGTGTAGACGCGGCCAGTGGGGGAGAGGGCTGCGATGGTGGTGGCATTGGAGACGACTTGGGTGAAGTTGGGGATGGGGTTGTTGAGGAATTCTGGGGAGGGCGAGTGTAGCCATGATTTGAAGGCGGGGGTGGATGGGAAGCGGAGGATGTGGTGGTTGTTTGTGTCGGCGGATGATGGAGTGGTGTTCTCGACTATCACGGTCAAGCTTTCGTTGCTGTGGACGACGACGTGCTGGATGCGTATGGGCCCGGGAAGAGCGATGGTTTCTTGAGCTGGGGACCTTGGATCTCCTATGAACGTAATATTCTGTGATGTCGTCTCGTTGTCAATAAATCCTTGGAGCCCGTTTCCGAATTGCCCGCCGAAGTGCACGCGTGAACTGAGGTTGTTTCGATCCAAGGGTACGGTCTGCTCGTGATTCGACAGGGGTCCAGAGCCGTGGTATTGGGCAGGAGTTTCGGGAGTAGACTTGGTAGCAATGACCGCATCGCACCAGGATGTCCAGACAACAGATATATCTGCGGCCTTGTGGATTTTGAGTGGGGTGCTGTTGATGTCGCTAAATCTCGCGTTGGAGAGGGAGGGCGGGCTAAGCTGGCCATGGCCGTTGAAGCCGAATGCATACAGCTCCATCATCGCTGGACTCGCAACGTTCTCAAGCGTAAATGCCGAGTTTGAATTGTATGATTGCGGGTAATGGCGACAGGCATCAGCATTTACGAGGAGCGGGGCGTAGGTGCCCACGTGCGGTCGATGCCTGGCGCCACTCACTACATGCTGCACCCGGATTCGGCGAACACGTTGGGAGACTTCAAGTAGGTAATATATCTGTGGTCTTACTTCACTGTGAGCTGTACAAGGTTCGTATATATTGGGCCGATTCTAAAATTTCAATGTTCACCAATCTCCCGCGTTGATACGTCGAGCCATGGAAATGTAAAGGAAGATCTCGTGACTAGGCACAGCCGCAGTCGTAAATGGCTGAATGTTTGTGCTACTCGTCGTATATCAGGGCAACTTGCGGTAGCGACACTCGCCTCCAGCCTTAGAAAGGGGGGGGGAAAGGGAGACCCAATGTGGACAGGACAGGGCAGGGCTCGCAAGGGTACCGGTACATTTCCGATCCCGGATTGCGCAAGCAGGGCATCCTGGGAGCTGGTGGTCCACAAGCCCAGGTTGCGGTCGCCCAAGCAATTGCAAGCCCGTGCTGAGCTCGACTTCAACAAGACGTCAGCGTGGCCATGTGCTGGACACAGCTGCTGACAGCGAGCTGTGCGGGCGCGTCTGAGCACCACAAGACGGCATGTCACGTCCCCGGACGCTGCTGAATGCGTGAATTGCCGAACAGCCACGGCCGGGTCGAAGGCTAGAGCGCACTCGACGGGCCAAGGAAGGGATGATATTGGTCGCGCATTCCCCGGTTGTGTCGCCACGCTGCTTTGCTGAGGCCGCGGGATGTGGACACGCTGTCGTTGGATATCCAAGCAGAGCTATCAGAACGATGGTTGCGCGGTGCTATACGCGGCGAGGGCCATAGGTCGACGGCAGCTGTCGCGTGACGGCATCGGGCATGTAGAATTGCCCACCAACAGCCTCAGGCTGGCAGTTTGCGTGGCTCACTTAGCCGATGTTTCAGATAGACCCATGAAACAAATCCCCTTCACGGTGAATCTGAGTCGACTGCGTGCTGCAACGACGCAGTCGCAGTGGCGACGGACCCCGGTGCAGTGTAGATGTGTCATGGTGCTTCTCACCGCTCAAGTCCCCTCTGCGCCATCTCATTCAGCAGCGCCGTGGATAGACTCGCTCTCGTGATTCTTTGACTATTTATAAGGGGCGTTGTGGCTGACACGGTCCTGTGGCTGCAGCGCGCTAGCCAGACAGATGCTTGTTCCTGGTCCTCGACGCCGCCGATAATTCACCAACGGTCCCCTCCCCGTCCGTCACTCCTTCCGCGTCCCCCCATTCACCGCGCCGGCTCATGGCCAGTCACGCCTGACGCCCTTCGCTTGCTCTCCACACCGTCTCCACGGCCCATTCTACACACATTCGCGCTGCATCGACTGCAGCTACCCTTCATCAACTATTTCCTATCGTTTGCCGATCCGCCCCTGCAATGGAGAATCGACCCCCGAGCGCCGCAAGCTCCGATCGAGAAGGGGTGAGAAGTCTTTCTCCTAATCTCAGGAGACTCCACAAAGCACCAGCAGCAACTGACCTTGTTTTTTCCCGCCAGGACACTTTCGAAGATGCCACGACCGAGATGACCCCCCGCCCGGCCTCGCACTCTGAGCGCTCTCGGTCACGATCGCTGCTCAGCCGACGAACTTCCTCAGACTCTACAGCAAAAGACCCCCGTTCGGATTCTCCGGTACCCGAAATGCCCAACGGAGCGGACGCAGAGGCGCACAAGGAGAAGGAAGGTGACGCTCCTGATGCCAATAGTGAGCCCTCCAAGTCACCCTCCCTCGCTGCACAACGGATATCTGTGATTTCGGATATGGATGACGTATCTCTGGAAGAAGGTAAGAGGCGAGGTTGCTTTTCCAAGACTGTGCCAGCTCGCGCAACGACCCCGGGAAATGATTCACGGCTTCGGCAGAGCAGCACATGATATCTAGCACTGGGAGCATATCGCGGTGAACATACTCTGACTGTCGATAGACAAGCCAAAAACACCCGGCCTTCTCCCGAAGCTTCCTCCTCGCGAACCCTCCGCTACCGGTCTCCAGGGGCTGTCCGGCAGGATGTCTCCCGTCAAGTTCCCCCCACCCCCTGCTGCACCTCCGGCACAAGAGAAAAGCAACGCCGTGTCACCAGCACCTGTTCCAGGTAAACTGCGAAACCCCTTCTCGTGGCTGTCGCGAAACAGCTCCGGCAAAGTTCCCGAATCACCTCCACCGACGGCCGACAGGAGAAATACCAATGCTTCGATTGCGACTTTGGGAAGCAATCCTGAGCTCACATTGAGCAAAATCGAAGACGAAGATCAACCAACAAACAATCGCTCCAGCCAGAGTAGCCTTCGTGATCGCTTCAAGCTCCTGCGAATGAGAGAAGAGGCGGGCATCTCCTTGTCAGAGGACAATGTGGGCGAGTCTGGTCAGGCGGGGGCACTTGCGGGACTCATTGGGCGAACAGCAACCCTCGGACTCGGCATCACAAGCCCGACAACCCTGGCCGACGACAAAGATGAACAAGTTGCCGGTACAAATTCGGGGCCAGCCAGTCCTAGACCTGGCTCGCTTGGAAAACAGTCCACGATTAATCCCAATCTAGCACCTGGAACCGCGTCTGGAATTGCGGCAGGCCCTGCCGGCGATGCAGCAGAACCTGTGGATTGGGATCTATGGCAGAACGTCGTGAACGAAGGACCGACGGCTGTAGCTCGAACGAGTGCAGAAGAACTCAACCGTGCCATTGCGAGTGGCATACCACAAGCTATTCGCGGTGTCATTTGGCAGGTCCTGGCTCAAAGTAAGAATGAGGCATTAGAAGACATGTACAAAGAGCTGGTCGTTAGGGGGACGGACAAGGAGCACATGTCGGTCAAGACGCCTCCTATCAACGGTCACCCACTCGGCAATGGTAAGGAAAAGGATTCTATCGCTTCATCGTCGTCATCAGTTCACTCAGACTACTCGACACCAGCCACGACCACAGGTAGTGCGAACGCCCCGCTGCCATCGCCATCTATTCCTAGTGACAGTGCAGAGGACATGGCCAAATTCCAAGCCAAACTCACTGCGGAAAAGAAGAAGAGGTCCAAAGACGAGGCAGCAGCAATCCAAAAACTGGAGAAGACGATCAAACGCGATTTGGGCACGAGGACGAGCTATTCCAAGTATCTCATGGCCGCCGGACTCCAAGACGGTCTTTTCGGCATCTGCAAAGCCTACGCATTGTACGACGAGGCCATCGGGTACGCTCAGGGCATGAACTTCATTGCGATGCCTCTGCTCTTCAACATGCCTGAGGAGGAAGCTTTCAGCCTTTTCGTGACCCTCATGAACAAGTATGGTCTGCGAGACATGTTCCTGCCGGACATGCATGGCTTGCATCTTCACCTTTACCAATTCGAGCGCCTCTTGGAAGACCTTGAACCGGCGCTCTACTGTCATCTACATCGGCGCGAAGTGAAGCCGCAGCTCTATGCGACTCAATGGTTCCTCACGCTCTTCGCCTACCGATTCCCGTTGCAGCTGGTCCTCCGCATTTACGACCTCATTCTCAGCGAAGGCCTCGAGGGAGCGATTCTTAGATTTGGCATTGTGCTCATGCAGAAGAACGCGGAGACTTTGCTTGGGATGAAGGATATGGCGACGTTGACGACTTTCCTCAAAGAACGTGTCTTCGACGTCTACATTGACAAGGCCCCTTCGGCATCTTCCATTCTCGAGAGCGGCTTCTTTGGGGCTGCTGGAGGCGTTGACAAGGAGGTGTATCGGGCGGATACGCTCGTCAGGGATGCCGTTGCTGTCCAGCTCAGCCCTGAAACGCTCAAACAGTATACCACGGAGTGGGAAGAGCAGCAGCGGACAGAGAAGGAGCGCGAGACGGAGCTGAGATCCTTGAAGGAGAAAACATCGTCGCTCGAGAATAAAGTCCGCCAGCTCGAACGCCGAGCAGAACAGTCTGACACGGAGCACGTTCAAGTTGCTTCGGAGCTTGTGAAGACGAAAGTGGGAAATGAACTCCTCTCGGAGGAGAATGAAACGCTCAGAACAAAAGTGGAGGAGCTGCACGGAATCGTGGATACTCAAGCCGCCGAGGTAGAGGCCAAGTTGAAGAGCGAGATGGAGACAGTCATGCAGAAGAACATTGTGGTCCACAACGAGAATCGTGCTTTGGAGGAGCAAATGGCGGAAATGGAAAAGGAACTCGTCGCGGCGAAACTGCAATGGGCAACAGTGAGTCTCCCAGGTCACTTCTCTTCAAGTGGCCATACTGATGACCCCTACAGATGAACGAAGATCACGAAGCACTGAAGCGGAAGTGGAACAACATCACGCAGATGATGAACACCAAATAGACATGACGGGCCGACGACTTTCACCGCATTGCATGAACATCACTGGCGTTTAACTAGCACCATGCCCGTCAATCGGGGCTCTAATGTCTTCCGCATTCTCGACTACCCTTTACCTTCTACCGCGTCGACCGCCACTTGACCTCGGTCGCCCTTCGTGTTCATATTGACCAATCACATCGACCACCCTAGTTCAACATCTGTTTTCTTTTGACAGTCATTGCCTTGCTTCGGCAGGAGCCCGGGCATTATGCATCTCTCCGTATACCCATGACTCTATCGGTGGCTCTGGCATGGCGCCGCAACTCTGCTTTTGGCTTGCTTTTCAGGATAAGTAATGGCTGCGTGGGTGGATAAGGCCAGGATGACGCGTCCAGGTGTTGGGTACTGGCGCAGTGGCTCGACGAAGGAAGCATACCCTAGCACATGTAGTTGCAGCGAAACGTGAATCAAGCATTGCGTGCATACTTGATGCCTGTCATGATGCCGCAGCACGGCAAAGCCCTAGCGTGTCCACGTGCCCGTGTTCTGCTTGTAGTAAATGCACTCGCGATTGGGCATTGCCTTGCGAGATTTAAAGGCTCTCCTTTGCTTGTTGTATGCTCCTCATCGCTCCTTACCATACCCCACTCGTATTCGGAGGGGCTGCCAGAGCAGATGAGAGGACGAGGCGGATGCGTGCCAAGGCGCTAGTCCACGAATAGACTAGATCGCATTTGCTCGGCTGCTTGAAACCTTTATCCTCGACTCGACTCCAGTTCTTTCACTCACCTACTCACGCGCTCCCACAAAGAGTGACCGCGTCCCTTTATCCAACTCGAATTCCCGGCGACAGAATAATTGTGCAATTCTGAAGCATCTCTTTCGTCGCCACCACTGCCAGAGTGTCGTAACACGTCGACATCATGGCCACTCCAGATATTCAGACGCTCCTCGCCGCCTTGGGTACAGTCCCGCCACCAGCATCGGCGAAAGGGCCCAGCTAACTCCACCAGCAGCTGCACAGTCATCAGGAACCCCCTCTCAAACACCGCAACACCCACCACCCGCTCAACAGCCGCCTCCGCCAGGTCTTCCGCCAGGTCTCCCGGCGGGCTTCGCGCCCGGCTCGATGCCGACTCCTCCGGGCATTCCTGGCTTCGGCC
Organism: Polyplosphaeria fusca; assembly: GCA_010093805.1. Lineage (NCBI taxonomy): Eukaryota > Fungi > Ascomycota > Dothideomycetes > Pleosporales > Tetraplosphaeriaceae > Polyplosphaeria > Polyplosphaeria fusca. Next base: position 17,276 of record ML996098.1, on the reverse strand, counting down.
TCCCGCCGCCGACAAACTCTGGCAGTGTGGACCTGAGCGCGATTCGACCCGTCAGCACAGGCTCCGTGAGCATCCAAGAAGCCCTCGCAAAGGCTCGCGGCGCTGCTGCCGAGCGCGGACTCTCCTACAACGGAGGACGTCCTCAAAGTCAGTTCATTCCAACTCCTCCTCTCGAGACCAAATACTAATTTCGTCGCAGTTCATAGCCCACAAGAAGACCCGCGAATGGGTGGACGGCCCTACCGTCGCTCACGATCGCGTTCTCGATCCCCTCCTCGACGTGACACACGTGATAGCTACAACCCATACCGCGACGAGCGACGAGACGACCCGCGCCGGGGAGGCATAGGCTATGGTCGAGATCGCTCTCGTTCGCCACGCGGTCGCGACACTTTTTCTCCCCAACGATACGTTCAGGAGCGCTCCCCTCCTAGTGACAATTCTGAAGTCATACTGATTGATTCCTCCTTGGTTGGTCTCGTGATCGGTCGACAGGGCGAGAGCCTGCGCCGAATAGAGCAGCAGTCTGCCACTCGGATTCAATTCATCAATGGTCCTGATAGCGGACCTCAGCGTCAGTGCAGGATTACCGGTGCCCCTAGTGCTCGAATCTCTGCCAAACGTGAGATCAATCGCATCATTGAAGAGAATGGCGGCAATCCTGCTCGTGAGACTGGTCGTAACGCTCGAGGCCCTGCAAAGACAGCAGCTGGCCACCAGCCCGCGCTTCGCGACGGTGAGCAGTCTTCTCAGATCATGGTGCCTGACCGCACAGTTGGGCTCATTATCGGTCGAGGAGGTGAGACGATCCGTGATCTTCAGGAACGCAGCGGATGCCACGTCAACATTGTCGGTGAAAACAAGAGCATCAACGGTCTTCGTCCCGTGAACCTCATTGGCAGCCCTGCCGCCGCAGCTCACGCAAAGGAGCTCATCATGGAGATTGTCGACAGTGATACGAAGACCGTGGACGGCCCGCCAGCACCAGGCAAACGTGACAACTTTGATCCCTATGCAAGCGGGCCAAACAAGGTTAACGAGAGCATCTATGTTCCCTCGGATGCAGTTGGTATGATCATTGGCAAGGGTAAGGAAGGACATGATGCATTGAACCTTCGTGATGCTGATATTTTCAAGGCGGTGAGACCATCAAGGATATGCAATCTTCCACGGGTTGCAAGATCAATGTTTCCCAGGCTTCTGGTGCAGATATCGAGCGTGAGATAGGACTCGTCGGAACTCCACAGGCTATTGAAGCCGCGAAAAAGGCAATCTGGGACAAGGTCGATTCAGTGGTACGTTCGTTTGCAGAGGTCGCGGGATATCGGCTAACGATTGGTAGAAGGAGAAGAACGGTGGTGGATACGGCAATAAGCGTGGTGGTGGCCGGGACAACCCTAACTACGATAACTACCCACAGCAGCAACAGCAGTCACCGTACGGCCAGCATCAACAGAGCCAAGCACCCGCGCAGGCAAATGCAGCGCCGCAGGGTGAGGGCGCAGCTGACCCGTACGCCATATACGGCGGATACCAGAACTACCTCGCCATGTGGTACTCGTCCTTTGCTCAACAACAGGCACAGCAGAATCCCGGAGGTGGTGGCCAAGGACCACCAGGCTCTGCATAGATTCTAGCAGATGTGTCCGTGAAGTTGCTGCGTATGCCGCTGACCTCGTCCGACTTTACGTGGTATGCCTGACCGATGTTGAGGATCTCTGTGCCGCTTGCTTGATCGCCCACTCACTCTACCGGACCATTTCGATCTCTGTTTTGCTGCGGTCATTCAACCGCTCTTATGCGTATGATTCGTCCTGACTGCGACCCCTTTACGTCGAAGGCCGATGACACGGACTCTTATTTGCTTTCCCGGATCGGATATCGCCTCTTCTACATTCCATGTCTGGTTTGATCGCACTCGTGGTCTACTGATGCCGGACATGAGGGCATCTCCAACATGCAATCGATCACAAGGTCGCGTATGCTCCCGGACTTGATTGAGATCAGCGTTGCTTGCTTACTCGCCGAATTTCTCACGGCGAGCTCGCCATCATCTCAAGTGTGACAAGTGGAGTTAACCCCACAGCGGCGACACCAAAATACCCCATTCTTGTTCATACTTCGGTCCCAGCTCCGGTTTCTTTCGTGGGAGGTCGTCTACTCCTCATTCGACTTAAAAGGGTGGAATTTTGCTACTGCATACTTTGGAGCGAGTTCGCAACCAGGCGGCGTTAGGGATCACTCACACGTCTCTCTCCTCAGATTGTGTAGTAGTCTAGGTAACTCTTTAATGCAATACGTTCCATATCTTAATTCCATAAGCTCCTCGTGAGTAGTGCTGTGCTTCATCTCTATCCCAACCTTTGCAGGGACGGTAGCGACGTCACACCTGGCCTCTCCGATGCGGATGTGGCCGAAGTGCATGCGGCTGCTCTTGTGTCACAGATAAACATAAAAAGGTGCAAATCATGTCGATCGAATGCTCCCATGACGGCCGCCTCCTAACAAAGCAAAGCGCGACGCCGAGCCATGATTGCCCCTCCACGCGAACTTAGCGCGACGGTGGTCGCCGCTCTCCTGCACCGCAAGCTTCGACCTGCCAGTGCAATCGCCGCTAAGACGCAAAACTGGATGTGATAAGGCACGTTTGCGCCGCTGGCTATTGGCTCAATGCCATTCTCGATTTCTGCGAGATCCACGCGCTCCGCCGTCTGCTTGCTGCACCGCGGCGAACCGCGGTGGGCGGCCCTTGATATCTGGCTTACCTTCCCCACATCCAGCTTCTCTAGCTTTGGTGCTTCTTTCAGACCTTGCTAACCTCTATCTCTCGGTTGTTTCTTCCTGTCTGTTTGCTTGGAATTCGACGACATGGCGCCTGGTGTCGTTGACCCGGCTGTCTCTCAGGACGCCAAAAGCTCGCTGGAGCAGGCCACGGCGGCTTATGATGACACGCTCAGGTTCTATCTCAACGGGACGAAGGTCGTCCTCGACGATGCTGATCCCGAGATCACGCTGCTAGAGTACCTTAGAGGCATTGGCCTAACAGGAACGAAGTTGGGATGCGCAGAGGGAGGATGCGGGGCTTGCACTGTGGTACGTTTGCCACCATAGTCCTCGCTAGATCTTGAATTTCAGAAAACGGAGTAGCTGATTTGGGAACAGGTCGTTTCACAGTACAATCCTACAACCAAGAAGATATACCATGCCTCGGTCAATGCCTGTCTGGCGCCGCTTGTCAGTGTCGACGGCAAACACGTCATTACAGTCGAAGGAATTGGCAGCGTAAAGAGGCCGCACCCGGCGCAGGAGAGAATCGCAAAGGGCAATGGCAGTCAGTGTGGCTTCTGCACGCCCGGCATAGTAATGGTCAGCACTTCATTTACTCCGCGCCCAAAGCACACTGCTGACGCCACCTCAGAGTCTGTATGCCCTCCTCCGAAACGACCCCGAACCCTCGGAGCATGATGTCGAGGAAGCATTTGATGGCAATCTCTGCCGGTGTACAGGATACAGACCCATACTGGACGCGGCGCAAAGCTTTAGCGTGAAGGGATGTGGCAAGTCGACGACAAACGGCGGCAGTGGTTGCTGTATGGAGAATGGAAATGGAGGTGGGTGCTGTAAGAACGGGACCGACGGCGACGACCAGCCCATCAAGCGCTTCACTCCTCCTGGTTTCATCGAGTACAAACCGGACACGGAGCTCATTTTTCCCCCCGCCCTGAGGAAGCATGACTTTAAGCCTCTCGCGTTTGGCAATAAGAGAAAGAGGTGGTACAGGCCAGTGACGCTAGAGCAGCTTCTGCAGATCAAGAGCGTGTACCCCTCGGCGAAAATGATTGGTGGCAGCACGGAGACGCAAATCGAGATCAAGTTCAAAGCCATGAATTACAGCGCATCAGTCTTCTTGGGAGACATTCCCGAGTTACGGCAGTACTCGTTCAAGGACGATTACCTCGAAATCGGCGGTAATGTGGTGCTCACCGACCTTGAAAATATCTGCCGAGAAGCTATTAAGCATTACGGTGAAGTGCGCGGACAGCCATTTGCTATGATTTTGAAGCAGATTCGATACTTTGCTGGACGACAGATTCGGAATGTTGGAACGCCCGCTGGTAACCTTGCTACAGCGTCCCCCATCTCGGATTTGAATCCCGTCTTTGTTGCGATGAACGCGACCATGGTTGCGAAAAGCTTGGATAAGACGACAGAGATCCCCATGTCAACATTCTTCAAGGGGTATCGTGCCACTGCACTGCCACCGGATGCGATCATCGCCAGCATGCGCGTTCCAGTAGCGAAAGAGAAGGGAGAGTACATACAGGCGTACAAACAGTCCAAGAGAAAGGACGATGATATTGCTATTGTGAACTCCTGCATGCGACTTACTCTGGATGATTCGCAGGTGGTTGAGAGCGTCGACCTCGTGTATGGTGGCATGGCGCCGATTACCATTGCCGCAAAGAAGGCCATGGCATACCTGCAAGGCAAAAAGCTGACGGAGAAAGAGACTCTCGAGGGGGCTTTTGCAGCATTGGAAGAGGACTTTGACCTGCGCTTCGGCGTCCCAGGAGGCATGGCAACGTATCGAAAATCCCTCGCCCTCAGCTTCTTCTACAAGTTCTACCATGAAGTTTTGTCGAAGCTAGATGCTGCAGAGGTGGAAGTCGACACGCAGGCTGTTGGCGAGATCGAGCGCGCCATTTCCAAGGGAGAGAAGGACCACAAGGCTGCTGAGGCATACACGCAGAAGATCCTCGGTTCCGAACGCCCACACGTTGCCGCGTTGAAACAATGCACTGGGGAGGCGCAATATATCGACGACATTCCCGTGCAGAAGAATGAGTTGTACGGCTGCCTGGTGTTGTCCACCAAAGCACACGCCAAGATTCTCAGTGTCGATGCCGAAGTTGCTTTGGATCTCCCCGGAGTCAAGGGCTGGGTTGACCACACCGACGTTGCTTCTCCAGAAGCTAATTGGTGGGGAGCGCCCTCCTGTGACGAGGTCTTCTTCGCTGTCGACGAAGTGTTCACTGCGGGCCAGCCGATCGGCATGATTCTGGCCGACAACGCGAAACGGGCTGAGCAGGCGGCGCGGGCAGTCAAGATCGAGTACGAGGATCTCCCTGCCATCTTCACGATCGAGGAGGCCATTGAGAAGGAAAGCTACTTTTCACATTTCAAGTATATTCATAATGGTGATGTGGAAAAGGCATTCGCTGAAGCCGATCATGTTTTCGAAGGCATTGCGCGTATGGGCGGGCAAGAGCATTTCTACCTTGAAACGCAGGCATGTCTTGCCGTCCCGAAGTCCGAGGATGGCGAGATGGAGATCTTCAGCAGCACGCAGAATCCTTCAGAAACGCAAGCTTACGTCTCCAAAGTCGTAGGTGTAGCAGCCAACAAGATTGTCTCTCGAGTGAAGCGCATGGGTGGTGGTTTTGGAGGCAAAGAGACGCGATCCATTCAACTAGCAGGTATCGTTGCCTGTGCAGCGAACAAGATGCGCCGACCTGTGCGTTGCATGTTAAACAGAGACGAGGACATCATCACCTCTGGGCAACGCCATCCCTTCCTGGGCAAATGGAAGGTTGGTGTGAACAAGGATGGGAGAATTCAGGCTCTTGATGCAGACGTGTTCAACAACGGCGGCTGGAGTCAGGATCTGTCTGCTGCCGTGGTTGACCGAGCCCTTTCCCACATTGACGGTGTGTACTCGATCCCCAACGTCCATGTCCGCGGCCGCATCGCAAAGACCAACACCGTCTCCAACACTGCCTTCCGGGGGTTTGGAGGACCACAGGGCATGTTCATTGCTGAGACATACATGGAGGAAATTGCGGATCACCTCAAGATTCCCGTCGAGAGACTCCGTGAGATCAACATGTATGGCCCCGAGACTGGCATGGTGACGCATTTCAACCAGGAGCTCCGCGACTGGTACGTTCCTCTCATGTACAAGCAAGTGCAGGAAGAAAGCGCCTATGCTCGCCGCCGCGAGGAGATTGAAGAGTTCAACAAGACGCACAAATGGAACAAGCGCGGCCTCGCCCTCATCCCGACCAAATTCGGCATCTCCTTCACAGCCCTCTTCCTCAATCAAGCTGGTGCTCTCGTCCACATCTACCACGACGGATCCGTCCTCGTCGCCCACGGAGGCACAGAAATGGGCCAAGGCCTCCACACGAAGATGACCATGATCGCCGCCGAAGCGCTCCAAGTCCCCCAATCCTCCGTCTACATATCCGAGACGGCAACTAACACCGTCGCTAACACGTCCTCGACCGCCGCCTCCGCCTCCTCGGACCTCAACGGCTACGCCATCTGGAACGCCTGCGCCCAACTCAACGAACGCCTGCAACCCTACCGCACCAAGCTCGGCGCCGACGCAAGCATGAAGGACATTGCCCACGCCGCCTACTTCGACCGCGTCAACCTGTCCGCCCAAGGTTTCTACCGCACCCCCGACATCGGCTACGTCTGGGGCGCCAACACGGGCCAAATGTTCTTCTACTTCACGCAAGGCGTCTCCGCCGCCGAAGTCGAAATCGACACGCTAACCGGAGACTGGACGTGCAGGCGCGCCGACATCAAAATGGACGTGGGCCGCAGCATCAACCCCGCCATCGACTATGGACAAATCGAGGGCGCGTTTGTGCAGGGCCAGGGACTGTTTACGACCGAGGAGAGTCTGTGGATGAGGGCGACGGGTCGCGTGGCGACGACGGGGCCAGGGAATTATAAGATCCCGGGGTTTAGGGATGTGCCGCAGGAGATGAATGTGGGGCTTTTGAAGGGGGTGGAGTGGGAGAATTTGAGGACGATTCAGAGGAGTAGGGGGGTTGGTGAGTTGCATCACCCTTTCTTTCACTCCCTGCCCTGCTTTTAGAATTTGGGATTGCAAAGCTTTGCTAACGTTTTCTGGTAGGCGAACCTCCACTCTTCATGGGCAGCGCAGTCTTCTTTGCCATCCGCGACGCGCTCAAGGCGGCTAGGGCACAGTTTGGTGAGCACGAGGTGCTGAGTCTGAGGAGTCCGGCGACCGTCGAGAGGATCAGGATTTCGTGTGCGGATCCGATTTTGAAGAGGGCTTGGGTGGAGCCGCAGGAGGGGGAGAAGAGTTTCTTTATTAGTATTTAGGGGGGGGAGTGATACCATCGTTGTTCGAGGTTGCAATAGGCGTGTGTCATGGTATCCAGCAGTAAGCAGCAGCACCAGTCGGAATATATACCATCGTTTCGAGAAATATGTCCGTTCTTCAGACGGCGAAGCACAACGCAAAGAAATAATCTTCACTTCTCTGCACAGCAACACCATTCATTCCCACTAATCTACCCTCTCCCCCTTCCTCATCTGCGCGAGCGTCGCCTTCCCCGCCCGACTCTCATTCGCCCTCCCCAGCTCCTCCGAAATCCACTCGCCCACCTGCGCCAACCGCTCCATATCCACGCCCGTCCTCGCGCCCAGGCTATGGAAACAATGCACCATATCCTCCGTCGCCACATTCCCCGTCGCCCCCGGACTAAACGGACACCCGCCCAGCCCCGCGACCGCAGAGTCAAAAGTGCGTATGCCGTGCTCGAGCGCCACAACGGCATTTACCAGCGCCTGGCCGTACGTGTCGTGAAAGTGCAGCGCCAGGTCCGCGTTCTCGATGCCCGCGGCGGTCAGCACTTTGAGCAGTTCGGCGGTGCTGCGCGCCGTGCCCATGCCCGTTGTATCCGCGACCGAGATCTCGTCGGCGCCCATTTCGAGCAGGCTGACGGCGAGCTCGGCAACGCGGTGCGGGTCGACGTTGGGGCCTTCGTACGGGCAGCCCAGCGCAACGGAGATGTAGGCGCGGACGGGGAGGTCGAGGGCGCGGGCGCGGGACATTATGGGGGAGGAGCGCGAGAGGGATTCGGAGATTGTGCAGTTTGTGTTTTTGCGTGTAAAGGTCTCGGTGGCGGCGGTGAAGATGGAGAGCTCGATTTTGGGGGTAGGGGTGTTGCTGTTGGCTTTGTGCATTGCGTCCGCGCCCGAGGAAGCGGAGGGCATGGCGTTTGGGTCTTGGGAGGATGTGTTTAGGGCTGGGCCTGAGTCGGGGGAGGGAGAGGGTGGAGGCGTGGGGTATGCGGTTTGAGGGGAGGAATCTCGCTGCCAGATGTTGAGGAAGTTGTCTAGGCCTTTCTCGTTGGGAAGCAGGAATTGGTATGTCATGGGATGCGGAGCTGTGGGCAGCGAGTTCAAGACGTGTTCTAGCACCTCTGAGGAGCTGGCCATCTGGCGGAAGCTGTCAGTACGCTTCTCCGAGCTTCGTTGTGCCGTTGTGTGGTGGTCTGACCTGAGGTACCCATTTCGGCGACACGAAAGATGCCGCCTCAATCGTCTCCAGCCCGGTCTGTGCAAGGCGATCGACGAGCTCTATCTTAGTGGCGAGTGGTATGGTCTGCTTCTCATTCTGGAGTCCGTCTCGTGGGCCGACCTCGACTATTCGAACGAAGTCGCTTCGACTCTGGGTTGAGGTCGCGAGGGTTCGACGGCATGGATGGCGTGCCGCGAGACGCGCTGAGCGAAGGAACAGCAGTCTTGACGACATTGGCATGTGCGATAGAGCGCAATGGATAGAGAATGAGCGTCAGCGCATGAAGAAGCTGGGGCGATGTGCGGCTAGTTGCGGGGTTGTCACCTCGGTAGGAGCTTGGACCTGGCGCTACGACAGCTTTAGAGGACGTCTGCTCTACATCCACTAGACCTTTGCATCACCACACCAGCAAATATACCCCTGAACTACTTATGAACACCGTACTCTATATTCGTGGACTTCCCCGTGTGTTCAAGCATCTAGCAGCATTCATGGGCACTCCTAGCTTAGATTGGACATGCCACCAAGATTCGAATTGAAAGATAGTGTCTGAAATGGGATAACTAATCTCAAGTCAAATGAAATTCATATGTGATAATCACAAATATGTGAGGGCTCAAAAGCCGCTTTTACCAAGCACCATGCTCCCGAGACTTTTCCGTATTGACCGATATGATTTCGGAACCAAGAACGCCAATGCAGACAGAAATCAGTTATGCCCGCGTGCCAGATAGACACATCAATGACCAGCGAGATGTCAATTCTTCACTTTCGACATCAGAGCTTGAATCTTCTTGTATTCCTCCAGCTTGGCTGCTTGGTCCCCATTCAGCTTCTTCTGCATTTTCAGCTCGGCTTCTTGGTCCTGGTTCAGCCTCTTCTGCATCTTTAACTCCTTTTCAAGGTTCTTGGTCTTGTCATCGTTGGTATCACGGGCCTTCAATCGCCCCTCCAGCTCGGCAATCTTCTTTCCGGTCGTCAGGCACAGCTTTAGCCATGCGCCGCGCCGTGAGCCGTGGCAGCGAGTCTCTTTCGCCAGCTTCTCCTGCACGTCTTGGAGTATGTCTTCTGCTGCGTTCTTCTGCTGCTCGAGTCTGGTAGCTTCCTCTTTGTATCTCTTTTCCTTATCGTCCTGTTGCTTTCGCATTTCCCGGTTCTCAGTCAGTATGTTTTCGACATCTCGGGCAGTGGCCAGTAGGATGTTACTGTTTTCCTCTAGGTGCTTAAACTTGTTCTGTAAGTGCTTGGTATTACTCTACAGAATTTTTTTGGCGGCATCGATTTCGTTAGTCTCGTGTTATGTTAGTGATTATTTCCCAGTCCTAGAATTTGACTCACAAGTTTCCTGATTTTGCCGATTGGACACTCCAGGACCTCGATTCTCTTGCTTTTTCTTTTGGAGGGAATTTCGATTCTGACAGACTTCGAAACTGTGGGTTTTGCGAGAGGCCTCGAGGTCACGGGAGTCATGGTGTTTGCAGAAGTGGCTGTAGAACTTTCGAGGACATTCAAGCTGTCGGTAATGATTTGGGAAGTTGACTTCGACATAGTGAGGTTTGTGAGAGGATTATTGAAGCTGGAGTTTCTGTGCAAGCTTTATAGTAGAGTGATGAAAGTTCGGTGAGAATGAGGAAAGAACGCTATGATTTCCCTCGAGCCGTGGCACAGTAGGTAAGCGGTTTTGTGTGAAAGTAAGAGAGAAGGAAGTGCTCGTGGTGGGCGTTATAGAGGCGGTGAGATTGATTACATTGAATGTTAAGACACGTAATTCGATCTGACAGATCTCAGCTGCGTTACGATTAGAATGCTAGCCCAAAGCATTGGTTCTACTTATCGCTAGCCAATTGCTTGCGGTAGGTGCAAACGAGTGGCTCCCGACTCACTGGATCGTCCTATCAAAGTAGTCTACAAATCCATGAAAACTCTCGTGAGTCTGCAATAATCATATCGATTATCAACTACTAAGGCCGTTGATGGGGGTAGCGCAGGCAGTATATAATTCTACCCAGACACGTTCACATAACGATGATCCGCGCACTGTTAAGTACAGGAAAACATGAAATGAAATGTGTAGTGGTATCGCCACCTCCAAAAATACAACAAAGCTTCTATCGGGCTTGCCCGTTTCGTCAATAGATTAATGAGAGTGTTCTATGTAATATTGCGGATATCTCACCCTTTCTTTCGTGAAAGCACTCGATGTTCATTCACCCACTCACAGATCCTATCTTGAATACTCCCCCGATTCTCCGCCCAACACCTAGGCCTCTTCCGCACACCCCAGGCAATGCATATCTATGGAAAGACCCTGACTTGGTTGAGGATGAAATATTGTTACACTTTGGTGACGAGTGCCAGATGCCTTCTAAGCTAAAAGCCGAAATTCGCAGATACGCATATGCCGAGAGTGGGGAAGAAAGAGAAGGGAGTCATGATATGGATAAGGTCAAATACTACTGTCTGGCCTGTATCAGGACATAGACCTATCCAACTTGACGCCTTGATCCCACACATCCTCCACCCCCAGCTCAGAGTCCCCTTCGTTGTCCCCCCAAGCACCTTCGCCCCAGCCGTTTCGCTGCTTGTCACGATCTCCATGCACTACATCCTCAATCATACGGTACTTCCCAAGCTGCTTCTCCAGTATCTCGACTTCCTTTGCCAAGTACTCCTCTCTCCTTTGTACACCCTTGAAGTGCTCTAGCTCTCGTTCTAGTCGATCGCGCGCCTTGTTCGCTACCTCCCATTCCGCGCGCCAAAAGTCCCGCAGATGTTCCATGTGCCGGGCTTGTACTTCCCACTCGGTCACTCGCTTTTGCGTCTCTACATCGACTCGATGGAGAACGTCGATTTTGTTTTGGAGAGTGGAGATCATCTTGGATGATTGTGTGGTATCATCTGCTTTTGCACCCCATGACATGGCCGCGGTAAGTAAGTCCGGGCTCGGTTTCTCGAAAGGGTCGATAAAATCGGCGACCATGACGCGCCGTGGTGTGTGCTTCTCTTGAGAGGAAGTATCGTTGGATGGGCGATGGTCGGCTACGGCCTCGATGTCATGGATCTGAGATTTCAGTATGTAGCTGCCATTAAGCGAAGAGCAGACGTACAAGAGCTCTCAGCTTGTCCAAGAGCAATTTCTTAATCTCGCCTTCCGACCTGAGGTCTTTGTTGCATTTCTGCCCCACGTCACTGCCGTTGGTTATACCTCGGTCTGCCATTGTTGTGGGGATGGGCTTGTGAATGGATTGCTCCAAAATACAAGGACGCAATGATGGGTGTGAAGTTATCCTATAGAATTTGAGGCATTCTTCGGATGAAGAAGCGGTCAGTACATCCTTCCCGATTGTGACCTCGCTCTGGATAGCGCGGGAATTTTCTCTATGTTCGTCGCACCTTATCGCCTACTGCCGTTTGTCCATCGGTTTGACAGCCGCAAATGACAGCACGCAGAATTCTGGTAGGCTAGTGTAGCCAGGAAAGAGCGTCAGAGTCAACATGGACCCCGATTACAGATGCATATGATACAATCTATAGCATAGGACGAAACTCGCTCATTCCACATAGTCCAGGCTCCCTTTCCCAACTGTTGATGGTACGGAATCCACCCCTTTCTGCTGTCTGAGCTTCTCCTCAAATTTAGCAAACTCTTTCATTGCGACTTCCTCCTCTTGATCCAAGACTTGATGAACGCCCTTGACTTCTTCAATGTAATGCATCAGCATACTCTCGATGCCGTTCTTCAGAGTCACGGTACTTGAATCGCACGTGCGGCATGCGCCTCTAAGCTTGAGCAAGACCTGGCCATCGTGGAAGCCTCGAAACTCAATGTCGCCACCGTCTTCTTGTATTGCAGGTCGCACCCGCGTCTCGAGCAGCTCTTTGATCATGCCCACAACCTCGGTGTCATTCTCATCATATGCTAGCGTGTCGACTTCTGTCCCTTGCTGACCGCTCTCGCCTGCTTTGTCTTCAACGGTATTCACAATCGACTGCCCAGACGCCATCGCCTCGGTGATGATGGAGAATACCTCGGGTTTGATATGTGCCCATGGCGTGGCACTGTCCTTGGTGACAGTGATGTAGTCGAGGCCAAAGAAAACGGATGTAACTCCATCGACGTTCAGCAGGTTTGCTGCCAGAGGTGAGGGGTGGGGTGGCGCTAGGGTGGATCGTGGCGATAGGTATTCGAGGAATGAAGAAGATATCGATTCGGGCAGTACTCGCTGGTTCGGATTAAATTTGAGAGCCTGATCGGGTCAGTGAGCCGCCACCTTGACAAGAAGGCGTTTAAAGTTACATCAGGATTGGGTGTGGATTCGGTCTGAATAAACATGGTCCGCCGCCCCAAGGCTACGGCAGGGTTCGATCTCCGCTGGCTCCATTCTTGTGTCCTCGGCCTACGGTGTAGGGCAGAAGCTGTGATGGGCGAAGATTGTTGATGCAGACACCGCGAGGCAATCTGTGGAGCTTGCGAGCGGACTGGGGTTGCTGCTCGACAGAGACTTCGTGCAGCGGAGCGCGACAATATCTTGGACACCATCTTGGTCGTCTTTGCGAGTATTTCGCCGTTAGTGGAGCCTCTCCCGATGGCGATTGAAGAATGAACTTTGTCGATTGCGATGTCAGCCTCTGCATCGCGCGTATGACGTTGTCCGGGATTATTCAGCTGCGGTCTTGGCAACGGCCGTCCAATGGGCTGCGGTGAATACATGCGCGTCTTTCTCATGTCCACCTCGGTAGCAGCAGCCTTATTCCCGTACCTACCTAGTCCAGTCCATACTTTCTGACATGCAGGCCATTCAACTTCCTCTCCACCAAAATTCTCATCCTCGACTACGCGGACCGAGCTCGAGTCGCCATAATCTCAAAACGCATTACAAGGCATTCCACTCCCTTCCAATGAATTTCCCACAGTCTGACCCTGCTGCACTTTGTGCTATGTGGGCAAGATTCATTCTGTGTTCCAACCTTCTGCCATATTAAAAAAAATAGTATATATCGCGGAAGGCGAGAGAAAGCGTATCGTGTTAAGCTTGCATGCCAAATGTTGATGTCCACAAGCCAGAAGAGCTCCGTTGATGTAGATGTGCGTTAGAACCTTACTGCGGTAACCAGATACAGCCAACCTTGCCTGACTGCTGTGCGAAGACCGAGTCGAACAGTGGGGTGGCAAGGGTCATCCTCCGATGTTGCTCTCGATATACCGAATCACTTGAGAAGACAATCTTACCCTTATTGTCGGCCTTAATTTGCAGTTACGATGAACGAGACGGTGTCTGGTACAAAAGGAGCTCGAATGGAGAAGGGGCCCGAAAAGCACCTCACCACACGGCGAATCTGACTCAACAGCACTTCCTCTCGCAACCGCATCACTAGATTAGGCATCATGGCAAATGACAAAGTTATGCCTGATAACGAGTATGACATTGGAGAGCGGTCTTACCATTCCGTCAAAGGAGCACAGTACACTCTTCCCAACGAGTATGTCCATGATTTCTTCCTTTTGATACACACTGATCATGGTAGTGCCGCCGAGCATCATCGCCTTGAAACTCAGGCAGTACACTTATCGGCCTTGATGGACGACAACATCATTCACTCTCCAATCACTCGCCCGGTTCGAAAGGTTCTCGACGTGGGGTGTGGCACTGGCATCGTGACGGACGTGCTTGCCAAGCAGTATCCTACCGCAAAGGTGTTCGGTCTTGATTTGACGCCCGTCCCCACGATCAAAGGCCGTCAAGTGTCACCCAATATCACTTTCGTACAAGGAGACATTTTGAACCTAGATGAGAGTTCCAAAGACGGTGGCGGCTTACTTCCAAACGGTACTGCAGCTGTTAAGGAGGGCGGCTTTGATTTGATCTATTCCCGTCTCCTCCTTGCTGGCATGTACAACTGGCCTGAATACCTCCGCACCGCCCAGTCGCTGCTCTCCCCAGGCACCGGTTGGGTTGAAATCCACGATCTAGATTGGCATTGGTATGACGCTGACAACAAGATCATATCTAATGACTGGAAGTGGTTCACGACCTTGCGCCAAGCAGCTGAAGAGCGAGGTCTTGACTACGAATGCGGGAGCCGTACTGCTGGATGGATGAAGGACGCTGGGCTCGTCGATATCACCGTCAAGGTGTACCGCTGGCCCTGGGGAGGTCAATGGGAAGAGAAGGAGCATATGAGAGCTTTTGGCAACTACTATGTTCCCGCGATGAAGAAGATGCTTTGGTACAATATCCCAAAGGTCACTGAGCATAAAGGGTACTCGGAAGAGCAGATTGGGACATGGAGAAAGCAGATGATTGAGGACTTTGAGCCGGCCAAGGGAAAGCATTGGAAGTTTTACGTCACATGCGGTAGGCGACCTGAATGAACTGGGATATCCGAAAGACATTGAATATGTGGTTTTGGCAACGCTGATCACTCGACTCAGGAGTCTTTCGCTTGCCCTCTCTTTACGATCGGGTGCGACTACAGACAGACCAACGCTTGTAAATGCGAGAATGAAACCAAATGACACGCAGCGTCAGGAATCTAGATGTAAATATCGAGGATCAGTGCTGCACGTGAACACGCGCTACGCTAATGCGACAACTGCACTGCGAGACGCGAATCACAGTCCGTGCGTTGTTTCCGCAGCAACTCCAGTCCTCGAAAACCGAGACACGAAGCCCATTTGCAAGAACAATTGGATTAACGTTAGTTAGAGAAGCGATTTCGTCAGTACTGATAATATTCTCTGTCTTGTTTATCATTTGGAGTGCACGTACCCCGCAGTTTGGCATTTGGAAACAGCGGCCTCCAAGTCAGGGCTTCATCTCTCCGAGTCATGTTCGTCCAGTTAACTTGTCTCTTAGCACACTCCCCAATATGTCAGACCCAAGCCCCTGTTCTCGATGCAACCGCTACCCTGATCACAACGAATGTGCCTTCCAACACTGCGGCCGCTGCAGGGCTAGGCATTACTGTTCAAGAGAGTGTCAACGCGTCGATTGGAAGGAGCACAAAGGGGAATGTCGCTCAATTGCGAATGGCCTTCCGGCTCCAACGGGTGCCTTTGGAGAAGCGAAGGCTGACAGCATCTACTTTCTCAAGACGACATTCCCTCACATCAAGGACATCTCGGTCTCAGGCCCGTACCACCCTCTCGAATTGGTGATCCCCCAGATGGCTGCTCGTCTGCAGTATGAAGGCAGCAAACCCGGGCTGGACATGTTGAAGGATAGACTGGAAAGCACAGACACGACGAATATGATGCATCTGGAGGCCCCACTACCGAATGGCCACGTAATGGAGATGCAGATCCAGCGCTACAAGAACCCCGAAGTGGCGGCCTTTCTGCGTGATGGCGGCCCGGGGAAAGCCAAGCCAACGTACAGCGTCCTCTGTTCAACACCTGACCCAGAGTTTGACAATCTCGACGATGTTGATGAGAGTGACGAAGGCAACCTGCCTCTGCTAGCGGCTTCGATGCACGGAACTTTTCTGTCCAACGAAGCGGCGATTGAGTCAGCTCGTGTGCTTCTCACGGCTTGGGAACGGGAGTTTCCAGGAAGTCGCGTCTACACTTTGCCCGGAGACGATGGCATGCTCGGCGGATCTGTCGTCGGAAAAAATGGGCTCCCGATTAAGATTCTCAAGGTGCATTACGATGATGGCTCGACGGTCCATCACAACGTCAAGAATGTTTTTGGGGCTTGAGCAGAATTTATTGGATACCTTGGAATGTTGAAGCGTGAGCGGTTGTTGCACGAGTATTCAAATGGGGACGGCGAGCACTCTTTGGGAAGGCGCTTTCGTTGGCCTCGTCGAAAACTCCTCCATATTAACGAACAAACTTGTCATGGTTTTTTCACATGAACGAACGAAAGTGGTCTCAAATTGGGGTAAGGTGCATCCCTGTGTAGCGAGACAAATGAGGGGTACTTTGACTTTCATCAACTAGAAAACCCACTCGCACAACGGATATTGCTATAATCAGATAAGAATGTTCTGCTGTAGCTCATACTTAGTGTCTACAATCTTCTCTTCCCTAAAATTACCGTCGCATCGTCGTCTCCGAGCCTAATTTGTACAGCACCTTCTTTCATGGTGTAACAGACCTCCCTTCCTGCAGCGCTAACGTTAAGTCTTTATTGCTCCGAATTTTCATAGAATTGCCTTATCTTAGCTTTGGAACCTCCCTCTACTACTTAGAAGCTATTATTAGCCTGGTGCGCGCTGTCGCAAGCAAATTCATGCTAGGCTGCCACGTCGATTGGTACTTCCAGCGGAAGCGAACCACCAATCCCGGCTAATGCAAGATCTGATGGTAATTTACTATCAATCTAGGGCTGTGCGCATCGCACCAGCGCTCCGGAAAATGAGTAAATCCGGCTTAGGATTGAGAGCAGCACAAGGACTCAGCCGGCCCGGCTCTTGTTTAATTAGCTATAATAACACGTGTTTGGCATCTCCCCGCCTAAACCTCAGCCTTGGCCATGCCTCCCGTTAACTAAATTCTCTAAAAACACTAGAATTTGCTACACCACAAGAGCGTGGCAGGAGCGAGGCGGCCATCATCTCGCTAGCGCGTCGAGCCGTTCAACTGCTTGCGACATCAAGTGGCAAATAAACGAATCATACTCACGTGAGCAGAAGATGCTGAAAGCTTCGTGGCTAAGCCCGCTCAGTATATAATCTTCTTGATCCCCGGCCCTCTCATGAAATAGAGGGAATAAAAAATATATACGTTAACGTACTCCACCACCGAGCGGGTCAAACCACCGAGCGGGTCAGTTTTGCCAAGACGAACACCAATTTATCTAAACACGTAATGTCTCAACCAACTCAACAGTCTCTTACTCATCAAGAGGGTAGAATAGAGCTTGCTATTAAGGCTATTAAGCAACATCAATTTTCAAGCGTGCGACGCGCTGCCGCCGCGTTTAAT
>ML996097.1:632062-868073 GCA_010093805.1 Polyplosphaeria fusca | reverse complement strand
TGAAGAACCCGTTGAATCTTCTGAATTTGATCTAGCAGAGGCTATTTCAATGTACAGCCAGGTGCCCACTGTAGTAGAAGAATCAGATGAAGAAGCAGCTCCTGTTCGAATACCCACTAATACGGAGGCAGAACAGGCTGCTGAAATGCTCCTATTATATGCGGAACACCAGGAGAGAACAACTGCTGATCAGGTCAAGGCTATACGGCAGTTGTACGAAGCGGCTAAGGCTCAGAAATCCGAGCAGGCTAAGCAGATCACCTTAGATAGTTGGCTTACGTAATAAACTTGATCTCATGATAAACTCGTTCTCACGATATTACCCTCGATTCTCCTTTATATCGCCAAGGCGAGTTTTCACTGTACTCGTTGAAAGTACCTGGCATACTGATCTATCGCGGGAGCAGAGTAAAGTAGTCGAGAAGCTTATCCACCGATTTCGCGCCTTGCCGTACTGTGAAAAGAGAGAAAAGTACAGGCAAGCCAAACCAACCCGCAAGTGCTCCGTGTATCTACAAACAATTGCTCAAAGATGCTCTTTGATCCGATGCTGCCGATGTGAGGGAAAAGAGCTCCCATGTAAACACAATGTAAAACCGATGCCAGCCACGTCCGAACCCAGACATTGATGCCTCGATGCGCCAGTGGTTGGTGCGCTGTTCCATGCAGCCGCCGTGTGAATGGGATCCGGGCCATGCGCGAGGTGGCTCCCAGTCATTCTATGCTGTGATCGCGCTACCCACCAAACTATTCAAGTCGTCCGTCCTCGTGCTCCGCCAACCTTTGCACACCGCTCGACGTCTATAGGATGATGCATCCTCTGCCGCCCTTTTTCTTGCCGCCGCCGACGGGGCGCGGGCTGAGAACGGCACTGGACCCGAGTCAGCTGTGGGAATTGACGCGAGACGGACAAACGTACCGGATGGCCTCGTCAAAGACGCTCTTGAGATTTCGCTGCGTCAGGGCCGAGCATTCGAGGTACTTTTGTGCCTTGATCTCTTTGGCGACCATGACGGCCTGCTCGTATGTGATGGGCGACATCTTCTTCTGTCGCAGGCTCTCCTTGGTCCCCTCGTCGTCCCTCAAGTCGAGCTTGGTGCCGACGAGGATGATGGGCACGTTGGGCGCATGATGGTCGATCTCGGGGTACCACTGCGGGGTTCAGCATTGCTCTGCACGTCCAGCGCTGCGCTATGTACCTTTGCCTTGACGTTGTCAAACGACGGGGGGCTGACGATGGAAAAGCAGATCAGGAAGACGTCCGTCTGTGGGTACGAGAGCGGCCGCAGGCGATCATAATCCTCCTGACCCGCGGTATCCCACAATCCGAGACTTATGGGCTTGCCATCGACCATTACGTTTGCAGAGTAGTTGTCGAAGCTGTGACGTGGTGAGCGCGACCCAGGAGGTCGGGGCGGATGGTCTCACACTGTGGGGATGTATTCGCCCGGGAAGGCATTGGTGGTGTACGAGATGAGCAGACATGTCTGCAGTGGCCTGATCAGCGGGCAATTCACCGATGGGAGGGTGTGCAGACTCACCTTTCCGACAGCACCGTCTCCCGTCACGACGCACTGAGGGGCGGTTAGTAGGTGGTCAGGTTGCGCGGTACAGATCCAGCGGTCCGCACCTTCAAAGACTGGGTGGTGGGAGCGGCCATGGCGAGCGTGGCCGGTTCTGGGATGCGAGCGGAGCTTCAGGTGGGTACGCAGGCGAGGAGACGTCGGTGGGCGGGAAGAGGAGCTCTGCGGGCGTGGGCGTGGGCGTGGTGTGCGAGGATGGGCGAGGCAGGAGTAGTTCGGGCAGCGTGTCAGTCGCGGACGGGTATATTTTTCGCAGCGGTGATGGCGACGGCGATGGCAGCTTCGTGCAGCGTCGAAGGGGCGTTTTATCGCTTGGCCGCAGACACGGTGAGGCGGGTGAGTACCGAAGCTTGGGAGCGCACAGGCGTTGGCGGGGGCGTTGCGCGCGGAACGGCGACGTGAGCACAGCGCAGCGGCTTGGGGATATTTCTGGAGTCGGAGGCAACTTCAAGCAACGGGTTGGCAGAGCGGCTTTTCTGGCAAAAGGACAGGCGCGTATCGTGAGCTGCCCGTTGAAACCCATCCTGAGACGGGCGAGTCTCAGTTGCGCGCCAAGCACCCTCATCCACGCGATGCTGCACCACACCCACTGCTCCACCATCGCTGCCGGCCTGGC
Source organism: Polyplosphaeria fusca (assembly GCA_010093805.1). Classification (NCBI taxonomy): domain Eukaryota; kingdom Fungi; phylum Ascomycota; class Dothideomycetes; order Pleosporales; family Tetraplosphaeriaceae; genus Polyplosphaeria; species Polyplosphaeria fusca. The sequence continues at coordinate 865,874 of ML996097.1, read as the reverse complement.
GCTGCTGATAGGTGTGGCGGCCGGCATCCTCGACCACTCACCACTGTCCTTCATCGCTCGCCCGCCTGCCAGGCGCCCCTGCCATTGGCATCCTCCTCCACAGTAGCCCACAGTAGCGAGCAGCGCCTGCATGAGATGCACATGTGCCACCGCTGGAAATACCCATCCACTACACCTCGCCCATCCATCACTAGCCCGGACGTGGTGAAGTAAGGAGCATGGCGGCCGGCCCGTGGGCTTCGGACCCTCGGCAGCCTACCGACGTTTAATTACGAATACACTCGGCCTCGCCATTCGCCAGCAGCACCTCCTTCTCCAGTATTCGCCTACCCCCAGCTTGCCCCGGCACCACCGTCATCCTGCTGCTCCGTGTGCATTGACTCAACCTTGGAATCCTCACAAGCAAGCCATCGCTCTCTCTCCCTCGTTCGGCGGGCCGTGCCGGGGTGTCGTCGATAATGATGCAAGCATCTCACGCCACATGCTAACTCTGCAGTCGTTTTAAAGGCATTTTGTTTCGCCCTTTTCTTCCAAGCTCGATAGAGGTTGATCGTGGTGGGCATGTGTGAAAGTACCCTTGTAGAAAGAAAAAGTATTCATGACTCGGCATGTTCAACGCAGCATCACGACTGCAGGAGATGGGCTGTGGGAGATCCTCGTGGGATCTCATGAATGACTGGATTTTATTGCATCATAGTGCTCGGGTATAATCGTGATCAGTAAAACGTCATCAGATCGTCTCCGTCGTGCTTGGCTTCGCCCACGAATTCCGACCGCAGGAGGAGCTTGATAAGAGGCTCATGGAGCTCCTTCATGTCCAGAATGCCGCGCTTCTTCTGGTCAATGTAGGAAACATCAATGAGGACTCGCTTCAGATTCGCCGTGGAGAGCGCCTTTTGGTCGAGCAGGGCAGACAATCGCTCAGGAGTACCAACGCCGAAATCGACCCTGTCAAAGATTTAGCGGGAATAGCCAGAGTACGAAGCCCAGCTCACTTGTGCTTCTTCAGATGTTCCACCTGCTCTGCAATCTTCATGTGCTTGGCAAATAGCTTTGCGACATTTGGATTCTTGACGCCTTGATTTGAGAGGCCAGTCTTGAGAGCTCGGAAGGCATCAGCCGCTCTGATACCAGACGCAGTCACCACAATGGTATGCGGTGCACCAGTGGACTTGGATGACGTCTGCTTCATGGTGCTACCCTGCTTCATGACGAAAGCTGCAAGGTTTTCGAGCGTCCGAGGTTCACCCCAGTCAGTAGTGTCTTTGATGATCCTTGCTGTTGGCTGTGTGAGACTCCGAAGACACATGGGAGTTGAAGAATTCACCTGGTATAGCTCTATCCTCGAGTTCAACGCTGCTCAAGTCTTTGCCGTATAGTCTGGTCCGAGAGTTGATGTAATCCGCCAACAGCTGGCTGTCCATCCGCTCAAAAGCATGATTGACATGTAGCACTTCATCAAGCTCATCCGCATCGATGGCTTTCAATTTCTGTTTTTTCTTCTCTTTTCGCTTCGCTTTTTTTGCTGCCTTTTTTGGATCGTCCGTCGCCCCAGTCTCGGCCCCTCTCTTCCGTTTCTTGGATGCAGTATCGGTGTCAAATTCAGGGTCAATCAGCGGAATCCCTCCGTCTACCTCCGAATCCGACATGATGGTGGGGTTGGAGCAGAGAGCGCGGTCACTGTCGTCGATCGGCCAGAATTTATTGCTTATCGATAAGACGATCACGCTAACCTAATCCACGCATAACGCGTCGAACTGCATGATCAACAACGACATCACGCCGCAACCCTTCTCTACAGCAACTGCGTCCCTTCGTCGACGCGCCGAAATGTCTGAATCGGCGCGCAAGAGGCAGCGCACCACCCCTCGCACCTCCGAGGCCGGTGACCTCGCGGACAGGGCAACACCGCATTCAGATGTAAGTCGTCGCTCCAAAATTGATGTACACGAACGTTCTGATACTCTTCAGCTTCGCCAGCTTGCCAGCATTGCGCCTCGGAATATTACTCCGTTCCGACGTGCCTCCAGTGCTGGTCCTACGCCAGGAAGTCGACGAACACCAAACATCCTCATCAGGACGCCTGGGACCGCAGCCAGGACCCCACGAGGACTGGCGACACGCCCTATACAAGCCCGCCGCGCTGCGCCAACAACCCCTCATGCGATTCGTGCGCTGAGGGAACGTGCCAATGCCGCAAGGACTCCAGGACACCACAGAAGGAGGAGCGGGAGGATACAGCGGGAAACACCGCGGGACACATTGCGAGACTTGAGCAGAGGTATGTTGACATGATAATCTATGAATACTTCTAATCTTGCTATTTTCAGTCCTTGCTCGGACTTCCAGACCGCCCCAGCCGGCTACATTGGATCAAGGCACCCCTCGCAACCCCGCCCTCGACCTTCCAGATGTCGAAGATGGGCCTGATCCAGTCGCACCCCGCCTTTCCATGCCGTTGGACGACATGTACGACGACGATAGCTTTCACGAAGCTCCTCCGCGCCAATCTCTGCTTCCTGACCTCCCCGACGATGCCGATACCGGAACCATACAATCGCTTGAATTTGGACGACGTGCCTTTAGTGAAGATCGTCGCTACGGCAGGATCAGCGATAGATTTGCCGAGCTGAATGATTTGGATGCTGTTGCAGAGGAGTTCGAAATCGATGGGGCTTTCATCAACCGAAGAACCCCAAACCACCTGCTGCAACGAGCGCTCGAAGAAGACGAGATTGATGATACTACAACGGAAATTCGAGCTCTAACTGGACGGCGAGATGGACGACGCAGCGACGTTGATCTCGGTGTTTTTGGAGAGGACGATGAGCCCGGTGAACCGACTTTTCAATTTGTTATACCACAGCGCATGCGATCGCCCATCCAACCAGAGCTCCCAATTGAAGAGGAAGAAGAAGAAGTTGAAGGCGACGAGAATATATCCCAGGTCGGGTCTGACGTGCCCGTTGGCGAAGAAGAAGTCGACCAGACCGATGGACCGCTGGAGCAGATCGGATGGGAGTCAGACCATGGCGAGGAAGACGACATCGACCTCCAAGCCTACCGCGAGGAAGTCTCGGCTGTAGATCGGAGTATCCAGACTGAAGTATCAGAGCGATCGGCCGCAGCTAGGCCTCGGCCGCCAAGACAACGACGAGAAGTCAAGATCTCGAGATTTGGCCACGAATATCCTTCGTTTCCCGCAGCTACAGTAAAGAAGCTCGCGAGCTCGTTTGCAAAGTCGCAAGGATCCAACGGCAAGATTGGCAAAGAGACCTTGGAGACACTTGTCCAAACTTCTGATTGGTTCTTTGAGCAGATTGGCGAGGATCTGGCCGCTTATGCACAGCATGCGGGGCGAAAGATGATTGAAGAAGACGACGTCGTCGCTCTGATGAAGAGGTATGTTACATGTCTACTGTACAGCAATGTACATGTGATGGTTATAGATGCTGACAAGATTCCAGACAACGTCAAATTACAGGCGCCAGCACAGTATTTTCGCTTGCTCAGAAGCTGCTCCCTCGGGAACTGTTACAGCAACTTCGTATGCCCCCGCCCAAGAAACTCAAAGGACAGAAGCGGAAACGGATGGAGCCCATTCGCGAGGAGGAAGACAATGCTGAGTGAGATCACTTCATATGTGATTGTTCAGTCTCACGACCACTCTGTGCTGTGTCTCACCCTGCGCTGGGTCCCGCTAAGTGGCTTCTTGACCACCATCCAGAACATGACCGAGGTGGCAAGACTTAGTGCGTACCTAATCGGTCAGAAACGAAGGATAATGGAGCAAGGGAACCTACCAAGTAAAGATGTACTGTGTATGGTTGTTCCTCAGATTCACTGTCGGTGGCCTCCCTATCGGGATTCCCTTTGGCGATCGGTAATATGAAGTTAGCATATCCGGTACTGCATTCTATTAGATACCCAATCCATGCCACAGTACATGAGCACTCACTCATGGTCTCTTCTATCCAAACCGCCTGACTCCCCGACCACTCCGCCATCTCCTCCACATCCGAGAAGAACCACTTCCCCTCCTCAGGCACATTACTAGGCGTGAACATATTCTTCTTCGGCGGCACCCTCAGCAACCCCTCCACCTCCACCTCCCCCTCCGGCAGCGCTCCATTCTGCTTCCTAAACCACTGCTTCTTCGTCTCCTGACTAATCCACCCCCGACAACACAAAATCTTGCTCGTGCGCCCCTGCCCATCCGTCCGCTCCAACGGCGTCACCACCATATACCCACTCTCGCCCTCCATGATGCGCGGCCCAATCAACATCTCTTGATCATGCCTCAGCACGCCGCGCGCCCACACGCGCCTGTAATCAAAATCCTTGACCGCGCTCGGGTCGATGCGCAGCGGGAGTTCGAGCGGCGGGAACGTGAGCCGGTCTTCGAAGCGCGCAATCAGCTCCGTCTTCCAGCCTAGCCGTTGTACCTGCCAGCACCCGAGCAGGAAGGCTGTGATGGGGATGATGGCGAGTATGATTAGGCCGGGGCCATGCTGTTTACCCACGCGAGCCATTTTTGCGGGCCGGTCGAGGATCGAGACGAAGTTTGGGTCGAGGGGCGCGGGGCCGTTGCTGTTGTGGCGGCGGAAGTGGAGGTGGAGTTGGGCGTGAAGGCGCTGGCGGAGGCATTGTGGGCGGAGTTGGGGGTGGAGGCGGGCGGATGGGTGGGAGTTGGAGAGGTGCTGGGAGTAGTATCGGCGGAAGAGGTTCAGGAAGGGATTGGGCTTCGACATGGTGGTGTCGGAGATGGGATGGTTGATATGTGAGAGGCTTGGATTGAGGTTGACGGTTGTGGGACTAGTGACAAAAGGGACTAGCGGCCGAGGCACTATTTCTGGCGGCCTTGCACCTCTAAAGGCCCCGTGAACTCTCTGTCCACATCGACTTGCACATCGGCGTGATGACGGACGCCCAATCACGATCTCGTCTTTCGGACACAGTGAACGAAAACAATCTTCACTCTGGACATGATGCTATTCCAGAAGCCCCTGACAAAGACGCCCTCGTGTCTCGCCTCGACGTGCTATTGGAGCGCTACCTGAGCACGTTGGATCTGTATCAACAATCTCAGCAGAAGCTGACGGCCCACCTGTCTTCTGTAAGGAGTCATATGTACATTCCTTATCCTCGTTGCTAACATTAGCTGTCGTGTAGGGCTATCTGTCATTGGCCCAGGCAAACTTCAACAACCAGCGAACACGATACGGGCCAGACTACTACGATCAGCGGATGCAAACCTCTAGAAGAATGTACGTAAAGTGGTACACTGGGCGTCATGTCTCTTCCTTCGTCCTCCTTATACTCGCGCTCGCCGCTCATGACCGATTTAGTAACGTGGAGGCCGAAAACGAAGACGTAGCCTTTTCCCTTTCCGCCCCAGCCTCATCCATCAGACCCGAGTCTCGCCCACCAACTGACACCTCAGTCGATGGCGGCGGCGACGAATCCGCCACCTCGTTCGAGGAAACGAATGTAAACAGCGCATCCACGGCCAAAGGCGATCTTCCAAAAGATCCTCTGCGTTGGTTTGGAATTCTGGTTCCGCCCGCGCTGCGCCAAGCGCAGTCAGCTTTCGCGTCTGCTGTCGAAGGACCGATTCCCGAAATAGCCACGTTGGCCAAGGACCTGCGTAGGCAAGAGGTCGACATCGCCCGGCTGAGGAAACTAATTAAGAAAATGTGATGTTGCCAACCTCGTGATGAAGGCATCGCATCGCATCGTAGCGCCCGCTTCGAGCACCGCCCCAACGCCCACCAAGGCAGCTAGAAATGAGCTGTAATGCTTGAGGGGCCACTGCACTTCGCCCCCACGGAACGTCACTCGCCCGACCGTGGAGCCTCGACCTTTGACCTTTGGCAGCTCGTCCGTTGAGCCTCACTTGGGCCGTGCTATGCTGATGCAGGAACGCCATTTTGGCCGCATCCGAACTTATGTCAGCCTCCACAAGCAGCAGGAGGCCCGTTTCAGATTCTCGTGGTAATTAAACACCCTGGAACAATGCCATTCGGAACTTTTTGCTGTTGCTTATTCCGTGAGAATGGTCTGTGGGAGCCTGGACAGACCTTGCACAACCCTGAGCCCAATCCACGTGCGGCGTTCGGTCGACGGAATCTCGCGCGAAGAAATGTAAGCGGTTGACTCGTAAAGGAGCTTGGTACTCGGGTTGTGCAATCTATCTTTTGCTCTGCATAATCGCATTGAACGCCATCCTGGATAACGGGTGCGCTGGACCGCGTATGGAAAAAGGGCTTGACTTTTCCACCTCACTCCCCGACCGAGCGAACGCCCCGAGTCTTGACCGTCTCAGCCACACGATAAGCCAACCAGAGTTGCGAGCTGCAGCTCTCGTATGGTAACCGCCGCTGCCTTCAGCTCACCTGAATTGTCAACATGTGGGGCAGCATTGCGCCTCACTGCGCACTGACCTGTCCGAGGGATGACGAAGTGAGCTCCATCCTAAAAGGATTGCCTTACGAATGTCGGTGATGATGGTTAATATAAGAGAGGTGTACGCGTCAAGAATTACTGTCCCCATCATCACTAGATCTCCTATTTCCTTTTCTTGGCCGTCGTCGCTCGCTCTTTTGGTCCTCATTCATTCGTTCTTCGAGGATTATAGACATTTCTCGCCATGTCTGGCAAAACGGTCTTTGCCCTTTCGGCCCTTAGCGCCATTGCTGCTGCTCTCCCCCAGCAGTACAACGACTATGGCGGCTACGACGAGTCCTCGTCTGTAAACTACCCTCCTATTGTTCCCTCATCAAGTGGCTATAAGACACTCCCTCCCTATCCTAGTGGCACGGGTTATTCGTACTCCTGGCCGACCGGAACCGGAACGGGCGTCTATCCCCCCTATCCCCCTGGCACCGGATACTCCACTTACTCCGAGACTATCCCGCCATACTCGTACTCGAGCGTCCCGTCATATTCCAACTCCGCGCCGCCGAGCTGCGAGACCACCGAAACCACGACCGAGACCGAGACGACGACCAGCACCGAGGTTGTGACCTCGACTTCTACGTCTGTTGTGTACGTGACCGTCACAGGGACAGATTGTGGTAGCCCACCACCACCGGGCACGACTTACAGCCCCGAGTCCTCCGTCTACGAGGGCAACTACCCTCCCAAGAGCACTGGCTATGGCGGCAACCCCCCGGAAAGCTCTGGCTACGGAGGTAACTATCCTCCCGAGAGCACTGGCTATGGCGGCAACCCGCCGGAGAGCTCTGGCTACGGAGGCAACTATCCTCCCGAGAGCACTGGCTACACTGTAATTCCCCCTCCGCCCTCGACCACCGAGTCGCCCGTCTCCTCGACTGGTGTGCCACCTTGCTACGGCGACCACTGCGACACTCCCTCCTCCATCTACGAGCCCAGCTCCACCCCCGAGCCCTGCTACGGCGGCTACTGCGAAAGCACCAACACCCCCCCGCCCCCACCCGCAACCTCCACCGGCGGCGGCTACTACCCACCCTACCCTGTCCCCAGCAACTCGACCAGCAGCTACGCGACCGGCACCAGCTACACCTACAGCCAAGGCACCAGCTACTCTATCGGAACCTCGTACTCGTCCACCGGCACAGCCGTCTACAGCACCTACACCCCCTACCCCTCCTGCGCCTACGGCGACGAGTACTGCGGCGAGCACTCCAGCACCAGCATATATAACCCCACCGCCCCCTCGTCCACGTACTCCCCACCTGCATCTACGTCGACCGCGGAGCCGTGCTACGGAGCTTACTGCCCGCCGGAGTCGACGAGCTCGGCGGTAGAAAGCAGCTCTACGGAGGTGTATGAACCTAGTTCTACGGAGGTGTATGAACCTAGTTCTACGGAGGTGTATGAACCTAGTTCTACGGAGGTGTATGAGCCCAGCTCTACGTCCGTGTACGAACCTAGCTCGTCCGCGGAACCGTGCACGGGATACGACTGCCCGATCCCGCCGCCGAGCTCGACCGCTGAGGCGTCGAGCTCCACGGAGGTAGCGAGCACGACGACGAGTGAGGGTGGGTATGTGGCGTATCCGCCACCTACGCCGACGACGTCGGCGGGGGGGTATGGGGGGTACTAAGGATGGGATGATGAGAGGAGGGGGAGGGGAGGTGTTTTGATAGGGGAGTGAGAGCGATAGACGCATGGGGATTTTATCGCGGAGTTTTTTTTTTGTTTGGATTTTTGAGGGGGATGGGTGTTTGTTGTTGTGGTTGTTAATTTCTCTAGAAGACTTTTAGGGTGTTGAGGTAGAAAGTGTGTGTGCGCGATGCAGCGTACAGTACACAGATCAGATCATGGGAATGAAATGCATGCGGTATTGCACATTTGTCTACTACATCCTGTTTCTCTCTGCTTGCCCCTGACGTCGCAGTTTAGTCTCCGACGTGTAGAGTGAATTCTCCGCACAGTGGCATAGGCGTCCAGCAGCGAGGCACGCACACGCCGCGCCGCGCCGCGCCGCGCGTTCGTGGTATGTATCTGACACCATCATCTTCCTCCGACGATCAATCGATCGGAGGGTCGGAGGGATGGAGGGGTGGAGGGAGGCCTCGAAGCTTAGTCTCATCCAGTCTTACTGATCATCTCAGGCTCACCGCGCTCACTCCCTGATACGTCATCCGCGCGCGCTTGGTGTATATTTGTCTACTTGTGAGCCGCAAGGTCTCACGTTTGGTCCACAGTGTGGAGAGCGATGGTTGTGGGATTTAGGATTCTTTGTTTCTGAGCGGGCGGTGGGAGATGTGGTTGTTGCTGTGCTATTATGGTAGCCGAACGACATGTTTGAGGCGAGGATGCTAGGTTATGGTCGAAATGTGTCGTTTTGCTGTTAGAAGTGGCACTATAGGCCGTGTTCATCTCGTCGGGGACGTTCTTGGTCTAGTTGGCTGTTCAACTGTACACGCAGTCGAGAAATGGTCTTGGCTGCGGGCCTTCCATTTGACATTCTTTCTGGTTTCTCATTAACTAGTTCTTCTTCCCATCTAGTCTTCTGCTCTATTAGTCGTCACGCGATGACACCACCAAAGACAAGTTGCTGGCGTCTTTCTTGCAGTCCCCTTTGATTCAATTTTTGTTGTAGATGTAGTTACCGTGGATCAACTGAGTTGTGTTAAATTTTGAGCGAAACCTTAGTACACCATTTCAGTAGTGGACCAAGCCAACAACACCGGACAAGGACAAGTGTCTTTCTTGCTCGAGCTGGTTTCAGGAATCTTGGCCAGCACCACATATCTGCATGATTCTTATTGCTGGACATGACAGTCGTTGGGTCTTGTCGTATGCGGTGCATCATGTTCATGGCGAGCGCCAAGGTGGACGTCTGACTCGACTCATCAACGGAACTCGCAATACCCGCCGTATCCGACGTCACGGCATGAATGTGCGTAATACTTTGGCTTGTGCGTCGGATTTCGAAATTCAATGAGCAGTCGGCAATTTGACATCATCATCCGTCTCTTATATAGCTCCGTTGTTGGAACAACCGGTCACGCTGCACGGCGTCCAAGCGATGCTCAGGTGTGTGAACAACAACGCGTGTCAGGCCCAGGTGGACGGCTGAGGTACGAGTGTGTGTTGGGAGTCTTTGCCTTGTCTGAGTTGGCATTCCAGCCTGCCTCTGCATCAGAACAGAGTCGAGAGTGACGCGTCGACGGACTAGAGCAGGTGACGACAAGAGTCCAGCTGCACTGCCGGGGATAACTGCCATCTCACGTGGGCGCATGTCGTACAAGAGATTTTTCCAGGCGTCTTCTGGATGATTCGCAGGCGCCGTTGGATGTGGGCGGCAGTGCAGTGGGATGGAGGGGTGAAGGGGTCGTTGGGGCGGAAGGAACGGGCGGCACGGACCTGCCCCAGCATCAGGCCACCGGTTGCCTCGTTCCCTTCGCTGGACACATGGCCAACTCTACCACCACCACCCACTGCCCCGGTGTCGACCGTCTGACTGTCTGCCTCGAGTACGAATAGAGTACGAACTGTTGGACGCTTCCCCACCTGCTGGCCAGATGCTTCTGCGACTTGCTTTTCCTGCCGTCCTCTGCTGCGGGGTCCCACGGGTGCCACTGGTGGGCCGCCAGACATCGCACCAGGGTGCCTCCCGATCGTGGATGAAAAGTGCAAGTGTTGAGATTGGCGAGGAGCACCTCACCGCAGTATATGAGTGGTTGCGTCGAAAAGCAAGCATAGGGCTCCACTCGATTTCGCTGGTCTGGACCGCGCCACACCTTGGATCCTGGCTTCGTCGTGTGCCCTGCCCAGTCTCGACGGCTTCACCTGCCTGGACGCGGTGACTGGCTTGATGTCCCGTGCATGTGCGAAACCAACAGGTTGGATACCAGCGGCCGCCTCCCAGTGCTTTTCCTTGCTAACCTTGAGGCTCCTGCATGACGGCTACGTGCGTCGTCGTGGAGGGACGTGACTTGCGCGCCAGCATAGTAGGTCTTTATAAGGCAAATAAGCCTTACGGCCCCAGCCTGCCATGACTCCCGTTTTTGACGCTGTGCAACCATCACCATTGTTGGTATCCCCTTTCGGCCATCGACACTGCTCCCTGCAATACCATCCTACACTCTGAGGAGAGGTAAGCGATTGTCACAGCCGACTTCAGCTTGATCAACAAAACGCCTTGACCGTATTCTACGCCCTACCTGGATACGACTATAAAAGGAGGGTGGACTTATGCATCTGGAGCCTAACGACCTGGCAATAAAAGTCTCGGAGCAATCATCTCGAGTTGATTCACACGCCAACATGTCTTCTCCTCTGTTGAACCTCCCGCCGGAGCTGCTCGCCAATATGCTCTCCTTCCTTCCCATCCAAGCGCTGTTGCGCTTCTCCCAGACTTGTCACTACTCTCACGGCCTTGCCAAATCTAGTCTGCACACGCTGTCTTTTGGCATCCATCCCACCCGAGTCTCAGGTATCATCAGCCGGCTGGCCTCTACGCAGTATCCCCAGCCGAAAGCTACATCTGCTTTTGCGGCGTCTGGCGAATCAAAAGCCCGTCAGGCTCGCAGAGACAGCCTCGGAAGCGAATCCTTAGCCGACGAGCTCTTTGCCGAACAGGATCCCTACAAAGTTTCGGTCCTCATCCCCGATGCGCAGGCGTTCGACTACAAGACGCTTTTTGCCTTTCACTCTGCCCTCACCAAGAGCATCCTGCTTCGGCATGGCGGCACGCTGCGAAACTTGGACCTGTCGCTCTGGACCCTGTCGAAACCAATTGCAAAGGCCCTGTCCAAGCTAGCTGCCCTGCGCGCATTGTCGATCCGTATCGAGGACTATCCTCACGTTCGCGCTGTGCCACGCAAGCTCGCCGGCCGCCAGCAAATCGAGCAGCGCGACGCCTGGGAGCTCCTCGTAAACCAGGCAACGTGGGCCTCACGACTGCATGCCCTCCGTGTCGAAGGCGGTGAGCTGAGCGCCCGCCAGCTCTGCACGCTCCTCTCCAAGAATCGCTGGTGCGCCGAGCTCTGGCTCTGCAAGTGCGCCTCCATCGGCACCGAGCTCTGGAGCTATCTTGGAAGCGAATGGGAGGGCCGCGCCGCATTACGCATCCTTGGCGTGATGAGGTGTGGTGGTCAGCTCAATGAGGAAGTGCTTGACTTGATCGGGGGTTTGGGCGGTCTGCAGGTAAGCCGACTAGACGGAAACGGATCGCTGGGCGATTACTGACGGGCGCAGTTCTTGAGTCTTGAGGGTTGCCATGGGCTGGACAGCGAGACCATTGAGAGGCGAAACCGCAATGGCTGGCGCATTGCCGAGTGCATTCCGCCGCAGCCAAAAGTCGAATTCGCCGAGGTGCAGAATTTCATCGAAGTTGATCCTGCGTACTTGGAAGACGACTGATACTTCGACTATTCATGTCTCGGTATTTTGGAAAGACCTAAAACTTGGGATTGTTCTCAGTTCCCGACAACAGGAGCTCACGCCTTTTTGACTTTCTCTCTGAACCGTCCATCTACTTTCTTGAAATACTAATAAAAAAAGGTCTCGACTCTCAACCAGCTGTAACCTTCAAACGTGAAATTTGTGTTCCATCTTCCACCTCCAAACACGTTAAACCTTAATTCCTCTCGTCAGCGGCCCAAATTTACTATTACGTCCAACAACAAGTTCTCAAGAATCAATCCAGTATCGAAAATACTTAGCGGACGAACCACAGAGGTGCACTGCCACCCTCAACGCAGACCATGTGTAGAATATCAAAACGCACACATGTATATATATATTCTTCTCGAGGACGGAAAGGGGGAAAGATAGGACACTGTCTAACCCGAGAATCATCTACAGCCTAGAACACCAACCCTCAACCTCCACACCAAAAAGTCCTTCCCTCAATTTTTCAAACCACTGCAGAACTCTTCACTCCGCAAACTTCACATCCCCAATCTCCTTTCTCAAAAACTGCGTCACCTTCTGCAGCCCCTCCCTCAACACCTCCGTCTCACACACAAACCCAATCCTCACATACCCCTTAAACTCCTCCCCAAAACACCTCCTCCCCGGCACAAACAACACCCCCGTCCCCCTAACCAACTTCTCACAAAAATCCACATCATCCACCGGCCTCCCGTCCCTCAGAATCTTCACAAAAGCCGTCGTCCCCGCCACCGGCCGCACCCACTCGCACTCGTCCTCATTCTTCACCACCCACTTTTCCAAAATCTCCAAATTCGTCTTCGCAAGCTGAATATTCCTCGCCAACAACCCATGCACCGTATCCGCATGCAGCGCATACGCCGCAACCCCCTCATCCAACTGACTCACCGAAATCGTCGTATAATGGCGCGCGGACGCTACACGCTCGATCAGAGCTGCCGAGCGCGAAGCAACCCACCCAACGCGTATACCCGCCAAAGCGTACGCTTTGCTCATACTGCCCGTCACGATGGCGTGCTCGTACCCCATGGACAGCAGCGAGGGGGGGAAGTCTGGGGACAGCGGGGACAGGGAGTGGAAGATTGGGCGGTAGACTTCGTCTGCGAGGATGGGGATGGAGTGCGGGGATGCGAGGGCGATGAGGCGTTCCAGAAATGGTTTCGGGAGGATGGAGCCGGTGGGGTTGTGGGGGTTGTTGATTATGATGAGTTTTGTGTTGGGGCGGATGAGGGTGGCGAGGGTGGTGAGGGAGGGGAGCCAGGAGGTGGAGGGGGAGGCGGGCCAGAGGGAGACGGATGCGCCGAGATGGGCGGGGACGGAGTAGAGGGATTGGTCTGTGGGGGGGTTAGAGGGGAGATGGGAGGGTGAGGGGGAAGTACAGGTTGGGTAGTGGCATATCACGTGATCGCCGGGGCCGACGAGGGCGTAGGCGCAGAGGTAGTTTGCTTGGATGGCGCCGGGGGTGCTGATGATGTTTTCTTTTGGGAGCACGGGGCCTTTGGCCGAGTAGAGGCGTGCGAGGTTCGAGCGGAGTTCGTCGGAGCCGCGGATGGTGCCGTAGGTGAGGGCTTTGGAGGTGTCGAAGATGTCTTTTGTCTTGGAGTCGGAGAGGGAGCGGAGCTCGTCGAGGGAGATGCTGGCGCAGCATGTCTCGGCGATGTTGTGCGTGCAGTTGTGCTCCCATTCGTCCATCCACTGGGGGTTTGTGAGATGTTGTGTTATTTTTGAAGGGGAGAGGAGAGGTGCTGGGTTGAGATGGGCAAAGTGCGGGGCTGAGAGAAGTTGTAGAAGGGTTGGAAAAGCGTGGGTTGACGTACCGCTTCCACTGAGAAGGTTTCGATCTTGACCATGGTGAATTACTTTTGAAGTTGCAAGTGCATAGGAAAGAGGAAACAGGGGCAGGGGGAAGACTTCAACCTATTCGCTATAGGTGGGGTATGTCAATGGAAAGGCGTCGGCGCTTCGGCACGTCAATGCAGCCAACGAGTCCGCATGGCGAACGGCACAGCACCTTTGTAGCAGTTCTATAGTCTGTCCATAGTTAAGTTTCGATCTTGACCATGATGGATTACAATTAAAGTTGAAGGTGCATAGGAAAGAGGAAACGGGGGTAGAGGGGTAAAGGGTAGGGTGTAACTTATTCGCTGTTATTTCAGCAGGCTCAGTCGGCAGGCCAGTACGCACGCTAACGCTACAGCTAATTAACAGCCGTAGCTAGTAGGATAGTCCTATTATCTAAGAGACTACGTTAGATAAAACCCTGCGCTGGATGAATATTTACTATATGTCAATGGAAAGGTTCGAGCCAGCTGTCAGCGCAACCCCATTTGCGCGGACTTCACTAGCAACGTACGTCGCGTGCCTGACCCAAAGCTCGGCTGTGCGAAGATGCAGTCGAGTCTTGCTATGCTCCCAAGTCAGATCACATGCGGCATCAATCACGTTTGAAGGCACCCCGGTGCCTACCCGATGCGGCAAGGCGTCTGGCCTGCGCCCCAAGGTCGATTGGCTTGGCGAGGCGGCATCTATTCAACTCCCACCAGCCCCCGCAGACCATGGCAGCACTCGTAAGATAGCACATGCTCACACTTTCCACCTTCATCTACCGTCTCTCCCTTTTCTCCTCCTCCACCATCGCTGCCCCCACCGCCCCTCTCGCCCCCTCGTCGTCCCCCTATCACCGCCGACAGCGTTCCCGAGGCAACTGCTCTCCGCCGCGGAGCTTTGGCGAGCTCCGTTGAGCTTCGTTGCCTGTCCTGACCCGACGGCGAAATGCGACGCATATCATGGACAAGCTCCCTCGCCCTCTTGCTGGCCTTCGCCGGGTCAAGTGGAGCATCCAAGACGATGCGAAACCACACGGCCATCGAATCGCCTGAGTCGCTCTTCTCCATCTACGGCGACCGTCCGGACGGTTGTCCGCCATGCTTCAACTGCAACCTCGAAGACTTTGCCTGCCAGCAGTTTGCCAACTGCAGCAAAGCCAGTGGGAAATGCTCGTGTCCCCCCGGATTTGGAGGAGAAGACTGCTCGGAGCCGCTCTGCGGGTCACTAGCTGATGGACGCAATCGCGCGCCACGCGGGGGCGATCAGGCGTGTCAGTGCAAAGAGGGCTGGGAAGGCATAAACTGCAATGTGTGCAAGACGAACGATGCTTGCCAGGCCATGATGCCCGAAGGCGAAGGTGGCGTGTGCTACACTGACGGACAGCTTGTCAAGGAGAGCTACCAGATGTGTGACATTACCAACAGGAAGATTCTCGACCAGCTCAAGGAGAAGAAACCGCAGGCCACCTTCGCCTGCACTGAAGAGACCGACGAGTGCAACTTTCAGTGTAAGCCAGCTGTCCATTTCCAGCTTCTTGTCTAACAGGTCACAGTCTGGGTCGACCAACGCGAATCCTTCTACTGCGCCTTGGACTCGTGCTCGTCGAAATGGACTGCCGAGAGCGATCGCAATATTACCGAGCACAAGTGCGAACATATCAAATGCAAATGCGTGCCAGGGAGATTTCTCTGCGGAGAGGAGGGCTCCATCGACATTGGAGACTTTCTCGACGAAGAGATCAAGGGCCCTGCCAAGTTCTCATCGGTGTCTGCTGAGAACCCAAAAAACAGCCGCAGCGTGTTCTGGGAACCCGCCATGAATGACCTCATTTCCAGCGTCTTTGGCGACGAGAGCATTTTCCTCAAATGCGATTCGGGAGAATGTCTGTACCGGACCGAGGTCCCTGGCTATGAACGACCGATCAAGGCGATCAATACGCCTCTGATTGCGAGTGTCATTGCCGGCGTTGCGCTCTTCCTTGTGGCCGTCGTCCTGGTAATCTGGTACCTCGCCCGCCGGGCGGAACGAAAGAAGTGGGGAGCTATTCATTTGTCAGACGATGAAGAGGACGAGAATGCAAAGCTGCTTGCCGACCACAAGCCCGCAGCGCTCATGTTCGAAAACGTGTCGTATGAACTCAAGGGGAAACAGATTCTGTCTGGCATCTCTGGAGCGGTCCATCCGGGAGAGCTTCTGGCCATCATGGGAGCGTCTGGCGCGGGTAAAACGACATTCCTCGACATTCTTGCACGCAAAAACAAGGCTGGCATGATTGGCGGAGACTTTTACCTGAATGGAGAACGAGTCCGCGATGACGAGTTCCGGAGTGTCATTGGCTTCGTTGACCAGGATGACACCATGCTTCCGACCCTCACCGTGCACGAGACTATCCTCGATTCCGCCCTACTTCGACTTCCACGAGAAATGAGCCGCGCCGCAAAGGAGCAGAGGGTGGAAGATGTCATTCGACAGCTTGGAATATACCACATCCGTCACCAGGTCATTGGGTCAGAAGAGAGTGGTCGTGGCATTTCTGGTGGTGAGAAGCGTCGGGTCGGTATCGCTTGTGAGCTCGTGACTTCTCCTAGCATTCTCTTCCTCGACGAGCCCACGAGCGGCTTGGATGCATATAACGCGTTCAACGTTGTCGAGTGTTTGGTCAACCTCGTCAAGAACTACCACAGGACCGTCGTGTTCACAATCCATCAACCGCGCTCCAACATCGTGGCGCTCTTTGATCAGCTCATTCTTCTCGCAAGCGGAAGGACTGTATACTCTGGACCTTTTGAGAGTTGCCAGTCATACTTTGACAATGTCGGATACACTTGTCCGCCTGGCTTCAACATTGCCGACTATCTTATTGATCTCACCATGCACGCCAGCACCGCGAGGCAGCCTATTGACGACAACAGCTCGCTTTTCAACAGAGACGGTCTGCGAACCAGTGCAAGCAGCGCAATTGCTGTCAAATCCATACCAAGCATCAGGAGCGAAGGACGAGACACTGCTGGCAGTCCCAGCAACTCTAGCATGCGTCCGAGGAACAAGCGGAGGACGTCGATTCGGCAACAGCAAGAGCGTGAGCTGTTCACGCGCAAGAAGAGCAATGCCCCTCTAGACGGTACGATGAGCCCCAAGACAGACGATGAGGGTCCTTTCGACCGTACGGAAAGTAGAAACGCGCAATGGCTAAGACTTTCGCGTCAACAAGGTGCCCCGCCGCCCCAGATCCTAGACGATCCAGACGAGCTACCTCCACCCGCGGATGGAGGAACCGGGACGAACCTGGATACGCTCGTTGTCGCGTACGCAATGTCTGATGTCGCTGGCACTATCCACGAAGATATTACCCGTAGCGTTGCACAAGCAAACGAGGCCAACGGCAGCACGAATGGCAACCAAGAGCCCAATGGCTTCGTCGCAGCCGGCAAAGTCAAGGGCTTCAACCGCGTAGGCTACATCCGCCAATTCATCATCCTCTCGGTCCGAACCTGGCGCAACCTCTACCGCAATCCCATGCTCATGCTCACCCACTACCTCATCGCCGTCGTGCTGGCCGTGTTCCTAGGCTGGCTCTTCTACGGCCTCACAGACGACATCAAGGGTTTCCAAAACAGGCTCGGACTCTTCTTCTTCGTCCTCGCCCTCTTCGGCTTCAGCACCCTCACCATTCTCACCGTCTTCGCCCCCGAGCGCCTCCTCTTCACGCGCGAACGCGCCAAGGGCTACTACTCTCCCCTCTCATATTTCGCAGCCAAAGTCATCTTCGACATTGTGCCGCTCCGCCTCATCCCCCCAATCATCCTCGGCGCAATCGTGTACCCAATGACAGGCCTCAACGCCCAGTGGCCCCAGTTTTTCAAATTCGTCCTGTTCCTCGTGCTCTTCAATCTCGCGGCCGCGGGCATCTGTCTCTTCATCGGCATCGTGTTTCGGAACAGCGGGGTCGCGAATCTGATTGGTGTGCTGGTTATGCTGTTTAGTCTGCTGTTCTCGGGTTTCTTCCTCAACAAGGAGAGTATCCCTGCCGCGGCGAAGTGGCTGCAGTCGGTACGTCTCTTACCCCCTCATTTACAACGCATGCGTGTGCTGATTATGTGTGCTAGCTGTCCATCTTCCACTTCGCCTTCGAGGGACTTATTGTCAACGAGGTCAAATACCTATCTCTCATCGACCACAAATACGGCCTCGATATCGAGGTCCCGGGCTCGGCGATTTTGTCCTCGTTTGGGTTTAATGTGCTCGCGCTGTGGAGAGATGTTATTGGGCTGGCGGTGTTTGGGGGTGCGTTTGTGGTGCTGGCGTATTTGGCAATGCATCTTTTGCTTGTGGAGAAGAGGTGATGAGGGGGTGGGGAGGGGGAATGTGTGTGGGAGAGAGAGGAAGAGAGAGAGAGGCGCAGGGGACGTGTACATTAGCATCGAGCTGAGCTGGGTTCGGGACGGAATCCGGCGAGGCAAGGAGGGGGGGGCTTGCATGGGCGTGTTTTGTGTGTATCGGGCATTATCATAAGCATATAGTTATGGCGTATGTTAGTCTTTTTCCTTCTGGGAGTATCTATGTATTACACACTTGTTTTGCATCGCGGGCACGGGGCGTGATGGCACATGACCTAACCTTTTTTTTTTTCGCTTGAGTGAGGGTGCTGGCTTCGTGGACTGCGGATCACGGGCCGGGCGAAGTGTCAGAGATTTGGGGAGCGGTTGGGGAGGTTCGGATGGACTTGGTCACTTCACCCCCCCCTTTTTTTTCGGCTACGCAGATCGGTTGATCATGCGGATTGCAGTCTGGGTTCTAGTGAGTGCAGTCTGTCTCATCGTTGGGATAGTTTGGTGTATCCCATCTACTACTATATTTCGCTGTGTTTTGTGCGTCGTTGGGATAAGCGTTTATTTCGTTTTCAATGACTTTTCCGTTTTCTGTTCCGGAGAAGGCTGGGGATGTCGATTTGGTTTGGTTTGGTTTTTTGCTTTTCGCGGCTGGGGGGTAAATACGGTGATTTGGGGGAGGGGGGTCTCTATTCTGATTCACTACATCTTGACAAGGGTGTAGGGAAAGAGGGAGAAAAGGAGGGGGAGCAAGGAAGCTCGTTTGTGAAATTGCTATTCTTCGCGCAAGTTCTGTTCACGTCGAACCGCTTCCTAGCTCCCTTTTTCGCTCTATTTACATACACCATCCCTCGAGCCTTCGGTCCTAGAGAGAAGGGACGTTGTTTTGCTTTTCTCGGTACCCCCCTCTCGGACTTTTTTTTCCTTTTCATGAGGCATGGCATGACATGGGTATTGACAACGTGGAACGCACATGGGATTACCCCGTACAGGCTTACATGGACAAGCGTTCTCTGGCTTCTTTTCCTGCTCGCTTACACACGCTGCGTGATCGCAAGGTGGAAGAGCGTTCGTACAGTACAGTAACTAACGTGCCCGCGCCGTCGAGTGAACGGCATTTCTTCTCGGTACCTCGCCCTTTGGGACGGGCCGAAGTGGGGTGTAGAGTCTTGCGAGGCGCGTCCCGGAATGGAGAGTCGAGCGTCTCTGCATGGTAGACTACGTAACTCACTATATGAGACAGATCTCGTCCCGTTGCATCGCGGACGAGCTGAATTGGGAGTTTTTGCCATGTCTCCATGCGTAATTAAAGAGGCGGCTCGGTGCATGTGTACTTGTTCTTCATGGGCTACATAGTGTCTTGAACATGGATAAAAAGCCGTATACACAGTACGCACTTCTTCGTTCACATCCACAGCGGGGGCCGACGCCACGATGGCGGTATGCGGAGACCACTGGCGTTCGGAACGCTTCAACCGCAAGCACTACCTTTCCGCACCAACGCTCGTTCCCCCGAATCCAGAAAACCCCCAACGACGCCTTCGCAAATCTTGTCTTGTCTGGCACAGCGCTGGTCCTTGTCAAAGCCATGCCATTGGTTTCGGGTCCGGAGGCTGCATCCGTCCGTATATTGAGGCTGCTGCTTCCCAAAGACGCGCAAGCGCAGACTAGTCGGTTGCAAGCTTTCGTGCCGTTTGTGTGGCGTTCTGACTCGAGCCGAACTGTACGGCGAAGGTTCGTATGCAGTCGCTAATGTCGCGATTCAGGGTCTGCAGGCGGCACGGGCTGGGGGAACGGATTTAGAACGGCACGAACGGATGGATGGATTGCCGATGAGGACGGGACAGAGTATCGTCGACGGAAAGCTAATTGTAAAGGCTCTGTGGTTCGAGGGTTTGGGCGTTTGGTGCAGTGTGTTGGGTAAATGGCGTCAGAAGGGTTGTGGTCCATCGTGAAACTTGAGCAGCTGCTTGGTCATGGATGGCCTTGCTAGAGACGGTTGAAAACTGGGGAAAACACGTATGCATACTAATACGCTATTTTAAAATCCTTGTATTAAATGTGTACGTGTCTAGTGATTGGTATCTCAATCGCTGATTCGCTCGAACGCTGAAAGGCTGAAACTTCTACCAGAAATAGAATTCTACAGGTAAATGTAGCAGAATGGCCCTGCAGTCGTGCTCATCAAGTCTTTCATCTTGACCACTGTTCCTGCAGCTAAACCCAGATCGATGGGCGTCTCGAGAGTAGTGTTTGCAGAGGGAGGCGTGTTGAGGAAGGTGCCTGTGCCAGAGATGCCCTTGGCACCAGTGCGCTCTTTTTGATCGAGAAGCTGCCAGATCCACCAGGTGCGATCAATCATGCCGTGGTGGAGGTAGAAAAGAGGGTCTCCTGGCGATGTGAAGACGTCACGACCTGGGTCGCCGCCCATGGCATAGTGACCTGCGGTGCATGTTAGCGTACAAGTCAAAGATGGATCAACGTTTTGACTCACCGCCCCCGTGTACGCCAATAGAACCTGACCCTGGAATGCCTTGCATGACCATCTGAAAGTCGTAGATGTTCTTGTTCTTCAGGATGAGGCTGACGACGCTGCTGGCATTCGCAAAGCGCTGGTTGATGGCGTCTGTCAAGTCTCGCTTCAAGCATCGCGGATTGTACCCCAAACCATCACCGTTGCTAACGGTTGTGCCGTCCGTCAGGGCTAAGGCCACAGGGCCCAAGTTGACTTTCATGTCCTTGAACGGTCCCGACTTGACGCAGCCGCCACCAGAACCAGGCGGCAGTGGCAAATCAGGCAGTCCGTTC
This sequence comes from Polyplosphaeria fusca, assembly GCA_010093805.1. Lineage (NCBI taxonomy): Eukaryota > Fungi > Ascomycota > Dothideomycetes > Pleosporales > Tetraplosphaeriaceae > Polyplosphaeria > Polyplosphaeria fusca. Next base: position 845,019 of record ML996097.1, on the reverse strand, counting down.
CCACCGAGAACCACGTTGCCTTTACCAGAAACAAATTCACCATCGCCCGACATTGAGAATTGAGAGCCGTCGAGGATTGGAGATTTAGTCAGACCGCTGGCCGCCGTTTTAGACCAGTCCCAGTAGGGCTGATATCCAGTGTAGCCGCACTCATTGCGGAGTGACTGCTCGTACTCGTAAGTGAAGTAGCGATGCCACGCGAGGAACGTCCCCTATTACTTTGGTCAGGTTTTAGTTGTCTATCATCCATCACTAGGACAGCGTACCGTGTAGTGAATAAAGGTGGTCTGATTGATGTGTGTACCAACAAAATCATCAAAGCGCGATCTTACGCCTGGAAAGATTGAGGTCGGGTATCTTGCTTTCTTGGCCTGCAGGCACAGCACCGCGTCGGTGTACGCTTTGCGCTCCTTGTTGGATAGTGAGCCCCTGCAGATCGAGTAAGCAATCTTGGGTCTCTCGTCCAACATGTAGTCGTAGGAGTAGCGAATGGTTTGCCAGCTTACCACTCTCTTCGGATTGCCACATTGGCGATGTTGCAGGCTGCTCGCTTCGACGAAGTCAGACTACTGTTGGCTAGCGATTGAGCATACTTTGAAAGCTCGTCAAGCTGGCTGCTAGCTGCCGCCGTGTCTGATGCCGGTTCAGATGGCAAGGTAGCGGTCGCTGCCGGCTGCTGCGGTTGTGGGAGGGCATTTGCAGCCGACGTCAGTAGGCAAAGCGCCACAGAAGCGTTGAGGCGCATATTGACTTTCGTAAAATCCGATGCGTAGCACAGAGAATAGCCGCCAGAGAAGGTTTGATAGGATAGGTAGGAGGAGTGACGGCACTACTGGAACTCGCGGTGCATGGCACGGTGGAAATTTAGGGACCGACGAGGGGCGAGGGCGATCGTATTTCGAAACCAATGGGAGAAGTGAAGCGATTTAAACTTGCCTTCCTCGTGGCAGTGGAGCCATCGCTGGCCAATATTTGTTGACGTGCCTTGCCAATTGCCGACACCACCACTTCACGAACGTAGGCCCTAGTGCTGTATACCACGCAAATAGAAACGCACCAGAGCGCTGCCCTCGGCTCGACGAGGTGCAACGACGAGTGACGTTTACTGATGGATGGATTCAGTGCAGTGGCGAACGCCTGTCGGGTTCAGTTCAGCACAAGGTTAGTCCCTGAACGGCAAAACAGCCAGGGTGGCAAGCGGGGCGCACGAGATGGAGCTCTCTAGACCTTGGTTCGATAATTATTGGGTGTTTAGGCATGGACATGGGGCAAAAGCCAAGAGGCGGCTGGTAAGAGGGAGGAGTTACGCCCTGATGCAGTCGCTTTGCCGTACACGCGACATCCAATACTCGCCAGGACCGAGTTAATGTAGAAAGCAGACGAACCAATTCGAGGAACTGACTCGGCGCATGTGCCTGGCGAAGCTGTCCACGGTTGTTGGTACCCTTGTAGCTGCCAGGGTGGAGCGTATGCCGATCGTACACGACTACGGCAGGAGAAAAACGACAAGAGATGGTCCCGGCCCATCGGTGTTAAGATTGCAAATCTGTCGATCGTGCTGCGCTTCCAGGTGCAGTCGTTCGGGTTCGTGTTACATTGGAACGAACCATGACGTTGGCTGGATCAAGATCTCTCAAGACACAACACACGGCTAATGGCGTGATGACAGAAGTGGATCCGCTTGGACCGGGCAATGGGAGCGAGTGTGAAGAGGTTCAATACTTTGCAGCAGCAGCCGAGGTGGGCTTCCAATACCAAGCTTCTTTGGGCGCAGGGTCGGACAAGCGTTGCCGCTGCCCCGCGGCAAGACATTCATCGCATCACATCGCCTTCCGGTCGACACCCTCCCAGATCTGGTGAAGCCCTGTCTCGCTCCTTTGGTTGCACCACGAGTCCTCGATGACGCTTCTCGAAGCCGGCTCTCTGCTACCGCACCCAATCCGCAGACGTCGCAGCAAAAGCCGCCGTCATGCCCCCTGCCTTGGCGGATACGCCAAACGGGGAACGAGAGGATTAGAGTTTACGCCAGCCTGCGCCCCTGCCCAGTCCCCTCTCAGGATATCCATCCACATGGCCAAGCTGCATCGTGAGTAAAGTGCCCATTTGGCCTTTTTCACCAGCGGCTGCCACCATTGTGTACCTTGCACGGAGTATCTTCAGATGACTTGACACATGAAAGTGCAATCGCCACGGCCTCCTTTCTAGCTCATTGTCTGTGAAACCTCTCCAAAGATTAGCCCGATGTGGGGAAAGGATTGTCCGAGCATGTTTGCAGCCGATGCATGTGCGTGGTGTTTGGTGGCTGCACTAACCATGGACAAGTTTCCCAGAAGAGACATTTCCTTGGTCACTGCCTCCTAGTCCACGTTTTTGGCGCCCGTCTGTCCCGTAGCTTACCAGCCGCAGCCTCTTTCCGAGAGGCCATCTCGTCCGCTACCAAGGCTGTCTCACATCTGACCGTACCACAGGCCTTCCAAGCTGAGTCGTCATGCACCCGAGATCCAGCAGGCGGGAAACTTTCGGACACGGCACGCTAGAACTCAATCTTCCTGTCTGTGGGTCTTCCCTGTTGCTTCCGCCCTGGCCGACACTTCTGCGACGCCCATGGTCTTGTCGTTCGACATGTGCACGAATGCGGTAGCCTCTCGTAGCCGACGAATCCCTAGCTCCTCATGCCATGTACAGTAGACATGCCATGAATCGTACCTGTCCCACGAGTGTGGTTTCTTTTTCACCAAGACTACTAACAACCACCCACCATCTAATGAGTTGATTCCGTCTGCTGAGCAGCACTGATCCAAGATCCTCGACACAGATCGCCATCCTGTACCGCGCTCATGGAAAACGCACAGAACTTGCCTCACGATGACGAAGGTCCAGCAATCCTCGCTGCGACTTTTACAGTCACAATTGTCGCATTCATCACTATGGTGGTCCGCCTATATGTCAGAATAAAAATGATAAGAAATGTCGGCTGGGACGTGAGTGCAGACGGACCGATTCACCCCGAGGCCACCACTGACCATGTTGACAGGACTACACCATGATAGCGGCTATGATGATGGTACGCTCACCACTTTACAAATCGACCTTGTCTGACTCCAATCCAGTGCATTGCAGGGCAGTGTCTCATCGTCCCAGAAGTAAAACTAGGTGCAGGAAAACACATATGGGACATACCTCCCGAGAATTTTTCAGTGGCGTACAAGCTCAACTTTATCACTCAACCCATCTATCTCGTCGCAATATGCACGGTCAAGATGTCCATTGGCTTCTTCTTGCTGCGCGTCGCCGTCACTTCGTTCTATAGGAGGACTATCATCGGGATTATGGGTAAGAGGGAGCTTCTCAGACCAATCGCGCGCTAACGCCTCCTAGTCTTCATGAGCATCTATACTCTTGGTTGCTTCTTTACCGTCGTACTGCAGTGTACAAACCTTGCCGTCATGTGGGATCGAAATGTCAAGGGGACTTGTTGGAGTGTAACTACACTCAAGGCGCTCTCCTACACTAACGTGTCCCTCAACATTCTCACCGACTTGCTTTTTGCAATCTTCATCCCAATTCCTATGCTTTGGAAGGTCCAAATGCGTCGACGGCAAAAGGCCTCGATCATCGGCATCCTGAGTCTCGGTATTTTGTGAGTATGCACCACCTCCAACGTCTTCAACTGCTTACGTCTACAGCGCCACTGCGGCATGTCTCGTCAAAGTAGGCTATCTGCCCAATTACGGCAAGGAGGGAGACTGGCTGTGGGATTCGCGCAACATTACAATCTGGACTGTGGTGGAGTGCAATACTGGAATCATCGCCGGAAATCTGCCCTGCCTAAAGCCTCTCTTCCGCAGCGTCCTTGGATCCACATACGGCCGCGGATCTCGCAACGGAAAAACACCAAAGTACATCTCGCGCCCATATGGAAACGGCTCTGGCCATGCGGCGTCGAAGAACTACAACTCGCTGGGGTCGGACAAGACGGACGAGGGAGTTTACAGCAACAAAGCTTTTGGGGAGGACAACTTTGTCATGACATCTGTCAAAGGCAAGGAGCGCAGTGGCAGCGGGACCAGCTCGAGAGATGATACGCACTCGAAGAACAGCGCTGAGAGTGTCGCATGGCTGAACACGAATAACCAAAGCCTGGGCAAGCTGGGCGGCATCACCAGGACCACCGAAGTCAACGTCAACAGATCACACCCACCCCCTGGGGAGATCTTCGAGGACGGTATGAAGCTAAAGCGGACAGAGGCAGAAATTGTATGAGGCCCGAATTTCGTTTCAAAAATGTACGATACCAACGGTCTTCAAGGGATGAAAAGGAGGCTTTTCAGCAGTCCGGCGGTGTATCATACCAGCCCTCAAGCCGCTCTGCAGGTACGGTGGCGTTTTGAGTCGGGTGTCTTTATGTTTCAAGCACGCGAATACCATTTTCTTTGCAGTTGAAGGTCTATTCCTCAACCAACGTCCCACTGAACTCCTCCAATCAGCCCTTGACAGCGCAGCCAGTCTCCCATACGCCGCGGCAACCTCGTTCGACTCAACCCCTCAGATCTTACAAGGCCAAGTACATTCAACTACAGTTCATTAGAGAAATTCAACCTTTGAAAACCCAGCATTCTCCATAATCGCCTAGCTGGTAATAGAATACAAGAAACCCCTTACCAAACCACTCTCGGCTTATCTAAATCCACGACATCCGAATACTCGTCCGTCTTCCCCCCTTCCCCATCCCCCTCTTTCCCCCTCCCCTCCACCACCACCACCTCCTTCCCCTCCCCCATCTCCCTCTCCACAACCCCCAACCTCCCCAACGCCTCCCCACCCCAAACCTCCTCCCTCCTATACCTCCCCTCCCCCACCCACACGCCCCTCTCCCTCTCGCCCCTCAAATCCACCCACCACACCTTACTCTCGACAAAAATATGCGCATCGGGCCTCACCCGCCCCTTACTCTCCACATCCAGCGTGCCGGCCCGCACAAAGGCGATCGCGGTGCCGTAGTGCGCGGATAGGTAGTGCGACCAGAGGACGTGGGAGCAGGTGGGGCAGCGGGCGAGGAGGTGGGGGGAGGTGGAGGAGGTGGGGGTGGAGGTTAGGATGGGCGTGGGAGACGATGGGCGAGCGGGAGAAGATGGGGAATTGCGGGCGGGAGAGGAGGAGGGGGGGGAGGGGGATGTGAGGTTTATGTAGCGCGATTCGATGATCATGTTGAGGGCGAAGGCGGTGCCGGTTTCGACTTGGCAGGAGTGGCAGTGGCAGCAGTTTGTGATGAGGGGGGGCCGAGTGAGGGTGTAGGTAATGGTGCGGCAGGGGCAGGAGCCGGTGAGGGGGGTGAAGGGGGTGGTGGAGGTAGACATTGTTGGGTGGTGTTTGAGGGTTGGTGGATGGGTAGTAAAGGTAATTGACGTGTTAAAGGTGTGGATGTGTTCTGCGTTGCAGAGTTGGGATGGTGGTTTGGGAAGGTTCGGTGAACTGCGTTTATATAGAAAGAGACTGGTGGTCAGTATGACTCGTCGTATGCCATTACATAAGTAGATGCCCTGCGGAATTCCGACACGTCGGCGTTATTGAGGTGGTTATGGGTGCGAGATGGGGAAAACGCGCGAGGACGCGAGGTCACGTTTCTGCCCCGCACACGGTCGCATGCGATCTAGCGTGCTTCTTTGATGACTTATTGGCCTGTGAGTCACAGTTGCACTCGGGATCCAACGAGGAAGGAGCAAATGGTCTTGTAATATTCCGGAGTTCCACTCTGAGAATGTCTCCGTAATGTGTAGTTTGCTCTTCGTCGCCAATTGCGTCAGACGAACACACCAACTCGCCAGCCCGCCATGACGGAAGCTAGCGGCACTCACGAGCAGCATCCGAGCGAGACATCGCCTCTACTTCCACATGTCGAGCAGGCAAGTCCAATCGAATATGCGAGTGGCGTTGTGCCTGGTGAACCGCATGTTTACGGCGGGGTAGAAGAGCAGGATGGAGGGGACACGGCGAGACAAATCAGCAATGGCGATACTGGTACCTCTAAGCATACGGGGATGCCAGAGGTTAGAAAGAGAATGAAGTACATTTTTCCTGCCCTCGCAATCGGCGTACGTCCCCTCCCAAACCCGGCCAAATGCAAATGCTGAACGTCTTCAGGTCTTCCTGTCCGCCGCAGACCAAACGCTCGTAGTCTCCACCTACGGGACGATAGGCACCGAGCTCAAAGCCCTCAGCCTGACATCCTGGATTGCTACATCGTAGGCCCTCGCCGACTCCCCACCGCTGCTAAAACTAAAACGCTCGTCCAGATACTTCCTCACCCTCGCCGCCTTCCAGCCCGTCTACGGCAAGCTCTCCGACATCTTCGGTCGCAAAGAATGCCTCCTCTTCGCATACATCGTCTTCGGTGTCGGCGCCATGCTGTGCGGCCTGGCACAGACGATGCCGCAGCTCATCGCCGCGCGCGCCTTTGCTGGCATTGGCGGCGCCGGCATGGCCACAATGACCACCATCATCTTCAGCGACGTGATTCCGCTGCGCGAACGAGGCGCGTGGCAGAGCTACCTCAACATCGTCTTTGCCTTTGGGTCTGGGGTCGGGGCGCCGCTGGGCGGTCTGCTCGCAGACAGTATCGGGTGGCGGTGGGCGTTTGTTGCGCAGGGCCCGTTGTGCGTAGCTTCCATTGCCGCTGTAGCAGCGACGCTGCATATGCCTAAGCGGGACCACTCGCATTGGAAAGAGAAGATCCTAAAGGTGGATTTCCTAGGTGCTGCCGTCCTGGTCGTCGCTGTCTTCGGCCTCCTGTTTGGCCTGGATCGCGCATCCAACGTGTCTTGGAGCTCGCCCCTTGCCATCGCCGGTCTCTGCACAACGCCCCTTTTCGTCGTCTTCGTGTTCGTCGAAAGGCGCGTGGCCAATCCCTTTGCGCCCCTGCGCATCATCCTCAATCGCTCCCTCTTCGCTTGCTACCTCTGCAATTTCTTCTCCCTCGCTAGCTGGATGTCGATGCTCTTCTTCGTCCCGCTATACTGGCAAGTACAGGATGGTCTTTCGGCCTCTCGAGCAGGTCTTTTCCTCCTCCCATGCATCATATGCGCCGTTTGCGGATCCCTCTTCGGCGGCTGGTTCATGCAGCGCACGGGCAAGTACTACTGGATCACTGCTCTCGCCTACTCCAATCTCGTCGTCGGGCTCGCCGTAGTCCTGCTCTTCGCCGGCGTCGTCATGAAAAGCACGCCCGTCATGATTGTCGGCACGTGCATATGCGGCATCTGCAACGGAACGGGCATCACGACGACGCTCATCGGCCTCATTGCCAACGCGGCGCACGCAGATCAGGCGATTGCAACGGCGTGCTCGTACCTCTTTCGCTCACTGGGCTCGGTGTTCGGCATCTCCATGGCTGCTACGGCCTTTAATCAAACGCTTCGTAGCTCCCTGGAAGCGGCGCTGAGCGGCGATGCGGATGCGGCTGAGATTGCAGCGAGAGTCCGCGAGTCAATAGCATATATTAGAGAGCTCGAACCGGGGCTTAGAGAGATGGTCAAGGAGTGCTATGGGAGGAGCACTCGGGCAGCCCTGGTCGTGAGTTTGGGCATGACGGTTGGAAGTGCCGTGTTTGGGTGGTTTATTACAGAGAAGATATTGGAGAGCTAAGAGTGGGTGAGAGAGATTTGCCCATGCTTGAGACTTGGGCCTAGAAAATGGAAACGGGAAGGGCGTATTGAGAAGACCATATCATCTCCAGGAATTCGTAATGCTCTAATAGATTCCTTCACAGCTTTAGAAATACCCTCCCGTTCATTGCCAACCACAACTCTTGGTCGTCGCTGCCGCATGCGGCATGCTAAGAACCCAAGCTATCCCCACCACAGCTAGCTCTCCTCCACCACCCTACTTAAATCCCACTTCCCTCCCAACCCCACTCATCCTCACAAAGCCCCCTCACTCACCTATCCATCCATCCCTTCTACCAATATACCAGCCCCTCATCCCACATCCCACACACCCCCAACCAATCCCAACCATGCCCTCCACCCTCGAATCTAGCGACTAGGACGCAAAAGCCGTCAAAGCGGGCTACCGCCACTTTCGAGAATTCCTGGCTTCGTACATGCTTAAATTTTGTATCGACGAGAATGTCGAGGAGGGGAAGGAGATTTTGGGGGGGTTGTTGAGGTAGAGGTGAGGGTGTGAAGGGGGAGAGGGGGGGGGGGTATGGTGGGAAGAGGGAAAGGGGGGAGGATTGGGGGGGTATGGTGGAAACACATTAAATGTGGGTATTAGCAGGTAGTGAACAAAGATTGCTAGACACTGATTTTCGAGGAGGTTGACTGAGGAGGACGCATTGATTCCTGCTCGTGGGGCTGTGGATGCTGCCTGTATTTTGATACACGCGATCGAAAGAGAGAAACCCTAGATCTTTTAAAAATGATTTTTTGTATTGTTCATTTCGTATTCGTCAAACCCCGCCTCCCCCTCCCCCTCCCCCTCCCCCTCCCCCTCCCGTCCCTGCAATCTCCATTCCCTCGACGCGACAGCACCCAGACAATTCCCCAACCCCATCATAGCGCTGCTTATTTAATCCAAACACCAATCCCATGTAACCCCCGTCTTGAGCATCACAAAATCATCACTCCCCCCACGAGCGCCCCAGCAAGACCTGTCCACCACCCCACTCCCGTTTCCCACGGCACCGCCGCGCCTCCTTTACTCGCCGTCGAGCTCGCCGCGGCCCCGTCTCCCCCTGCTGACGGCAGTTCTCCCGGCCGCGCAACCGCGGTCGAGCTCGCGTCGAACCCGGATTTGGGCAGGGTCATTGTGGCAGGAACGTTTGAGACGGTTGCAGAGATGGCGGTGCCGCTTGAGCTGAGGACGATGATGGTCTGGCCGTGCGTGTCTGTGCTTAGTTGTATGAAGGTGGGGTTGGCGGGCGGGCCGATGGTGGTGGAGAGGCCGGGGGTGAGGGTTAGGGTTGCGGTGCCGAGGGTGAGGGCGTTGGGGATGGTGAGGGCTGGGGGTGGTGGCGAGTTGGGTGGTTGGGTGGATTGGGGGCCGTTTGGAGAGGGGGGGTTTGAGGGTTGCGTGGGCTGGGGCTGGACGTTGGGGAGTCTGGTGAAGATTTCTTCTAGGAGGTTGTTGCTAGACGGCTGGGGGGATGGTGGTACATCTGCGGGCGCCTGTGTGCTGTCTCCCCCCGTCTGCTGTGGCGACGGCGGTGCGCCCTCGGATGGCTGCGCATTGTCTCCCGCTGACTGGCGCGTTTTGGGTCTGTAAACACCATCCGTAGTCTCTTGTACTGGCTCGTTATCCGGGTCCAAGCGTGTTATGGATGCTTCAATCTCGGTACGGACAAAGATGAGACTGGGGGTTTCGGTCGTGATGACATATCGAAGTTGTTGCGTTGTCGACTCTGCAACTTCCCACCCTGTTACTGATTGTTGGATTACGGGCACGGCTGGGGTGAAGTGCTTGTTCGACTTAGCAATGCCATGAGCAGGTGCGCGTGTCCAATTACCTCATGGTTGAGATCGGTGACGGTTGACTCCTGGTGGGCACGCCTCCCCGTTTGTGTCGCGGGCCTGGACGTCGTGTTCGCGTCTTGACGAGGGTCTGCTTTTGTCAGTATTTGAGCGTTACACGTTCAGCTGATACACACGCAGCAGATGAAATCTTGTCGCCGATGCCAAAGGAACGAAGAAGAAAATGTGCAGTGGAAGCATGACGCGACTCACGAGGATAAACGAGTGTACGGAGTCGGAGGGTGACAAAAGCTACCACAGCATGTCAGTCCCCCAGAGCTGCCGTGGCCGAGCAGCGTCGAAAGGGTGTCGGAGCAGCATAAAGGGAGGAGATTGAAGCCCAAGGATCGCCATGGCCTTGGAGGTGAGTGGCTGACGGGTCGTGTTCGTAGTTCGTACTGGCAGACGCGAAGGATGCGAGCAGCCTTGCCGAGGTGCAGCACAGCACGTGCTTGTCCACAACGGCCCCGATGCACTCTTACGCCCTGCCCGACCTCCCTACCGGTACCATCGCGGGGTGGATACGAGGCGGTTGCGCCATGCAACGGTCGACGGTTGCGTGTGGTCTCGTCGCAGTTTGCTGAAAAGGGCAAGCATCGCGTCGAGTGCTCCAAGTGAATCTGCTACCATTAATTAAACCAGTACCACAGCACAGGACGGGCGAGATCGTTTTGGGCAAATTCAACGGCCAAACCATCTTGTCCGGCGCCGAGGGAGAAACACAGCCAAAGACGTGGGCGCATCCATCATGTCTGACCAGGGACCCTGCGGCTCACCCCAGGAGTAGGCCAATAACGGCCAGGCGGAGCAATATCCCCTGTCGCCCGAATATGAGGGTTCCACCAGAGATCTGCACAGACGGGGGGCCCATATTTCCAACAGCCATGGGTCGTCGAGCTTCCTCACTCCAACTCACCCGTCGTTTGCAGCGCGGGAGCCATGCGGCCAGCTTGACCCTCTGTCGGTCGGCTGAACATGGTCACGGCATGGCTTGCACGGGTGGGCGTGTTTGCGACTCTCTTTTCCCTCTTTTCTCTCTTTTCCCTTGTCCTGGCCGCTGAGAACGTGACGGACCTCGGCAAGCCCATCAGTGTGCCTGCGAGCCAGTTTTGGTAGGTTGGTCGAGTCTCCTGGTTGAATACTGCTGATAGCATCCAGGGATGGCAAGGACGGCCCATGGTCAACCTTCCGCGTCGAAGTCGGGTCCCCAGCGCAGCAATTCCGACTCCTCCCTGCGTCAAGCCAGTCGTCCACATGGCTCTTCATACCAGAGGGCTGCTCTAGTGGCGACGAAAATTGCTCCAAGAATCATGGCACCCTGTACATGAGAAACGAGTCGAGCACGTGGGACGAGTACGGCGGGTACGAGTTGAACACCGTCATCGAGGCGCGACTGGGGCTCAATGGAGACGGCCTGTATGGCTACGACACCTTGACATTGGGCTGGACGGGTGATGGACTGCCCTCGCTGGAACACCAGCTTCTCGCTGGCGTTTTCACAGACGACTTCTACCTCGGCTCCCTGGCCCTCAATCCGAGGCCCACCAACTTTACAAACTACAACGACCCAATTCCCTCCCTGATGCAAAGTCTCCGCAACGCGAGCTCGCCAATTCCAAGCACATCGTGGTCTTATACAGCCGGAGCCTTTAATCTCGCGCCCAAAGTGTTTGGAAGTCTTGTTCTAGGCGGATACGATGCTTCGCGATTCGAGCCAAACCAGGTCACTTTCCCATTTGGTGCCGACATCTCCCTGGACCTCCAGGTTGCCATCCAGAGTGTCACGACGAACGCATCGGATAAGCCACTCCTTAGTACCGGCATCATCTCGTACATTGACACCCTGGTCGCCGAGATCTGGTTGCCTACCGCCGCTTGCCGTGCCTTTGAGGATGCCTTTGGCCTGGTTTGGGACGACGATGTCCACCTATATCTCATAAATGATTCCTTGCACGATTCTCTACTGGCCAAGAATCCTGTCATCTCCTTTAAAGTGGGCCCCGAGATCTCCGGTGACTCGGTGACCATTGACATGCCCTACTGGAATTGGTATCAGACTGCGACTTCCGCCTATGCTGGGAATGCATCCGGGCTTTACTTTCCTCTCAAGCGCGCAGCCAACGATTCGCAGTACGTCCTTGGGCGGACATTTCTACAAAGCGCCTACGTGTCGGCCGACTATGAGCGCAACATCTTCAACGTATCGCAAGCTTCGTATCCGTCTTCGTCGACTTCTGAGGACATTGTCGCAATCCTCCCGATACTTGGCGAAACACCATCTGGCGGTAACGGAAATAACAACTCGTCGTCAAAGTCGGGCCTCGGCACTGGAGCTATTGCTGGTATTGCAGTTGGGGGTGCCGTTGTACTTGCCATCATTGCTGCTGCAATTATCTTTCTGAGACGGCGAAAGCGGCAGACAAAGAACGAAGAAGAATCTCACGAACTGGAAGACACGGACATTCACAACACTTTGCCTCACGAGGTCGAAGGGGACGGCCGCAAGTATGAAGTTGCCGATGGCGAGGGCATGCGTCACGAAGTCGATGGGGATGCGCATCATAAAGTGGAGCTTTCTGCCGTTGGAGAGCACCAAAAACCGGTCGAGGCTGGCGGAGAGATTCGCACCATCCACGAGATGCCAGGGGACGATATGAAGTACGTGGAGATGGAAGGCGAAGGCCACGTCACTAAGAAACCTGTTCTGGGTGACGAAACGCCAGTTCGCCGCGGAACGGATGCTTCGCATGTTGAGAGATACATAGAAGACGACCAGGCGCCATTGTCGCCTACGCTCAATACTAATCAACACTTCCGCTGAACCAGTCCTGGAATTTCTGAGTAACGTTGCACAAGTTTATGCGTCGCCAAGACTTTGCCCTTCACACCAGCTTCTGACTTTCTGCACCATGGCAAACATGGACTGTCATAAGAAAGGTGTCTTGTCTTTCAGGCATTTGCAAAATGTCTCGCTTTCGACATGAGCTTGTTCGACAACGATAGGTCTCTGCAGGTACACTTCCGTTTGCGGAACCGGAATGCTGTTCGCTTCTGGCAGGCCTTTGTTGAGCATAAAGAAACCCACATCACCCGTTGCGATTCCATAGCTTGAGACAACAGCTTTCAACCAGTCGTCTCGGTTTCTCCCCCTACAACAAGCAACAAAACGGCCCTTGATTGTTTGCTTCTCCGCAACGTCAAGCAATTTCACAATTCACTGGCATCTTACAACTCTCACCACATTAAACATGCCACTCAGATCTCGTCGCGGTGACCAGACGCGCCGTATGAGTCTCGGTCAGGGACTTGCGGACAAGGAAGCCAACGATCGCCGCCTTGTTCAATGTATCGAGTATCTGGAGCAGGAAACAATTGCCGAGGACACGCTCCCTAAATACGTTGACCGTGTGTGGAAGATTGACGAATTCATCCTGAAAAAGTATCCCCAAGAAGGTTATCTCTATGACCGACGTCTGCTCAACGAGCTTCAGGATAGGGTCCGCCAAGCGAAGAGTGAAATGGGACACCCAGAGGGCGATGATGGAGAACTTGACAGGGAAGCGGGTCTTTTTAAGCTTATGGAGGTCGAAACGGAAGTCGAAACCGAAGACACAGAGACAGAGGAGAGGGCTGCTCCTCCTGACAGCCTTTTCGACACTCCGGGATGGGTGCTTGGAAATCACCCTCCGACCCAGCCCGCGCGCCTCCCAGAGCTTAAACCTGGAAAACCCGCGGAGAAGGCCATTGTCCGCGAAAAGCAGTTCGCCTACGGGGGTCCAAACAACGAAGTTGAAGAATGGCACAAGGAGTTTCCGCCGACGCTTCCATTTGGGGAGACGCTGCGGATGCAAAAGTTGGAGAGCTTGATGATACAGTACGATCTGGATGAGAGCAAGAAGAGGATGGGCAAGAAGGATGCGGATCCTATTGTCAAGACGAATGTCAAGTATGCCGATTCTGAGCTACCCAGAAAGTATGCATTCGAGAGCGGGTCCAGGTTTCATCTTACTCGGCCCAATAAGGAGGTGATGAAGGCTCTGGAGAAGAATCAAAAGAAAGTCATCGAAGAGGCTGTGCTCAGCTTCAACCAAGGTGGTCCAGATAAAAAGACGCAGATTGAGAAGGACTATGCTCCTAGAATATTCTTGGATCAGATTGATGCTAGCAACATCGACTACGACTACCGTGAAGATGATTTTTACGAGGGCAGTGCTTCCGTACCGAAAGGGTCCGCCTCCGCTGGTAGGTCAACTTGCGCTTACTCATATTTACGGCGTCTAACAATTGTGATATAGGGTCTCGCGGTTCGAGCAAGACAACCTCAGCTGGCAGTAGAAGGCCCAGTCAGACGTCTCCGCCCCAGGTGGTCAAGAGGGCAACACCAAAGAAATCATCTACCACGACCAAAACACCGACCAGGACTGGACCCTCGTTGGTCGGCCCCTACCAACTTCCCGCCGACCCAACGAAGCCAAAAACCCCCATCCGCCTCCCACCACCCAAGCGAGCCGCAGGCAAGACACCACGTCAAACCACGAAGCCCCTGCAGCGCAGAGAAACCATCCACTCCGCCGCATCCGCCAGCGCCTCCCTCCCAGCCTCCTCCAAACCCCGCCCCAAGCGCAAACTCGCCGAGCCAGACGCAAGATACACGCAATCCCCACCAGCCAAGAAGAATAAAGTAGCCTTTACATCCTCGCGCGCCGCAGCCGCAGCAGCTGACGGAGAAGAAGAAGAAGAGCTGGACGACGATGAGATTATCACGCCCGTCAGCCCCGTCGCAGGACACACGCGCTACGCATACAAGCGCGCCGGGCCACTGAAAACGGGCGGTCGTGCTGCTGCTGGGAAGAAAGCTGCTAGTCCTGCGAAGAAAAAAGCTGCTAGCCCTGCGAAGAAGAAGACGGCGAAGAAGAAGAAGGCTGCTGTCGCGCCACCGACTCCACCTTCTCCGCCCCCGACACCGAAGCCGAAAGGGCGGCCAAAGCAAGTCGGTCAGAAAACTGAGACGAAGAGCGCTGCTGCTGCTGCTGCTGCGAAGCCGAAAGGCAAGGTGGTGAAGAAGGCGGCGGGAAGGCCGAGTAAGGTGGCTAAGAAGACGGTGGCGCCGAAGAGGAAGGCTGTGGCGGTGGTGGTTGAGGGGAGGAAGGGGAGTGGGAGTGGGAGTGGACTTGCGGGACCGGTTACGGAGGCGCTGGCGGCGGCGAAGGGGAGGGAGTTTGGGAGGAGTATGACGAGGAGTGGGGGGAGGTTTAGGGGGGTTAAGGGGACGGGGACGGGGAAGTGAGGTGAGGGGGGGATGAAGGGGGGAGGGAGTTTGCTTTGTTGGGGTTGGTCTTTGGGGGTGTGTAGTTTTGTCTAGTGCAATTGTGAGTTTTCTTTGGAAATGGCTGTGCTTAAGTGAAGGTCGTTCCCGTTCTTGGTTTTTCCGAAAAGTCTTGCGGGACTTGGGATCACGGAAGCGGACACTGGGGTCTGTGTCTGGCTTAAGGCAACCTTTCAACCTCGGAATTTGTCTTGGGGCGTCGTTTCATACATTTTACTCAAATGATGAAGTCTCCCAGAAGATGGTTCCCACGACGAAGATGCACTCGTAAAGACGGTTCGAGCAAATGGCGGAGGTCTCAAGGGTCTGCGTAGACGCCATGAACTTTGAGCGAAAGTAGCGAGAGACAACTTTGGGAGAATACGAGACGTGCCAATATGATATAGAACGGGTATGTATCCAACGAGCCGAATGTGAGCGTTGCGAGATCATTCGACAGGAGTGAATTTGTGGCTGGTCAACCAAGCCATCGAGTCTGCGATGATACGATTTGTCTTTCGCTCCCCGATAGTCTGTCATATTTCATGCGAGAATAAGATGACTCTCGACTCAGCTAGCATTCTTCACCACCAACATGTGATGCCTCTTCCAAAGTTAGCATGCTGAACCAGGCCTCCCGCTGCACAGCATCCGAAACAGGAAAACATCAGCACTTTCACAGGATCAAGATTGGGGCCCGCCACGATACGGGCGTCTCCCGCAGAGCTTAATCGCACTGCCATCGCAGGACTTGCTCCCTTTTATTAAAGGGCCGGGCATCCAGCTCCGTAAGACGCCTGATCCGACCGCGAGGCTGGCAAAGGACGTCATTTTCGTTAGGAGTAGACTCCGCATGCGATTGTAGGCCCCGAGCCTATTGCATGTGTTCATCAGGCCCGCAATATACAGGGAGGTGTTCGGAGAAATGTCGATGATTCTGGAATCTGGCTGAATTAGGTGTCCAACTAGGCACCCCGGATCTGCGTATTCGTGCGCCGTCGTTTAGCGTACAAATACTACCACTACCGTCGCTTTCAAACTTGAGGAATCTATATTCAGTGTATTACGTTTTCGAAATGCATCTTTGTTGTCTTCTTGCAGGCGTAGGTCTGCTGGCCTCGGCTACTGCCCAGAAGCCGAATATTGTCTTTATCCTCACGGATGATCAGGACCAGCGCATGAACTCGCTGGACCATATGCCCAAAGTCCAAGATCTTCTCATTAAAGAGGGGACATGGTTCTCGCGCCACTATGCTCCAACTGCACTTTGCTGCCCGGCGAGAGTAAGCATTTGGACGGGACTGTTGGCACATAATCACAATGTCACTAACGTGAAAAATGGGGTCAGTGCATCCGTTTCCATTAATCATAATGCTAACAGTCTCCAGCCGTTTGGTGGGTGGCAAAAGATCATCGAAGAAAAACTAAACGACAACTATCTTCCTATCTGGTTGGGAGATAATGGGTATAAGACATACTATACCGGGAAGCTGTACAACGGGATGGAGCCGGAGCTAGTCGAGAATGTGACAGCTAGAGGGTGGACTGAAGCTGTGAGTCAACTGCACAATCTTTTTTCACATGAAAGTACTTATGCAGCGACTCACAGGACTTGCTTATCGGAGGCAAAACCTATCAGTACTACGACCCAGCCTTCCAACACATTACGAAAAACAACTGGAATAACCCGGAGAAAGTCAACAGCAGCTTTCGCGGTGTCTACTCGACGGACAAAGTCGGAGACTATGCATACGGGTACTTGAAGGAAGCCGTCAAGCACGATGATCCGTTCTTCGTGGGTATCGCGCCAGTGACGCCGCATTCTCAGGTCGGGAATGATCCAGATCCAGCAGGTCCACCTGTCCCATCGAAGAAGTACAAGGGCACTCTACCGCACCTGGATGTACCGCCGGCTGACAACTATGCTCCTGCCAATGTAAGCTTCTCATGTTTCAGAAGGATCTTCTGCCTTCCTCTTTCCCATTTTGACTGACAATCCACTAGAGATCTGGCGTGAACATGGTATGGGAACTCGACCCTCTCAACGACAAACAGAAAAAAATACTCCAGGAACACTACGAGGCGCGTACCGAGGCGCTGCTCTCAGTCGACGACATTGTCGAGGGAGTCGTAGACATTCTCGAAAAGGCCGGGAAACTCGACAACACGTACATAATCTACAGTTCGGACAACGGCTTCCACCTAGGCCATCATCGGCTCGGGCCTGGGAAGAAGTTTGCTTTTGAAGAAGACATCAACGTACCCCTGATCATCCGCGGCCCAAACGTACCCAAGAACCGCAAAACCTCCATCATAACCGCACACGTCGATCTCTCGCCAACGATCCTCGACATCGCCGGCGCGAAACAACGCGCCAACTTCGACGGCCGACCAATCCCCCACACCGCATCCGCCCTGAACCAGCGCGAAACCTCTTCCTCCGACGAACACACCAACGCCGAATTCTGGGTCGGCGCATCCTACAAATGTATTTCCCCCTCCACCTTCCCTTCCCCTCCCCTCCCCCTCACCCTCTAACTTGCGCAGTCAACAACCTCAACGGCACCCACCCCAACACCTACAAATCCCTACGCCTCTCCAGCCCCACCTACGACATATCCTACACCGTCCACTGCACCAACAACTCGCACGAGCTGTACGACATGCAGCACGACGCCGCACAAATGCACAACCTGCACCCGTCCGCGCCGCTCGAGCTGGGCCCAAAAAACGCTTTCCACGCTGGCACGACGGAAATAGCTGGCTACGCCACCGCGCGCCTACTCCCGCGCCTCGATGCGCTGCTGCTCGTGCTCAAGTCGTGTAAAGCGGAATCGTGTGTGCAGCCGTGGAGGGAGTTGCATGGGGATGGGGGAGTGGGGAATTTGAGGGAGGCGATGGGGGCGGAGTGGGATGGGATGTATGAGGGTTTGTATAATTCGTCGCGTGTGGGGTTTACTAGGTGTTACAAGGATGGGACGATTGATTTGGCGGCGGAGGGGCCGATGTGGAGGGGTGGGGGAAGGGGGGAGATGGTGGGGAGGAATCAGACGCAGGGGACGATGGAGGAGGAGGAGGAGGGGGGTAAGTTGGGGTGGGAGGGGGAGGGGTATTGGGATGATTGGGAGTAGGGGGTCGATGATGGGGGGGAAGATAGAGGAACTCGAATTTAAATTGCAGGGCTTTCGCCGCTACCACTCGAGCTCCTCGTTGTGGAATCTCTCAGCTTCAGTCGTATGCCCGTCGTCAACCAGATCCTCATCTTCAATACTCTTCTCCAAAACCTCAACTAC
This sequence comes from Polyplosphaeria fusca, assembly GCA_010093805.1. NCBI lineage: Eukaryota > Fungi > Ascomycota > Dothideomycetes > Pleosporales > Tetraplosphaeriaceae > Polyplosphaeria > Polyplosphaeria fusca. The sequence goes on along the minus strand of ML996097.1, from coordinate 826,915 downwards.
CTTCCCTACGCCCTCTCTCAAGTTTGCTAACGTCGACCTCTCTCTATACCTCGTGTAGAATACCGGACAGTCACGGCTGTCACACTTGACTTCGTCTCCCCACGCCAGGTTCGAGCAGTTCTGACACACCTTTTCGATTTGCTTGACCCGCTGTTCCGAATTCCTCACGCGCTCCTTGAGATTCAGTAGCACTGTGGCAGGCTTTCTCAAACATCCCACGCATAGCGGTAGCATGGTCAAGGGATCGAGGTCCACACCGGGGATAACGATCGGTGGCGGAGGCAGCTTTGAGCGGCAAACGAGACAAATGGAACTCTTCATATAGCTCTCGAGAGTCTTCTTGAGGCTTCCCACGCCACCGCTTGGCAGCTGGGCATTGCCAATCGCGAGATCAAGCTTCATGATTGGAAGTGTGATACTCCGAATTCGCTGAACTTTTGGCATCTCGTCGTACCACTGCCGAACGTTGGCGCCCACGAGGTTGAAAATACGTTCGAGGGGAGGGATGAGATTCTTAGAAATGTAGTACTCTGCATCAAGTTCGATGTGGTCATTTTGCAAAATCATCTCAGGGCTGACGCAGCGATCCATGAGGCGGGCGCCTGGTGCTCCGGTGATTACCACATAAGGCACTCGCTCGCCATATTGAGGCTCTGTTCTTGGATCTGCAAGCATCCTCTTGGTAGCTATCATCGCGCCTGGTGGAGGAGGTCCTTGGTCGGAGTAGTTGCCTAGCTTCACTTCTTTGGCGAAGAGAAAGTCTTGGATACTTATGCGCCCAGTCATGATCTTGGTGCATTGGTTTTGAAAGTAACGCTTCACCTCGGACAAATCACTGGTGCGAAACAGTGTTTTCAAGGCCTTTTCTTCAATCTTCTGTTCTGCAGGCGTGCCGTCCCTTCGCACCGTCTCAATGCCTTTTGCGTCAAAGTCTGGCTCTTGCTGGTTGCGCGACTCGTACTTGAATCCAACGTAGCGCTTCTTCGCAAGCAGGACGCAAGGATGATAGACCTTTTCAAACTTGAGCTTGATCGGTCGTGGGTTCGCTGTTGTCACTGCTTCAGCAATCTCTTCGCCAATGGCGAAAGCTTGGTCTCGCGTGCGTCCCTTGAGGTACACAAAGAGAGAGTCTGTATCGCCGTACACGACTTCGGCACCCCATCTGTCAATAGAGTGGATGAGTGCTATCGCCTTCTCTAGAGTCTCCCGACCAGTTTGTACGATGCTGTCAGCAATTTCCGAGCATGGCATGCGACCAGAAAAGGAAGCTGACGTGTAGCCGTACGTCACGTTGGCGAGCAGCTTGAGGGCAAGCTGCCTATTATTCAAGAGCTGCTGCAGAGTCTTGTCGTCCTTGTCCGCCTTCATTCCGCTTTTCACCATGACCCGGGTCTCCAAGATCTCGCCCAGCATCTTTGCAAGCAGCGACTTGCGCATTTCTGGTTTTACATACATCATGCCGTTTGGTGAGACGTTGATATAGTCTTTGACGAGTTCTAGGAGCTGTGGTTCTCTCTTAAAGTCTGTGAACCCCATTTTGTTCCGTCCGCGCCAGCTTGCTATGCGACCAAGGCAAGTAGAGTAGCAGTAGTTATACGCAATCATTACGCTTGGGTAAAGTGATTGGAAATCGAGGACGAGTAGCGGACTAGGATAGAACGCGCTCTGAGGCTCCATGACCAGCGGTAAGCACTCGAGTGCGTTTTGCTGGCCTACTTGTTTGCGACTCGGGGAGATTAGGATGAAATTTTCGGGTTTCGCGATCCGAAACATTGTCGATTCAACCTTGAACTGAGAGCCGCGAGAGATGACGGAAAAAAAGTCAACGCCCAACAGGCGTGCCTGTTCGCTGGTCCTTGGTACAATCTCATTCGCTTCAAGTATATCGAGATTCAACTGGACCCTGGTGACGAAATAATCCACGACTTTCGCCAGGTCTCGAGGTTTCGAACTGTTGTACCAAGCCGTGAGATCGGAATAAGCGTAGTGGGGAATTCGCTTGTGGAGCAGATGGAACACGACATTCTCCATCGTGTATTGCAACAGATTCAGCTCTCCTCTCATAGCACGCCAGATGTTGATCATATGACGCCCTGTAACTCTTATTGTTGAAGTGTGCGTGAAACCCCAGCGATCGGCATCTTTGCCGAATCGGCCATGAGACTGAGACTTCATCCTCGATATCTCGTCGCATAGATCATATTCGTACTTCATCCGGGCTCGTTCGATGAGATAGCCCCACGATCCATTGTGGACCTCGTACCCAGTCAGGATATCAGGATCGAATTGGCGGACAATGTCTACCATCCTGTTGATCAACTCTAATTCGTCGTCTTCATGCTCGACTTCGGCAGACACCTGCTTCCCGATTCGACTTGCAATGCCAAAGTCATCTGACAGACATAGAACACCGACTCGCGGACGTGTATTTTGAGCATCCTCTTCTTCTTGAATGCACCAGAACATGCACTGAATTTCGTCTTCGGCAGGATCTGGAACCAACGTGCCCCGTGAATTCACATGAACCTCTAGGCTCAAGATGCTCATGTACTGCGTCTCGTGTTCAGCGCTGGTGGCGTTTTGTTTTTGAGAGTACCTGAAGCCATGTTTGTTCTTTTGTGTTGGCCCCTCGATTTGAGAAAGATCCTTTGGGTTATATTTTCTTTTGAAATTCTTCGCATGCTGCTCTGTGGCGTTTGCATTTGCGGTTCCTTCGGCTTCTAGCCACTCTTCGACTTCTTCGAAGCTGGGAGGGCCAACGGCGTACTCCCAGTGACGCAACCTGCACCTACGCGATCTAAAACGATAGGCTGCGTCCTCTTTCGCTTTGTTTCGCAGAATCGGTGGGTGCTCTCCAAAGTTTGCCGCTGCTGTTCCGGTCGGGTCAAAGTAGGGTAGATACGGCAACGTCAAGCTTTGCAGCTTAAACTCTCGACCGCCGTATTCTCGAGGTCGCTCGGGGACATCGGTCTCGTCACTGTAGAATGCGCCTTGGTATATCACCGAAGGAAGTCCGACACTCGCCAAGGTATCTTCGACAGTTGCAGCTGTGGGCGGAAGGTACCCATAGAAGAGTGTCGCTTCGGGTCTTGCGAATGGTGGCTCTAATTTTGACACAAGAGATATAACTTCGGCATGAGCCTTCGGGGTATTGTCCCTCGACTCGACTGGTGACGTCTTTTGATGGCTCCAAGGGGTGATTGGAGATGCAGCTGAAAGAGTGCGATTTGCCAGTTTGAAAGCAGGAGTCTTTGGGGTTTCTTGAGAATTAGAATAGCCAGATTGACTAAGGTGAAGCACAGTCTCTAACTCATTCGGATTCTTGACGAGAGGAAATGCACGAGTGGTGGGTCCACTACAGGCTTTGATGCTGGACTGCGAAGACTGGCTTGATTGACCCAAGTCTTCTGCATCTTTGGGGGATAGGTTGCTGTCGGGCTGATCTAGATGCCCTTCGCCGCTTTTGAAAGAGACCCGACGTACCTTTCCTTGCGAAGAGACATTCAAAAGCCGTTGGCGCTTAAGAGGAGCATTGTCGATATCAGGTTGTTGTCGTTTTCGCAAAGTGCTATAGATATCTGGCTTGCTGCCTCGATCAACTCTGTCATCCAGGTGTTCAGGGGGTAGGGATCCCTCTCGTATTTTTTCTGCTGACTTTTCCAATGCCTCGGAAAGACTCAAAGGGTCCATTGAAGGCTCGAAATCAGGATCATCTTGAACTTCGTTGTCTGTCTCGTCTCGACTGTCGTGGTCTCCGACAACGCCGACAACGTCGACCGATTCGATTGCCTGGAGAACATGCGGAATGGAAGTGGCAGGGTTGTTGTTGTCATTTGGCAAAGAGTTTACTGCGTCATCAAGTTCTTGATCAACCCCGAGCGTTTTGATATTCCCTGGATAGAGATCTTCGACGCTCTCCACCGCGGTACGAATATGGCTCTCATTATGGACTGGCTTGATGAAAGTGTCAAAGGTTCTGATGGCCTTGTTGTCTTTTTCTTGCTGAATAAGCTCTTCAATGAGCTCTCGAAATTCTTCTTCGTGAATCCACCCGCCTTTAGAGGTAGCCATAGGGTCCGCAGACATTGATACGAGTACTTCAGCAGGGAATGGACTGCTGGATGGGTCCGTGATTCCCATTCTAAGCCTTCGGCGTCGAGTTTCATCCCTCCACAAGCCTGCCATTGATGGAACGTATTTGTCGTCCGGATTGCTAGTGGTAAAGCGCTCTAGGAAGTTGTGGTGAATTGGACGTGCGTGAACTTCATGACGATTCAAGATATCCTGAACACAAATATCGACTTCAAGAGTACAATGACTCTGCCGAGGGTACTGGTCATCCTGTGCGATACATTGGGGGGAAATGGAGGCGTCGTGCCACCGATGTCTCGCAATATTTGTCTCGCTGTCGGGGACTGGTGCTCGGAATTGCGTTTTCGAGCAGTCAATGTACGCACAGCCGTACAAATTGTAGTCGCACATCCATTGTAGCAGATATTGTAGATGACTCTCGTAAGGCTGGAACACGCGATTTAGGATTGCGCCCTGATAAAGCAGGTCCGCAAATCGCGTCATGTGCGTGGGATTGAGCATGTAGACCTTCAGGAACACTTTGTATCCAACGGTGTATCCATAAAAGGGCACACCCTTTACCAGGGAGATGTGTGCAACATACACAGCCTTCCCATCGTATGCATTTCTTCGGTAGGTTGCAGCTAGGGCATGGTCGATGGAGGCGCGCAAGGCTAGGATGTACGAGTCAACTGTGCCAATTAGCACTGGAATATGGGCCGGCAACACTCGATTTACCTACCGTCTTCCTTTTCCAAGCTCCCATTATACTCAAGGTACAAATAAGGAAGCGCTCCATGGATGTGGGCGCAAACCTTTTGACCAGTCTCGGTAGCTCCAAAAACTCGAATGACTGGTACTGCAGGCGCATTCTGGCGCTGTGATGGTCTCGCCCCACGACGAAGGACAGGATCAAGGTCCGTGGGGACTGCTTGGTAATGATCGATGTTGTTCAGACGGAAGCGGAATGTCTCCATGAAGGGCCAAGGGTCGAGGACGGTCCGTGATCAATTGGCTCGACATTGTGTGCTCAAGAGCTCAGTTGTAAGAATGTGGGGTGCAACTCTCGCGCCGGATGGTTGCGAAAGTGCGATGGTACGAGGGTGCGAAGGTGCGAGGGTGCTAAATCGCGTCATCTCGATGAAATGTCGTGCATAAAAACAAAGCGGGGGTGAAGGACGCGTGAGCACGGGAACGTCCGCGTTTCGCCAAGGCTGCAGCCCTACCGCGCTAGCTCGGCACAGTCGCTCTTGCCATCACCACTCCCAAATCCCCACCCACCGACTCCACCAACGCACATCTGTGCACCTGTTCTACCTGGCCGTCTATCTCTCCACCATGCCTCCTGCGCAGCCACGCAAGCCGGACGCGGCTGCGGCAAACAAAGAGCGCAACGAGTACATTCCCTCCTTCATCTCCAAGAAGCCTTTCTACGCCGTCGACGAGTCGGGCTCGGATTTCGATTACCTCGACCACCAGCGCCTTCAGAAACAAGAAGCAGATTCAAAATGGTACGATCGAGGCCGCAAACTCGGTCCCGCTGCGACCAAGTTCCGCAAAGGAGCGTGCGAGAACTGTGGAGCAATGACACACAAGGCAAAAGACTGCCTCAGTCGCCCGCGAAAGGCAGGTGCAAAATGGACGGGCAAAAATATCGAGGCCGATGAGATAGTAGAGAATGTGTCCATGGGATGGGACGCAAAGCGCGATCGGTGGAACGGTTATGATGCGTCAGACTACCAGCAGGTCGTGGATGAATACAACGAGTTGGAAGATCGGAAGCGACAAATGAAAGAGACGGCCAAGGGGGACGAGGACGACGAAGAGGAACCGGACGAGGGCGACAAATACGAGGCAGAGACAGACATGGGAAGGAAACAAGCCACATCGACGAGGAACCTGCGATTACGAGAGGACACTGCCAAGTATTTGCTAAATCTAGACCTCGACTCGGCCAAGTACGACCCCAAAACCAGGTCGATGATTGATGCCGGGCCCGGTGCAAATGATGGAACAGTTTCACTCGCCGAAGAGGGCTTTGTGAAGAAGTCTGGCGACGCTGCTGAATTTGAGAGGGCCCAACGGTACGCTTGGGAAATGCAGGAACGCGGCGACAAGGACAAGATCCATCTTCAAGCAAATCCCACGGCAGGAGCCATCGCTCGCAAAAAGGAAATGCAAGAAACGGAAGAGAAGAAGACCGCGCAGCGCAAGGCCCTTCTCGAGAAATACGGCACGCAGGACAAATTCCACGACGAGACGTTGAAGCGCACTGCCATCACCGAATCCGAAAGTTATGTAGAGTACGACGAGCGGGGTGGCATCAAGGGCGCACCCAAGGTCAAGGCAAAATCAAAGTACGCAGAGGACGTACTCGTTCACAATCACACATCGGTATGGGGCAGCTGGTGGTCAAACTTCCAATGGGGCTATGCTTGCTGCCACTCGTCGATCAAGAATTCCTACTGCACGGGCGAACAGGGCAAACTGGCCATCCAGGAAGCGGAGAAGATGCGGAATGGCGCGCACATGGAACAGGTGCCTAGGGAGATTGCTTGGAAGGAAGAAGAGGCTCTCGAAGAGCACGTGCCCAACGGGGTGGAAAAGGACGTCAAGGCGAAACAGGATGCCTCAGCGCGCAAGCGCAATCTCGATGAGATGACGAGCGGACTCTCAGAGGTCGAAGTGGACGAGTACCGGAAAAAGCGCCAGATAGCAAAGGATGGCACGGTTGGATCCGACGAGGGCGCATAGCGGGCTTTCCTGCATCTGTTTCAATTCACACTGGCATGCATAGCGTGGCGTTTGGCGGAGATCAGCGTTCATGTACCGGTATTAATCAACAAGTTCCCCAGGCTACAGTTCACGGCGGCAGAGTATGTAGAATGACATCGAGTGCCTGATGATCTGATGCGTTGTCCTGCATGATCGGTGGGCGAAGGATGGGAAGCTTGGCGTATAAGCCCCCATTTCGCGTCACACCCTCCATTACGACTGACAGCTCAGAAGAAGGGCAACCAAAACGCCCATGCAGATGCGTTGTGAGGTGTAACGGGACAGCCGAGGCAGCGGCTTCGTGCTTCGACCAGCTTCGACTGCGTCTGCCAGCAAACCGCGGCGACGTCAGAGTCTCTGCAAGGGTTGTTCAATTCAGTCGCCCGCAGATGAGATCGCGGCATGGGATTAGAGAGCTGCCTTGATCAGCCGCGTAAGACTTCCTCGTACGCGCCAGCTGCAGCGACGACGCGTGGGGATCCCGGCGGAGAGTGGGCTGGGGACAGACGGTGGATTGCACACCAAAGCGGGCGTCACTGCCTATAAGAGAGTGAATCGAGAGCTCCCACTCCATCAGTCTGTTTCAACAATGGAAGAGGAAGGAAACGCGACGCGAGGCGCAGCGTAACCACAGCGCTGAGTGGCGGAGAGCTTCGTCATCTCCAGTGCTTTGCCAAGCCGACATCCCAGCACGGAGCCTTGCCCAGGGTTTGGAGCTCTCGACAACACACTCTGGCCACACACCTGCCGCATCAACTCTGACCCCGCGTCTTTTGTGCATTGCCTTTGGGCGCCTCTTTTTTTCCGTAGTCTTTTCCTGCCCAATTCCCGCCATCGCCAGCCGAAGCACCTACACGCATCACCGTCGCCATGGCGCTGTATGGAAGCTCGCGCAACGTGGATATGGGCAAGTAAGTCACACGCACACAGAATGCCACTCCACGTACGCAAAACGGCATGCTAACATGGCGCAACGCAGGCAGGAGTCGGATCTGGCCGTCAATATCCGCAAAGCAACAAGCATCGGTACGTTCCTCTGCATCCGCCTGAAACTGCTCTACTAACAGCTCGCAGACGAGACAGCACCGAAGCGTAGGCACCCGTACTCCAGCACGACCACGAGCTACTAACTGACGGCACAGGCAAACATGTGCGGAGCTGCATCGTCTACACGTGGGACCACAAAAATTCTGGCTCATTTTGGCAGGGCATGAAGGTGTCAGTCCAGCCGACTACCCTTGGTCTACCCTCACTGACAGACATGACCGCCAGGCAACCAATCCTCGCCGACGAGATCCAGACGTTCAAAGCCCTTATTACCGTCCATAAGGTATTGCAGGAGGGTCACCCCATCGTTCTGAAAGAAGCTCAGGCGCATATCAATTGGCTCGAAAGCTTGAACCGGGGCGTTGCAGGTGGAGAGGGACTTCGCGGTAGGATATGTTCGGAATCCCTTGGAACACGCGCTGAACAAAACAGGATACGGTCCCCTCATCTCCGAGTACATCTACTACCTGCTTGCGAAGCTTGCTTTCCACAGGCAGCACCCGGAATTCAACGGTACGAGGCGCGCTCTTGGCTGGAGGATACACAAGCTGACGATGGGCAGGCACCTTTGAATACGAGGAATACATTAGCTTGAAATCCATCAATGATCCCAACGAAGGGCAAGTACTGCCGTGGCTAGGCGGTTGGCGCTTATTTGCTAACATCACGCAGTTATGAGACCATTTCTGACTTGATGACGCTCCAAGATCAGATCGATGCATTTCAGAAACTCATCTTCTCGCACTTTCGGAGCGGAGCGAACAACGAGTGCCGAATCTCCGCGCTCACTCCCCTCGTGCAGGAGAGCTATGGCATCTACAAATTCATAACGAGCATGCTACGAGCCATGCATACGACCCTCGGTGACGATGAAGCGCTGGCTCCTTTGCGCGGTCGCTACGACGCCCAACATTATCGACTTGTCAAATTCTACTATGAATGCTCGAATCTGCGATATCTCACTAGCCTGATCACAGTGCCGAAGCTCCCGCAGGATCCTCCAAACCTCCTTTCCGAAGACGACGAGAGCCGCCCCGCGTTGCCTGCCCGACCCAAGGGCGCCGTGGACGAGCCGCCGCCACCCCCGCGAGCCCCATCCGTCGACCCAGAACCAATCAACGAGTTCTGGAAGAATGACCAGAGGCGGCAGCAGGAGGAATACGAGGATGAACAGCGGAGGCTGCAGGAGCAATGGGAGGCGGCCCAGCGACAGCAGCAGGAACAGGCTCTCCGTGCGCAGCGCGATTTCGAGGAACAACAGAGGTTGCAGGCTGAGCAGGCACGCCTCGCTCAGGACCAGCTTATGCGCCAGCAATACCAACAGCAGACGGAAGGCCGCCTCAAAGAGCTGGAGCTGGAGAATCTCAACGCTCGGGCTCAATATGAGCGCGATCAGCTGATGCTGCAGCAGTACGACCAGAGAATGAAGGCTTTGGAAGGGGAGATTATGCAGATGAACCAAAACTTTCAGCAGCAGATGGGCTCCCGAGACGACCAGATTCGAGCATTGCAGGAGCAATTGAACACGTGGAGGTCAAAATACGAATCCCTGGCCAAATTGTACTCGCAGTTACGGACGGAACATCTATCGCTACTCCAGAAATTCAAGGCCACTCAACTCAAAGCCAATTCGGCGCAGGAGGCAATGGACGCTCGAGAGAAGCTGGCTCGAGAGCTCAAGACGAAGAACTTGGAGCTGGCAGACATGATTCGGGAGCGCGACCGAGCACTTTTGGACAAGGATCGATCGTCTGGCGGACACCGAGAGGAGCTAGAAAAGCTCAAGCGTGAGCTCCGGTTTGCCTTGGACAAGGCTGATAATGCAGAGCGCGGAAAGGGCAATGAACTTTCAGCCATGCTGTCGAGGCATAATCGCGAGATTGCGACCCTCGAAGAAGCATTGCGAAACAAGACGCGTGCTCTCGACGATGCACACATGAAGTACCGAGATGGAGACTCTGATCTAGAGCGACAATTGCGCGAAAAGGAGGAGGAGCTAGAGATTTTCAGGGCCGGCATGGACCAGACATTGCTCGAATTGAACGAGCTCAAGCTGAATCAGGCTGCCAACGACACTGCCATCGATGGCCACCTGGACTCCTTTATTCAGGACAGCTTGGCCAAGATCAACACCATTATCGACTCGATCCTTCAGAGTGGTGTGCAGCGTGTAGACGACGCCCTATACGAACTAGATTCGTCGATGCAAGCTGGTAACCAGAACGCATCTGGCGCCTTTGTGTTGTCGCAAATCGAGAAAGCCTCTTCCTGTGCAATGGAGTTTGCCACTGCATTCAACAGTTTTATCGCAGACGGGCCCAACGCCACACATTCTGAAATCACCAAGACGGTGAATGCTTTCTCAGGGTCCATCGCTGATGTGTTGAGCAACACAAAAGGTCTCACCAGGTTCGCCTCGGACGAGAACAAGGCTGATCAGCTCATCAATGCCGCGCGACAATCAGCAGTCTCGACAGTCAAGTTCTTTAGGAACGTTCAATCAGTCCGGCTGTACGATTTCGACGTCGACCAGAAGCTCAACGTTGTTGTCAACGGCAACACCGAGGTGCTCCGAAACTTGCAGACCCTCTCCAAGTTGGCCGACGCGTTCGCGCCGAAGAGTAAGATTACATCTTCGCAGGGCGACATTGGCGATTTGGTCGACAGCGAGCTTACCAAGGCCGCCAACGCAATTGACGCTGCCACCGAACGTCTCACCAAGTTGATGAAGAAGCCGCGGGACCAGTACTCAACATACGAGCTCAAGATTCACGACTCGATTCTCGAGGCTGCTATTGCAGTCACCAATGCCATTGCTCAGCTCATCAAAGCAGCCACGGCCTCTCAGCAAGAAATTGTGCGCGAAGGTCGTGGTACCATGACACGCACTGCCTTTTACAAGAAGCACAACCGCTGGACCGAGGGTCTCATCTCGGCTGCAAAAGCTGTGGCAACCTCCACCAACATGCTCATTGAGACCGCCGACGGTGTCATCTCTGGTCGCAACTCGCCCGAGCAGCTGATTGTCGCTTCCAACGACGTTGCTGCTTCAACGGCTCAGCTCGTGGCTGCCAGCCGCGTCAAGGCAAGCTTCATGAGCAAGAGCCAGGACCGGCTCGAAAATGCATCGAAGGCTGTCACGGGGGCGTGCCGTGCGCTGGTCAGGCAGGTGCAAGACATCATCTCAAAGAAGAACCGGGACGAGAACGAGACGGTAGACTATACGAAGCTCAGCGATCACGAGTTCAAAGTCAGGCAGATGGAGCAGCAGGTACGTGACAGCAGGATAATTTCCGCCGCGCAACTACTAACGATTCCCAGGTCGAGATCTTGCAGCTCGAGAACTCGCTTGCACAGGCCAGAACGCGGCTGGGTGAGATGAGGAAGCTTTCGTACCTCGAGGAATAGATGTTCGTCATGGAGTAGCTTTGGCGCCGTGAGCGTGGGCGTGACCCGTCAACTTCGAGTGGGCTGTTTTTAGGGAGGATTGCAAGGGGCGGTCTCTGCAAAATACCACCATGCTTTTAACTTCCAAATCGATTGCACGGAGTCGTGCCAGCGGTCATATTTCTTGTCAATGATTCATCCACTCTGTCCATGCCCTATTCATTCCAAATCCCAATCTTGATTCTGTGAAGCACACTTTCTGTCAACTTCTTTTGATTGACTGCAACAGGTCTTCGACGTTAGACTTTTCGGTGTTCTTGATCACGGACACGACCGATACTGGGCGGAAAATTGTGTTTCCAGGTCGTAGCCCGTTTCATCTGGATGTTAGGACCGCCGGGACCTGCATATGAATATAACCGGAGCTCGCACTTCTTCCATGAGCTACAACGGACAATTATCGACAAGTGATGGTTCTCATGGCTTGCTGGTTGCTCTTAGCTTCCTTCTACTTTGGACGAAAGATCTTCTTCCAGCTACTTTGCGCGTCTCGGACGATGTCGCTCAATCTATGTGTGAATGGTCGACAGCTCCAACGCCCACACCTGCGGCTCTAGCTTCACTTCCATATACAACGCACACGACATTGCAGGATAAAGAGACGGAAACCGGGGATTTCGATGTCCAGGGTTGATCCAGACCGCCATGATGGAACTCTCGCTCAATTTATATCTACACCTAAACCCTGACTTCGTCCCCATCCTCTGAGTCTACGAACCTCCTCCCACACCCAACACAATGCCCTCCCGCCGCCCCTCCCCCCTCCTGCTCCTCAGCACCGCGTCCCTCCTCCTCCCCCACCCCGCCCTCGCCGCCCCAAACAACACCTGCACCACCCCCTTCACCCCCCTATCCGCCTCCACCTTCATCGCAGCCCTCAACCCCGGCTGGAACCTCGGCAACACCCTCGACGCGCTCCCCACCGAAGGATCCTGGAACAACCCCCCCGTCCAGCCCTCCACCATCTCCGCCGTGCGCTCTGCCGGCTACGCCAGCGTCCGCATCCCCGTAACGTACACCGAGCACTTCGTCTCCGGGTCCCCGAACTGGGATATCGACCGGCAGTGGCTTCAGCGCGTCTCCGATGTCGTGGACATGGTGCTCGCGCAAAACCTATCCGCCATCATCAACGTGCATCACGACAGCACATCGTGGGCCGACATCACTGCCCCCAGCGCAAACATCTCGCAGATCGAAGAGCGGTTTTATCGGTTGTGGTACCAGGTTGCGGGGAAGTTGGGGTGCAAGGGGAGCAAGTTGGGGTTTGAGCCGATTAATGAGATTCCGGGGACGACGGCTGAGCATGGGGCGCAGGTGAATCGGATGAATGAAGTGTTTTTGCAGGCGGTGAATGATGCGGGGGGGTGGAATGGGGGGAGGGTGGTGACGCTGGTTGGGGCGGGGGAGGATGGGGGGAAGACGAGTATGTGGTTTAAGAGGCCGGATAAGAAGTTTGGGAATCCGTGGGGGATACAGTATCATTATTACTCTCCGTGTAGGTGCTCGCTTTCTGCTTTGTGTTTGTTGGGGTTGGTGTGGTGTTTTGCTGATAGCGGATGATGGGCAGACGACTTCATCTTCTCGGCCTGGGGCAAGACGATTTGGGGCTCGGACGCAGATAAAGCTGCGCTGGAAGCCGATATTGCTGCCGTGAGGGGCAATTTCTCAGACGTCCCGCTCGTCATTGGGGAATGGTGGGTTCCATCCTCTCCCCTTCTTCCTCACACCACGCTCTCCTTTCCCAAGGAAGATACCTCTAACCAATATCTTCTTACTAGGAGCGCCTCCCCCACCGCCCTCGAGTCCGCCGCCCGCTGGCGCTACTTCGACCACCTCATCCGCACTGCCACCAAATACAACACGTCCCTCATGCTCTGGGACAACGGCAACGACTACCTCGACCGCAACAGCCTAACCTGGCGGGACCCAATCGCCCAATCCATCCTCTCCACCGCGATCCACGGCATCCCCAACGCGCTCCCCGACAGCACCACAGACCCGTCCTCGCCCTCCCAATCCTCCAGCGCCGAGCTATACCACCGCGCCAACTCCACCATCAAAGACACATCCCTCTCCTTCGCGCTAAACGCCAACACCCTAACATCCATCACCCACGGCACCCGCACCCTCACCCCAAACACAGACTACACCTTCTCCCCCACCGGCACCCTAACCCTCCTCACCCCCCTCCTCACCAGCATCTTCACGCCCCCCACCCTCGGCCCCCGCGCAAACCTAACCCTGCACTTCACACCCGGCACCCCGCTCTCCCTCACCCTCATTTCCTTCTCCCCCGCTCCCTCCAGCCTAAACTCCACGACCCTGCCCCTCCCGCCCTCAGGCCAAGATCTCCTCATCCCGATCCCGTGGTCCGCGCTCGGCACGTCGCGGCCCGCAGCCGTGAAAGCTGTTAGGGGGGATGGGACGTATTTGGTGGATGACTGGACGCAGTGGCTGGGGGAGCTGCAGAGGGGGAGGATGACGTATGGGGGACAGTGGGATTGGGATGGGAGGGGGGTGCTGGTTAAGAGCGGGGTGGTGGAGATGGTGAGGAAGGAAGGGAAGGGGGTGAGGTTTGAGGTGGAGTTTTGGCCGAGGGGGGAGGGGGGTAGGGTGGGGGTTGAGGTTGGGGGGTAAGGAGGGGTTGTTTGTAGATAGGGAGGTTGGGTGTGTGTATGTGCGAATTGTTTGTTTTTGGGGGGCTTGGGATGAGGTGGTGGTGTTGTGAAGAATGTACGAGGTGCGGGGTGCTGGCTAGGATTAGAACTGTTGGCAAGTTGCGTTAGAACAAGGCGAAGAATGCAAGCAGTTACTTGCAGTCAAACAACCCTTCTTGTCACGTCTCCTGCCCACTCTCTCACGTGAGCCATCTGCATCTATCTCTCCAGCAGTGTCCCGAGTGGATACACCCATCCACTTCCATTGCTATAGTACAGTCAGATCCAGAAACATAATTACAGCGCAGACATCAGCTTTCCGCCACCCAGAAACTGCCAGGTCATACTGGGCGAGGATGCAAAAACGTACAAGACGGTCAAAGTCGGTTGCGGAGCTGCCCTCCAAATTACAATGGCATCTCTGGCAGAGTAGAAAAAGAGCAGTGTGTGCTGCGAAGAGCAACATGTAGCTCAGGCTAAGATATGCACCGTAACTCCATGCATGCGGGTACAAGACTAGGGAAGAGGGGGAAGAGGGAAGAAATGCGAGAACTTTTGAGAAAACGTGTGTTTTGTGATGATCCTAATCAAGATGCCCAGTCATCATTCGAACGCCGATTCCATGAGTGGCCGACCCGACTCGACCAAATATTTCCATCCATTAAACTCCGAGTGGGGCATGCAGGGAACGGTATACGGTATACGACTGAGAAGCGGCCCACCGAAAGAAAAGTGTGGCCAAGTATTGAGAGGCGAAAGTAGCTCGACTCCAGGAAAAAGGGGAATGAAAGAAATCCAAAGGTAGCCAGAGGGGAGAAAGCTCATGCCAGATATTAGGTCAGCCGTGGACTTCTTATCCGGAAATCTCAGAGTAGACCGAAGATCTCGGACAATCTTGCAACCACCACGGATCCTGGTCTGTCCATTCGATATTCCCTGCGGCTTCGGATCGTGCTTGGAGCCAACTCATTCCGTGTCTTGTGAAGCCCATTGTCTTTATCTAATAAATAGGAGCGGTCATCCAGCGATACTCATTTCTGTCGAGATCGGGACGTCCGCCCACGTTTCGAAGGTGGATCTGAGGTTTCAGATGGTGTAATTCCGGGACCTTGGGGTTGAGCTCCTGCTCCTGGCCTTGGTCCTTGATCTAAATACCACTGAAGCCAAGACGCAAAAGGAGTATGAGCCGTAAGGGTGTTAGTACAAGGAAAGTTATTCTGGACGAGGCCGTTTCGCAGGATGAGGGTTCCAGTTACCATCGCCGCCCCCCTGATTGTTAGGGAAGTAGTTCGGGACCGCCGTCTGATTGAAGTGTGGTTGGTTTCCGCCAAAGCCGCCGGGACCTCCTATTGAGAAGATGGTGAGCAGGAACATTCACGCCTGCAGGGTAAGTAGGATAGAGAAAATGGCGAGCTCACCCATTCCGCCCATCATGCCCATGTTACCGCCCATGCCCATCATACCACCAGCCATGCCAATGCCCATTCCCCCCATGTTGCCGCCCATGGGCATGCTCATACCGCCCATGCCCATGCCCATGTTGCCTCCTCGACCGCCGCGGTTGTTCATGCCACCGCGCATGTTTCCACCCATCATGCCGCCTCGATTAAAGCCGCCACCACCTCCAAAGTTGTTCATGCCTCCCATGCCGCCACTAAAGTTGTTCATGGGTCCGGGTGCGTTATACCCGCCCATACCGCTGCCCATGTTACCGCCCGCGGGATTGGCAAAGTTGCGATTCTGGAAGCCCATGTTGTTATTCATGCCTCCGCGGTTGAAGTTGCCTCGATTGTTGAAGCCCCCTCGGTTAAAGTTGCCTCCGCCTCCACCTTGACCACCGCCATAGTTACCGGCAGGGGCGCGGTCGCCGCGAGCCTTATCTCGCGCAGGCACGTCCTTTGGAAGTGTCTTGAACGGATTGGATTGAGGATTGGTGTATGTGACGGTGGGTTTCTTGGTGTGGGGTTGGTCGTTGTAGAACGTATCGAGTTGGCGCTTAAAGGCCGTAGCAGCTTGGGGAGTCTGGAGGCGGACGTAAACTTGGCTGAGCGCGTGTTAGCTTGTCCAGGAAGCTGCAATACTGTCAAATCAGCTGCTTACCCTTTGCTCTTGCCATTGACCTTGTGCTCATTAAAGGTGAGTTCGACGAGTTCTGCCTCGCAATCGCTCTGGTTCGCCCAGCCACGAATGTCCTCCTCGCTAACCCACCAGTTCAGGTCATTGATGGACAAGGCAGTTGTTGCGCCCGGGTCGATATCTCGCCCGTCGTCGTCGCCTTGTTTGCGCTTCATGCCTTGCTGCCGCGGGGCCTGCTTGGGAGGCTGAATCTGATCGCTCGACGAGCCGCCGGTGCTGGAGATGTGCTGCGTGCCGTTTGTCTGCTGGGCTGCGCCGCCGGTGACTCCACCGCTATTATCTTGCGCAATAGCCTGGTCCGTGCTCTCAGTCTTGGTTGGAACGTCTGTGTGCGCGTTATAGTCGGTGTCGGTGCTCATGGCGACCGTATCCTCTTGTTTCACGTCACCACTGGTTAGAGTGGAATCTTGGTAGTCTTCGGTTGGCTCATCGCCGTAGATGTCGATGTCGAAGTTGTCATCGTCGGCCATTGTGACTGCTTTTTCAAGTGAGAGGCTGCAGGTGAGGTGAAGTTTGGAGTTCCAGAATATAGATTGGCGTGATAGCTTGGCGAGGCAAGCTAGGACTCAGTACATGTACTCTGCGTGAGGCGCCTATCAGCAAAACAGGAATCGAGGGGCGTGTGCAATATGGTGCTGCCACCCGCAGGCTATCCGTACCGAGAAAGCGCTCGATATGGCCGACAGACGCGGCGAAGATTGAAGGAGATACGTACAGTCCGCTCCTGGGTAGGTGGAAAAAGCTCCTGAGAGGTTGCTCAACGCAATAGAGTGAAGGTCCGATCGCCTCTGGCAGATACGGACGCGCGAAAGGTACAAAAAGTGAGAGAGAGGTCCTGCGCTTGCTTTTGCTCGGCCTTTGCTGTCCTCCTCGCGTACAGGATGGGCAATGCGCAGACGTAAGAATGCTCGAGCTCCAGGTGAAAGTGAAGCAGACACAATCGCAAGCCAGTAACAATGAGATGAACGGAGAGCCTTCCCGTTGGATGCCAGTTCCCAATCCACGCGTTCGCCGAGTCGAGCAGCGCGAGCTGCAGTGCGCAGGGATCGTCGGCGATGCTATAGTGCAGCTGTGAGTGCAGTTGAGCGCGAGACAAACCTGTGGAAAGAATGACGCCCGTGCGGATGGTTGTGTTTGGCGATGAAAGTTCAGGAGAAAGGCTGGAGGTGGCCTCGGCGTCGATCGACTTCGACGAGGAGCTTGGGTGCGCTAATCAACTCTTGGCGCGCTAGTGCCCCGGGGGCAGACATGTGTCCTCCCCCAAGCCCAGCATCGCGACTTTTTTGTCTGACAATTGCATCCGACATCTCCTCTCTGCGCCCATATTCCACACCCTCCACACTCTCGTCGCCTTTGATACTACTAGCGCCATGGAAAACGTCAAGGAAATCGCAGAGTACGTTACAGCCCACGCTCGAATTCTGCTCCCCCTCTGACCGTCTGAAGTGTCCCACAAGAGTTCGTGCGCGATGGCATGCAATTCATAAACCGATGCACCAAGCCCGACAAGCGAGAGTTTCTCAAAATCTGCCAGGCTGTTGGTGTTGGCTGTACGTCGTTGCCCGTCCACCCAGACCATGGGGAGCGTTGCCTCGGTCCGTAGACTAACACACACATCACAGTCGTCATTATGGGCGTCATTGGCTACATCGTCAAGCTCATCCACATACCCGTAAACAACATCCTCGTCGGCGGCTCATAGTCCCCTCCCCGTCTCTCGGTCTCGATTCTCGATTTGGCGAAAGGGGTTGGAGCGGTTCGTGGACTTGGAATTGCATCACTCAGAAAATGAGCGCATGCAGGGAGGGAGATGAAATGCGCTGGACACCGGCTGGAGGCTATAAAATGCTGTACATTACCATCATTGGGCAAGCGGGAGTTTGATGTATTCAATCCACACCAAGAGCCTCATCCCTTACATTTCGTTCGCCTAAACGCATGCAGCTTCCACATCGGCAGTGTTGTGTTATTGAGTCTAGGCATCTAGCTGGCCCAATATACCAAACGATCGTCGTGAAGCTGCGCTCAGCCATCCCAAACTCTAATCACACCCAGTCCAATATGAACCTACCAATCCTTTATCCGTTCGACCTGTATATACGTCCTCCGCTGTACCGCCCCTCGATCGTCCTCCTAATAATCACCATATAGATAACTTCGCGATGACCGTCCCATGGCCCTATAGAGCCGCTCATCGTGCTGTAGCTGCGCATTCACCCTCCTCGACATCTTCGGCTCTGCCTCATCTTCCGCCATCCCGTCGTTCCACGTATGTACCGTGCAGGTGCCTTGGCTAGTGCCATATCCGTTCCACGAAGTGGCTATCACACATCAGCACTCTATTCGTCAGGTACGAACATCGACTCACCAGCAATCACAGGTGCGTTGGGATGCCAGCTAGCATCCCGAACACACGTCGACCACAGCCTGGAGCTGCGCCCATAGAAATCGTACGTGTCGGACAAGTTATTCGGATCCTTTGGTCTGCTATTCTTCGTCGCCTTCAACACATCCACCTTACCTGCCAAGGTTGCATCCAGGTTCCAGATGTACACACTGCCGTCATAACTGCCGCTGTAGACATATCTCGAGTCCGTGCTACCAGGCGGCGAGAAATGGCAGCGAATGAGCGTTTTGAGCACCTGGTGTCCGCGGAACGTGACGAGCGAACAGTCGTGTGGATGGGGTCGGTAGTCCGCCTCGTCGTACGCGTCGCTGCGGTATTCGAAACGTGTCGTGTAGGCGTTGGGATCGATCGTATCGGCCTTGTCTTTGCTAATCATCTTTCGAAGATCCCACAGCTTCGCCGTCTGATCCTTGGCGTTGCTGAGTACGTACCGGCCGTCTCCCTTGCTGTCGACGTACGTCAGGCCCTCGGTGTGTCCGAGGAACACTCCAGCCTCGCGGCCATCGCCCATGGAGCGCCGGTCCCAGACTTTCAGGGTTGTGTCGTCAGAGCCGGAATAGAGGATATGTGGAGAGTGCGCGTCGCCAAAGCAGACTGCGTTGACATCGTCTTGGTGACCAGGAATACGTAAGATGGATTGTCGGCGTTCGATATCGTAGACGTAGACGCTGTCGTCGCCTGTGCCGGCTACGATTTCGCGGCCGTCGCCAGAGAAGCGAATTGACCAGATCTGGAAGTGTTAGCCATGGTTATCAGCATTGTGGGGTAGAAAAAATACCCCAAAATCGCCATAGTGGCGTCGCGGATTGCGGTTTGTACCGGTGCCAAAGTCGAGAAGGGTTGGGTCAGAGTCGTTGTCCGGGTCTGTTGGTGCTAGGTAGACGAAACTCCGAATCGAGCTGTATGCGAGGAAGCGATTGTCCGGGCTCAGTGATGCGTCCGTGATAGTCCATTGCCCACCGGGATACACAACACTCTTGTAGTACTTCCAATCGTAAGGGTTTGAGGTATCATACATCCGTACTCGAAAGTCTTGGGCGCAGGAGAAGAAGAAATTGCCGTCGTCCGAGAATTGCCCAGAGTAGCAACGCGCATTGTAATGAATGATGGTGTCGGCAACAGACTCCGGTATCATGTCGTGCCGTAAGATTCTATTGGTGTTTTTCTGGCGTCCGTCGCTGCCCAGTCCCAGCTCACGCTGCATTACATTATACGCCAGCTTCTTCTTTCGTTTCATGGTGTCTTGAGGTCGAGGATTGGAGCCAAAGGTACCTGAGTTCATCAATTCCCTCCCCTCGTCACTGGGGACCTTTTGAAAAGCCGCGCGCCCGATTCCACGTCTTCTCCTTGTTCTCGATGCGACGGGGTCCTCTTCTGTATCCTCTTCATCGTTGTCCTCATCCTCCTCATCGTCGGCGAGGAACCGCACATTGCCACTTTGCGTGAACCCGGATGTAAATATTCTGCCCATGCCTGGATGGCTCAATAACTGCGTAATATGGTCGCGAGTGACTGGATATGTAAAGATCCTGCCCATGCCCGGATGGCTCAATAGTTGCATAATCTGGTCGCGAGAGACTGGATATGTAAGCGCACGTCTTGGAGATGATCGCAGACGGGAGGGCTTTTACTGAAAATTGGCTGGGGGTTGCCGGAGGCTTCCCCTTCATCCTGGTTCTCTCCGTCCTCGTCCTCGTCTTCATCCTCATTTCCTTCGGCATTGTCGTCTGTTTCCGTAATCTCGACCTCTATCTCGAACCCGCCAAGGTTCTCCGCGGCATCTGTTCCATGTTGGTCAGCGTGGAGAGACAGCAATACGCAAAGGGCCGGTGTGAACCATGAAATTCGAGACCGTCGTTCCCTTCATCATCTTCGTCCTCGCCGTCTAGGGCAGGCTGGTAGTCCATGTCGTCATCATCGTCGTCGTCGTGCCAGAACGGATCCAGCGGATCGTAGACGACTGCGCGGGCGTCGTCATCTTCGCTCGGGAGGTTGGCCGGGGATTGGGATGCACTCATGTTGTCATGGCGTGAAGCTCGTGGAAGAAAGTGGAGGGCTTAAAGTACGGCTGTGGCGCATCGATGATGAGTATTTGCGAAGCTGTCCCGCCTGGCTATAGAGCTCCGCCGTTATCTCCGCCGCTATCGATAGATACGAAACCGAGGCCTGGCGCAACTTGCCCCACGCCATTTTCCTTTGTCTTGGCCTCTCCTCTTCCTCTCCTTTTCCAATCACTTCGCATATGCTGAGGTGCTGGCGCGTGCAGCTTTTTTTTTTCGTAGGCTCAGCCTCTTTCTCGATCAGATTGCTACTACATGTTGCCAAAACCTTGATTCCACGACCTTTTCCTGCCACTCGTGCGTGTTGGTATCACGTGGACTTATCCAATCCTACTTATTGCATTTGATTTGTCTTGGGTGGTTTTGTTCTTTGTCAAGTTAGGTTTTGTCTTCATAGTCGCTGCTCCGTCTTCAAGTCTGTTGGGCACGCATCAATTACGATTGACCCGAGAGCAAATTCCTCGCAAAGCTTGATGTATTCAGTTTTGCGTCATGGTCGATTATTAGTACCGGTATGGCAAAGCGTCAAAGCTTCTATTCTTGGGCAGAATTGTCTCCGTGAATGATGAGATTGAGCACAAATCACATAGCAGGAAGGAGCACGCGTCACTATGAATATTCATTGCTAACCATATAGCTCAAGCTACAGAAGCACTAATAGGCCGATGTTGTAGCAGGATAGATGGGTGACGGGAACTCTTGAATAAACGACGACGTCAACGGCACGAATGAGTTCGTATGTGTTGCATTCGCCGGACCATTCGAGGTGAGGTTTGCAGTGACTTTCTTTTCGCCCGTTGCAATATCCCAGTGGTTCAGTGTGCGGTTGAAATAAGCCAGTGCGGCGACAGCTGACGGTCATTTTGTTAGCAACAAACTCAAAACAGACGGCATGCGAGTAAATTCTGGAGAAGAGGCTCGGGAAGACTACTCACGTTGGTAAAAGGGAATCTCATGACCGGCCTCGTAGACGCGCGCAAAGCTAAAGTTGCCATATTGGCGCACCTCACCATATTCAGTCCCGTCCACGACCATGGGCTCGTACCCTGCAGCGCGGAACTCTTCTGAGTGAGTATAGTCGACTGCGAGACTGATGACTTCGCCACCAAACCAGTTGCCTAGGCCAGTTAGCGAATGCCAAATCCGAATCCGAATCCAAAATCCATCTTACAGATATAATCAGCATCACCGTACGCCAGGCTGACACGCACATCCTGATCCAGCAAGTACTCCAGATCGAGCCTAAAGTTGGGCAAGATAAAGTCTCCCGTGTTCTGGAAGGCGAAATAGACACCATTATTGCCCGAGTAATTGACACTCACGCCAAGAGCTTCTTGCACTTCTGCTAGATTGAGATAGTCCGGGAATGGGATGCCTGGGGTCGGGTCCTCCATTGGGTGACGGATGTCATAGGTACCACGCCCGCTGTAGAAGTAGTATGGCGATTCGACGTTGTCACGACACATGTCGGCCGCTTCGTTACACACCTGTTTCATGCCCGGAGTCAGCTCCTCTGGGGTGACTTTGGCATCTGCGTGAAAGTAACTGTAGTTGCCTTCAGCACTGGCCCGACACAAGTCAATCTGGTAGCGGCATCCATTGTACATGTTGTTTGCAAACTTGGCATACGAGTACACTGTGTCGTTGTACGCTTTGATGCCGTAGGTATTGTTAACGGCAAACTCTGGATAAGACTCGGCTTGAACCGATTCGTCGATGATGCCATTGATGATGCCGAGAGAGTTGAAGTCGAGCTGATAACCAGGCATGCTCCCGTTCTGAATTTTCAGATTTTGGTTGTAAAAGTACGTAAAAAAGGCAGGACCATAGTGACCTCCGTAAGATTCTGTGAAGAGGTTGAATTGTTTCGCAACACTCGAGGCTCCGAGCTTCGCATCAAATGTTGGAATGGTAGCCAGCAGTGCTTGTAGTACATGCTACTATCACGATTAATGAAACTACTTCAGAATTTCTTTGAGAAACTTACCCAGGTTGCGACAGCGGCAAGATCGGTGAGATCTATAGTGCCGGTGTTGATTGGGTCCAACAGTGGCCAGCGTCCGGTTGCAGGCCACTCGGTTGAGTTGTAATGGAAATCTTCGGACCACCCATTGAAGCTCCCGACTCCTGTCTTCTGATAGCTGAAGCCGGTTCCTACAGGTTGAGAAATGTAAAGCATGTTTGAAATGTTGTTCCAACTGTATGGATTGTACACAGCTGTTAGATTCTCGTCAATCATGCAGGGCCCATTTTCTTCAAACAAGCCAATGAGCGAGTCCGACCCTGGCCCGCCATTGAGCCAGAGTGTGAAGGGGTCTTCAGCCGGACTTCTTCTAGATTCAAAGAACCAGTAGAACACGTGAACCTGCGAATGGTCAGTTATGATTGGTGAAGAGGGATGTACGCACATTTGGAGCAAGGTCTACATATCCGGAGTAACTGTTCACGCCTGGGGTAGTTTCGCAAATGCCCGGATTTTTGTATCTAACTGTGACATTGTTCGGAGCCGTGGCGATCTGATAGTCGTGGTTTTCCTTTGGCAGGTAGATACGATCCGTCCGTTTGGTCCATTGCTTTGAGGAAACAGCATTGGCCTGAAGCACAAATGAGGAAAGCGCCAACAACGGCGCAATGGTCAACTTGGTGAGCATGGCGGAACTGGAGGCAGCGCTTGAGAGCCTGGAGAGTGGGAGACAGGTACCCTTGGCATATTTAAGCCATCTCGGCGAAGCTTGACCACTTGGGCTACTGAGGTCATCATTTGGAGCGTCGGCGGGGTTGTGGTACAGAGTTCGGCTCGCCGGCCATCGCACCTGCCATAAAAAGCCTAGACAAGTCGTTCATCACCGGAACCAAGCTCCAACAAGCACCCAATCTAACCGGCGTCGTCGTATGACGTTATTTCCGAGATAAGAAACCTACTCGCTGAATCCTCTTTGAAATACGATGATAGCCCGTGCTTCCTAAGCGGCTATTATGAGCAAGGCAGGCGCGTCCATGACCGAGTATCGATGCGAGACTGTTTAGGCTTAGCGGTATTTTGAAATCTTGATAGGAGCCTGCAGAGCTTATCCGCCGCGAACTAAACTTTCCCAATTGGCCATCACACACCAGCCACCCAATTTTTAACTCTTTTGATCCATCAGCAGATCAATCCAATGCCATCTGCAAATTTTCTTCGGGAATGCTTCTCGGTGTTGGAGCGGGCCACGTACCTGCACATGTCATGTCGTTGGCTTCTTGGCAGGGCTTGCGTGGGGAATATGCCATGGTACGGTATTATAGCGTACCCTATCCACACCCACGGCGAATGTCGAAATATAACTTCAGCTACTGCCTCCGAGTTTTCTCGCTTCTCTACCACAACATGCCAACCGACAAACTACCAATACTCCCAGCGCCACTTCCACGTGCCAGCTCGGCTATATAAGCACGGTGTGGGGAAACAATTTCACGAGTTCAGCGTGCAGCATTGAGCGAAGGCTTTTGGCTTTTCGATTGCTAGGCTGGTCCAGTCGCTTGAGGCTGCCTGGATTCACTACTCTCTGCAAAGCCCTTGTTGCTAATATTTTGGACAATTGCAGCTCTGAGCAGAAAAGATGAACATGTCTAAAATAGTGACGTCGCTCTATTTGATGGCGAACGCATGAGCTGTTATTTTCAGCCCATATCAGTACGGAGACGGGCAACGAAACTTTCCGAATCCAGAACTTACCAGCGACATAAGAGATGCCTCTGTACATCATGAAGGCGCGAGTCAATGGTGACAAAATAGGATGCGACGGCACTACAACAAAGTTTGCTCAACCAGTACTACAAAATTACGTCCCTCTCGAAGCATACTTCAGCCTGGAAAGCTTTGGATTGCTGCATAGATGCTTGATGCGCTTGCACTTAGACTTGGCATAGTCAAGCTGAAGCGCAACACACGTTGTGGGGTACTTGATTTTCCGCATTATCATGCCGGAACATTGAATACCGAGTTTTTGGTCCTCGACGCGTTCAGTTCACTTTTCCTTATTGTCAATCAAAACAGCAAGCACCTCATTGGCTACACAGCATATTAACCACCCGCGCGTCGCCTTGTGCTCCACATATGCCGGACACTGCTGACGCCATTCTGGAAGTGTTGAATGGTGTTCCACATTCTCAAGGTATAACGGTGGCTGAATTGCCATCCTGTTTCCGTCCGCACCAGACGGAATCGAGAAGAAAGCGAAGCAGTATGCAGCTACTGTGGAAATTTGAAAATGCTGTTTTCATGGTATCCATGATATTCCAAGCGACGGCACAAAATGCATCCGTACCAGGAGGGCCTACGTTCAACGACTTTTTACGATTCTCTTGTTCTGAGCTAAACATTCAGCGCATAGATCCGTAAGGACTCATTCTGCTCCCAATGAGCGCACTTGAGTATCCTGATACAATTTTAGGCTCGTCACACCTGGCATGGTTCCATCTCCCCACTTGCATCAATTCGTTGGAGGGAATGCGCTTTCGCCTACAATGGACCCGTCGAAGGATATCTCAGACGAAGCAACATGCACGACGTGTACTTTCACTGAGGATCTTTCAAATTATTGGACTGCAGTTCTGTTCTTCCGTCATCGTAATGGATCATACCACCGCGTGCCCTTGATGGCTAATCTCGGCCTCGAAAAGCAGCGTGGAGGTATGACCGTTTACTACACTGCCCCATACGACAAGAAGACTAAAGTGACTGCTTTCAAAAAGGTGAATATATTCTACTTGCTCTAACGTTATTTACTTGTATCAAATATTTTCTTCAGCGTCTTGATTCAATCATACGGACAGATTGTCTCGTTAATTCTGTCGCCTTTCTTCGCGTCTCGACCTTCCATTCCGCGTGAATAGCGTCTTGGCTGAAGGTGAACGCTAACTTGTCCACAAGGGATTTCGAATGCTCATAGGCGACCCAGGTTACCGCAGCCCTAGTCCAAAAGCCGACGAGTTCAAAAGCATAGCCTTTCGCTGCTTTACAGAACCCTGGGGTCCTGCTCCTCCAGCTTCTGAGATCGGAGGAAGTTGGGATACGCGGAAATTCCCTGATAAGCCCTGTCCATACGGTCTACGTGTTAACAATTTCTTTCCCACGTGCTGGGATGGAATCAATGTCGATAGCCCGGATCATAAAAGCCATGTGGCGTATCCGGCTAATGGAACTTTTGAGACGGAAGGGGCATGTCCATCTACGTAAGTGATCTTTCTCTCTTCCTATTTTCTGTTGCTTCCTTTGATATGCTAGATAGCATTGCAAGAACGTTTCTTAGTCGCCCGGGGATAAAAACCGGCCACTTCGATTGCTAACCCGACACAAATCCAGCCATCCAGTAAGACTGCCGCAGATTCTGTACGAAACGATATGGAACACCTCCGCCTTCAGCGATCTATCCATGTGGCCCACGGATGGTAGCCAGCCATTCGTCTTCAGCACAAACGATACCACAGGATATAGTTGGCATGGAGATTACATGTTTGGATGGAAGGGCGACTCACTTCAGCGTGCAATGGATAGATATTGCGGAGTTGACTGTCCAGTTTTGAAGACGCAGAGTGTCGAGAAGGCAAATGAGTGCGCCAAGTCACCGATCGTACAGGAGCCTGTCGATGGGTGGTTGGAATCTCTGCCTGGGCAATGATGGGTTTCAAGCTTCGACACGTTTCTACGCCCGACACCCCGTCCCAAAGAAGGATCGAGAAGAAATCATAAGAGAAGCAAATAATTAGCAGGAGCTATAGCTTCAAAGAACCAATCAGGTAATTCACGGTCAAACATCAGCGCCCCGGCCCTTCAAGCTCCGCAACCGATTTCCCATCTTCCAGGTCCTGCATCCTATCAGCCCCATTCAACTCTTCCGACCCCCTCTTCTCCCAAACTCCCCCCTTCTCCTCCTCCTCACCCTTCACCCTCGCCCCCCTTCTCCTCCACCAAACCACCCACCCAGCCAAGCCTCCCAAAACCAACATCCCCCCTACCCCCGCCCCGACTCCAATCCCAATCCCTTTCCCAACGCCATCCCCCCTGTCCTCCCTTCCCCTCGCACCCCCACTCCCCACCGTCAGCTCCCCCACAAACGCACAACAATCATCACTCCAATCGACCCCTCGATTCTCACACTGCGCCTGTCCGCCAAACGCCTTGTCTGTCACACTCCCTTTCTCATCGCCCCAGCAGAAGGAAAGCGCTTTGTTGGTGTTGTATGCATCTGTAGTGTGTTAGAAGGGAGGGAAAAGAATGGGGAGAGACGTGCCGCGTAGGATGAGATTCCAGCCGCAGTGGTCGAGGCCGGGTTTGCAGAGGGAGGAGGTGAGGGAGGAGGCGAGGGAGGAGGGGAGGAGGAGAAGGAAGAGATGGGAGGTTGGGGAGGTGTGCATGGTGGAGGGTGCCGTTTAAGAGTTGGGCGATGGGGACTTGAGGTTGCGGGCGAGGCTTTATGCAGATAGAGAGACGGTGCCACGGGGCTGTGAATAAGTGCTCTGAGGCCCGTGTAATTGCTGACACTCGTGTAACCCCTAACGCTCGTGTAAGTTCTGACACTTGTGTAACTTTTGGGACGATGTTTTTTTGGCGATGTTGGCGTGGATTGTGGTTTCGCCCCAAAGGGTTAATGAACAATAGTAGATTCTCATGGGCGTAATGGAATTGAATAATAGGTTTTGACATTATGTTAATTCTTGTTTTTCGTCGATCCTATAGGTAGCTTTTTCGCCTCTGTTCATTCAACGTGTGCGGACAGTATTGCAGGATAGCTCAACTTCCGAGCACCTAGACGTAGCAAATACCTCTTAGCTAACAAAAGATTCTTCCTCATTCATGCCGCTGTTTGAAGTACCTCACTCGTTGGTCGTGCCGGCAATCCAAGCTTTTCGTACGTCCGATCAATCAGCTCCATCTGCTTGATTGAATCCTCGCCGTCGACCCACACACCGCTCCCCTTCCTACCCTTCACACGGTTCACAAATGCCTCAAGCTGATACCGGTATGTTGCCCAGTAATCCTCTCCTTTCATGTCTTCACTCTTTTCAGCCCAGCTGTACGCCTTTTCAACTTTCTTCGAATGCTCAATCTTCACTACTTTGCCCTGCGCATCAAGTGTCTCCGTATTCACGGTAACCAAAATCTTGTGGTACATTTGCGGACCCATGTAGTTCGTGAAGTGGATGACCTTTTTCTCGACTTCTTTGCGCCCAGCTGCAATTTGCGTCTCCTTTGGTTTCATCGTCACCAACAAATTCGGGGCCAATGCTTTGCGTAGAGTCGCCCAACTCGTCTTGTGGTCTGCTGCAATGTCTGCAGTCCCTCCATTAGGGAACTCGTAGCTGGCCTTCACGCCGTGGTCGATCTTTGTATCGTAGCCCGGTGGCATCGCGCGATATGATGCAGATGTGACCACCGAGGGTTCTGCGTCGTATATTCCACGTACAGATGATACCGCATAGGAGCCAAAATCCATGAGAGTACCGCCAGACAGGGAGTAGTTGAAGCGAATGTCATTGAGCGGAAACATGGTGAAGGGGAGGAAGTTGTTCACCTCGACGTGCTGAACATCTTTGCTGTCGAAAAGAGTGAGGAAGAGTCGCCATGCCGGATGGAAGGTGTAATGGAACGCCTCCAGTAAAACGGGGGCATTGGGTTGGCTGAGGAGAGGGTGCCGGAACAGAGACTGAGCTTCTTCGCTGTTGGAGACGGAGGGCTTTTCGAGGAGAACATGCTTCCCAGCTTTGAGAGCCTTGATTGTCCAAACATAGTGTAGCCCATTCGGCAGGGGATTGTATATGCAGTCAATGCTGGGATCGTTGATGAGATCTGGATCACGTGAGTTGAGTTCACAATGCAAGACTCTGTGTTCCAAGAAACCCCAAAGTCGCACGAAGTGTAGATTACACATACCATCATACGTTTTATGAACGATGGGGATCCCATGCTTTTTCGCGTACGCGTTCGCTTTCACTGGGTCTCGCGCGGCAACTGCAGCCACGATGACCTCAGCATGCGACTTCGCGGGGATGATCAATGCCATCGGCCTACATAATCGATCAGCATCGTTGCGTTGTACAAATTATTAAGTCTGCAAAACCTACGCTATGTTCGCAGCGCCCAGTATCCCAAAGCGCAATGCGCCATCGGTTTTGGGCACCGTGGGAGGACTGAACAGCTGGTAATTGCGCTTGAAGAGACCGAAGACGGAAGCCATGATTGGAAGTGTGGCACAGGTTCTGGCCGAGACTTCAATTGATAGCAGCCTCCAGGTGAGTGCAGTTTGATAAAAGTGTCGGAGACGGACGAGCGCTGCGGCCGTGAAAGGCGATGTGGCGTAGCGGGGAAATTAAGTCGCTCTTGTCCAATCACGACGTGGCGGAAAACACACGCAAATGGGAACGCAACGGAGAGATTTCGCAAATTAATACATTCTGGTCAGGCTAGGGTGACTCTAAGGGCATATTATCTCTCCGGATTTAAGATCTCGCCAGGTCCAGATTCGGATTTGGAGAGTCGGAGACGGGGGAATTGGAGACAGCGGTCTGGGACTGAGAGTCGAAGAAACAGGCCTAAACAAACTCGCTGGTATAGAAACGACGAGGCGGATCTTTTCTATACCCCGTACTTTGTCCAAAATGATCAGGTAATCTTTCCCAAGGCTAAATTAATCAAAAAATCACAAAATCGTCTCCTGGTAAGCCAAAACGATAAGCCAAAATGGTCTCCTTCGACCGAGCATTTCCACCGCCCTACGCACCGTCACAATTCCCCAGAAGCATGCTTCAAGATGCAAGAACACAGCTCCCCATAAGTCGCGTCTTCGACAATTCTAGCAGCGCGCCAAGCACTCTCGTCTCTCAAGAGACATCTCGCCCATTCTCGAAAGCACGTGACCATGACCCATCCTCAGAGCCCCAAGCAAAAACGTCAAATAAACCAAACACACAAGAGCCCAACCATTCAAGTTTTCACAATTGCTTCGCAATAGACACTATTGCTACCTACATAAAACATGGTTCCAAACCAAACCATGGGTATCTTTGTACAAGAAATTTGCGTGGAAAACGTTCCAGCCCCACCCTTTGCAGGCATAAAATTTTTTGACAAAATGAAAATATTCTAAATCGAGCTCGAGCTCTCGCGCCTTCCATTCACCACCCCCTTTGTGCCAAAAGCGCTTATTTCGGATTCTGGTGGTCTGCAGAGGGGAGCTCGACGGGGGCGGGTCCGACGGCGCTGGCCTCGGCAATAGGCGGAGAGGGGTGTTGCTGCGGCGGGGGGGACTGTGGTGCACCTGGACCTGGCATGCCGGGCTGTGCGTACCAGGAGTTTGTGCCTTGGGGAACGCCGTCGTGTCTCCAGGCCTCTTGTTGTGGCTGTCCGTAGTAACCCTTTTGCTCCTGGTAAGGCGAGGCTTGTTGTGGCATGGGAGATGCTTGCTGCTGCTGCATGTAGGCGGTTGGAGGGCTGTTATAGCCTTGGTTGGGGTATGGTTGGGCGCCCTGGGCATTGTAGGGCTGGGCTGGGTAGGCTTGAGCCATGCCACCGGGCGTCTGGGGAGCGGCTTGATAGGCGGCGCCTGCGGGGTCCTGTTTTCGCTTACGGATGAGGAACCACCAGATCAAGACACCGGCAACGGCGAGCAGAGCAACAACGCCCACTACCACACCTGCTATCCAAGCCTTGCTGGATTCCTTCTTCTCTTGCTGTTGAGCGCCGCCATTCTGAGGCTCCGAGGTCGAAGTCGGGTTGGCTGATGATGTCGAGGAGGCTTGACTGGAAGTCGATTGTGGGGAGGAAGAAGTCGTGTCCGAGGTCATTGATGAGAATACGGTAACGGACGGTTCGACAAGGAAGAAGGCACTTTGCGTTTTGTAGTTGCATCCTACCCAGTGGAGAGCGTCCATATCGACAGTATTGGAAACGAAGATAGAGTCAGTATTACAATAAGTGTCACTGTAGTCTTGGTAAGTACTAGGTTGACATCGGTCAATATCACTCTTACCACACAGATGAATCGCCCTGATAAAAGGCCGTCGTTCCCGAGCAAGCAGTCACAATCTCGGTCAAGCAGTTGTAAGAGCTTGCCGTCCATCCATAACAACAACCAACGACAGACAGGTCAGTGTCTGTGGTGAACCATCCGCCCTCTTGACAGTAGGATGGAAGATCTGTAGGAGCGTATTAGCTTCATCACACATAAAGTTAATAACCAAAATCGCTTACAGGTGTCGCTGTCTGTGTCGAAGTAATATCCAATAAAGGCATCGTCGTCCTCTTGTCGAGCGAGCAAGCGAGCGGGAGCTGTGATGGTGGGATCGGCCGGTTCAGCAACTACGCTGGACGCAAGCTGCAGTGCAAACACTATGAAGAGAAGCGATGCCATTGTGTGATTATTTGGCCGAGAGGAATAGATTAAACGAATGTGCTCCACGAGTGGGAGAGTGCTGTGTAAGAAGGGCCGTACAGGTGCAAAGGTGTGGGCGACGGGTGTCCCCCATGGATATGGGAGGCTGGCTGGCCTGAGGCGACTCCGCCCCCAAAGTCCAGGAGGAAGGATTCGGACCCACGCGCCAGAGATGAGCCCATGGCAGAAAACGCCCGGTCTAAGCACGAAGCGCACGGCACGCACAGCATTCGGGCATGTTACAGCCACGCCAAGGCCGCGGAAAGGGGCTTAGAGGCATCGAGTCGCGCTTCCGAGTGGCCTGTCCGCTCCCGAGGATGACTTTGCTTCTGTCGTAAACAACAAACCTTATCTTCAGCGCAGAGAGCGTGTCTCGCAGGATAGGGATGTGGTGTCGCGATGCGACATGTGCTGGAGGTGATGCTGGAGAGGGTCCAGTTGTCTCGACAAGGCTGAGATGTTGCTAGCGCAGCACTAGGGATGCTGGCCTCCTCCTTTAATTCTGGCGCAGGGTTTCTTATGCAAATTTCCCATGGCTTGATTTGTCGTTATCGGCCTCGCTTCATGCACACGGTTGTTGGGGAGCCAGCTACCTAGTCGTATCCGGGACAGGCTGCCTGAGCTGAACAACACAGCGCCCGTTTAGCGCCTTGACAGCTTGGCATCGGCACCAATCCCGACCCTTCTAGCCCCAAGCGGATTTACCGGTGAGCGGTCGGGTGCCCAAGGTGCCGCGTGATTTCCCATCCCCATCTGCACGCGAGTCTTTCGCGCGAAATGATATCGCCTATTGCCTAGCCCATATTCTAATTTTGTCATCGCCTGCTTCTTAACAACTGTACCGTCCTTCGCTGAGTAGTTGTACAACTTGCCCTGCGACCTTCACACGACGAGCGACTCTTTGTTCGCGGTCCATTGTTCCAAGAACAACCCTCCGTAGGTGCGGAATACAGCCATCGACTACACAGTACGCCGTCGGCTGCAATCGCCCATGTCGACGAAGAGCTGGCCCTCGGTTTAGCTTGGCTGAAGAGAGCCTTGGTACAAACGACGCACCTTGGCCGGCCTGGATCGAGCAGAATAGTCCCGGTTATCGGTGCACATCCTGGTATTGTTTGTAGGTTTGGTGTACGCTCTGTACCACCATTTACTTAATTGCTGCGCCCAACGACTGCAAGTCTCCGCCAAGGACACACAACTTGGGAGCTTTCGGCGTGGCTGCCGTCACGTGCAATCTCAGGCCTTTGTACGCCCAACATCCACTTGTGACAAAGCCCTCGCCCTGTGGGCTTCAACAACTACTCAAAGAAACTCACATGTGACACGGCTCATCATCCAATAAACAAACGTTTTACAGAAAAGATAGAGGCTCTGTTAGCCCGCTCTACCCCAACTGTTTGTGCACAAGTCTATTGTTAAATTAACATTGAACTTACACAGTAAGAGAGAGAATAAAGAGATAGGGGATGTGGTGATCTATTTAAAAGTTTCTCCTTTGGTGTATTGGAGATCTGTATAATCACTCATCAGCAATCATCATGGATGTTCCGTGGCGAATTGGCAATTCAACACCTCTTCCGTTGTCTACGTATCTTGAGGAGTCTGATCATTGCATGTCTAAAGAGGAAAATGACACATTTATCGCTATTTCAGATTATTTGTTAGTCGAACGGCGTCAAAATCCTCGAGCAGGCCTAGGCATATGTTGTCTTTACGACCGAAAAGATGTAGTTGATGATAAACTTCTCCTACTTGTCTGTGCCACTTATGTTCCAGGCTGTGAAGAACAGTAGCAGAAGGCGCTAAAGTGGATTGTCAATTGGCTCAGTGAGAACAAAATCTCTTGGGACGTTGAAATCATCGATCAGGAACTCCTTTTTTCACGGACGTACATTGCACCATTTATTCCTAAGATGGCGGACGATCTTCTAAAGGTGCCCCCACTACTTAAGCATATTGACTGGGTTGCCATCGATATCCTTAACGTCTTTTCACCGTTGAAGCGATCAAAAACACCCACTCTTATGATAAGCGCAAAGGATGTCACTGACCTTCGCTTAGGACCAGCTATCCAGGATATTAAAATCCACACAGACTTTGAGGAAGTGACGCTTTTACAAGTCAATTCTGTCCTTCCCGAAGCGCGAGATAAAGACGACGTTCCACTCCATGACGCGATAACCACCTCTTTCTGCGGGTCTCTAGATGGTGCATCTGACAATCCGATCGGCGGTTCCTGCGGACTTAAAGATCTGCAGGTTAGTGCTACTATTGGGTTTCCTATCAGCTTTAACGGCTCGCCAATCAAGTACGCCTCAAAAGATGTCCATGGTCTAACAAGCGCTCGCGTTTTCAGCCCTACTCTACAACTAGGAGCAACAATTCAGGCTCCATCCATAATGGACGCAGATCGTGATCTCAAACGATCACTCGAGGATAAGACTTACTCGCAAAGAAGTGCTAAGATACTCCGCAAGTTCTACGAGACCTCATCACGTGACCTTGGGAAGGTTGTTGCGATGTCACACCCAGAGCACGAAGGATGGCTAACGGACTGGTGCATCTTCAAGAATATCTGGCCTCGGGAAATTAAACCTAACGTCTCATTGAAAGATGGTCCGCTAACTCATTCTGATGAAT
Organism: Polyplosphaeria fusca; assembly: GCA_010093805.1. Taxonomy (NCBI): domain Eukaryota; kingdom Fungi; phylum Ascomycota; class Dothideomycetes; order Pleosporales; family Tetraplosphaeriaceae; genus Polyplosphaeria; species Polyplosphaeria fusca. The sequence goes on along the minus strand of ML996097.1, from coordinate 793,266 downwards.
GGATCCCACTAGTTCAAGGCCAAAGCCACCGAGTGTTAAGGCGTGGGCGCTCCTCTGGCTGGACTACTGGGCGCACCAATCCATATCCCTCAGTCATCAACATACAGGGACTCCATCCTCAAAAGAGTGATGCTTTGGTCTATGGAGTTTTTCCAGAATATTCAACTAACTCATGGGGTGATGCTTTTTTGTACTCATGGGGTGATTTAGGATCACCTGTGTTGGCAAAAGGACCATTGCCCAAGCGTGGAAAACTCTTGGGCATATGCAGTGGAATAAATAGTGGAAGCCAACTGCACTACATAACGCCTATGGACGTCCTTGCTCGGTCAGTCGCTGCCATCATGCAACAAGATATGACGCAGCCAAAGGAGGCAGAGCAGCCAAAGTAGGCAGAGCGGGCGGAGAACTGATTGATTCCATATTTCACCATCAACTGTATCGCTTCATGAAGAATTGAGCCTCACAGAAGCGCCACAGCTTAGCCACTGCAGAATCTCGAGCAGTGTTCTGAATCGGAGCTGATGCGGAGTCACCGCGCAGAGTCCTGAGTCAGGGCACAGTTGGACCAATGTCGGTGGAGACAGGAGTATCGGCAAGTCAACCAGCCTCTGCTCTTGGCAATCAGTTATAAGGAGCCGTGTCGGAAAGGTAGCTCGGTAGTTCTTTGTATTCTCTCTCGTACCAGGCCTATTGGCAGCAATTGATTTGCGGTGACCCTTTCTCCAACACGCACTCCCATATGCCTCTGAGTGAGATCCCACCAGATTCGGATCCTTAGCTGACCAGCGCCGTTACATCAACGTCAATAAAGGCTTTTTGTCTTTTTGCCTTTTGATAGATAATCAGCATCTCAACTGAGAAACAGCGCAATTACTGTGAAAATATTGCTTCAATTCTCTAGCAGTAACATTGTTTCTCTTCTATTGTAGGCCAGCCCACTTCTTTGACAATCTTACCAATCAATCAATCAATTAACACCAGAGCTCAAAACGTACGGATCTCAGATCTGGATCGACAGAGTTCCGCGGCCTAGTAGGGAGATCCGTGAGCTACGTAGCTCCATGGATCTATGACAGAGCTAAAAGCTAGTCTTATAGTAGTTAGTATATGTGAAAAAGAGTGCTTGATGTAATATCAGCTGACAGGCTGGATACTCTTGATTCAATAATCCCGAAGACTGAGATCGTTCTGGTTCCATGTCCCTCTAATATACTAAGTGTTCTAGATAGTGCTGTCTTTGAATATCCGCTTGCAGTTCAATCCTGTCTGTTTGCAGTCCGATCCTGTCTTTGAATGTCCGCTTGCAGTCCAGTCCAGTCCTTTGAATCCGCTTGCAGTTCAATCCGTCTTTGAATGTCCGCTTGCAGTCCAATCCTGTCTTTGAATCTGCTTTCATCTAGCCTTGTCCATGGACTTTTCCTTGGCTCTTTCTTGGATGAGGGTCGTGACAGTATAGTAGTTGCCCAGGCATTCGTCAGAAGGCTTAGTATATCAGATTGGCGCGCTGCTGCCGTGGTGGAGTTTGTATAGGGTAATTGACGATTTGACGTTGCGCGTTCGAGTACAGCGTGTAGCTATGGAGCGTTTTTACGTTTATTTTGTATATTAATATGCACACAAAATGCCTCGCGCGCGTGTATAATTTCAACAATTTGCCACCAAAATATCAACACATCCTACACGTCCTCCACTGCCCAACTTCAACACCGCACCATTGATGGATCCCCACCCAACTTTAGGAGCTGTTTGCAGCTTATTTGAAGTAATTAGGATTTCATTTTGGTGTCAATCGGTCGCGATTTTGTGGAGTTGTAGGGGTAATCGGTGACCTAGAAATGTCGCGATCTGAGTGTAAAACTTAACTTAATTGCCCTCCAATTGCGAGAAAGGATCCTGAGACGCCACGTCAAAGTCGCCCATGGAGAAGCCCTGGCTGCTACTGGTCTGAGAGCTCTGTATAGAGCTTTGACGGCTCTGTTCAATCCAGTGATCCGTAGAGAGGGGTAATCCTGTCCAGGGAAGACGCTCCCGGGGTCCCCGGAACCCCCAGGGGGGTGCCTGAGGCAGTAGACTATACCCGATTCAGCGAAACTATTGCCGTATACAGGCAGGCGCGGGCAGGCGTAGTGAATTGAAGGTTGTGGAGGGCGCCGTCTCGTCTGGTGTTTTGGTTGACGTCGGTCCGTCACTCCTCCGGCTGGTCGAGATCTACAATTGACGTAATCGTGAGTGAGGAACTTCAACACCTCGACGTGAGGCCACGTATAGGGAATTGATGGAGCTATTTTCAATAGTGTATCTCATGCGACGATTTTGACGATTTTGACGATTTATTCGAGCTCGCCAAACCGAGATCCCCCACGGTCTCGTCCACCTACGTTGACGCGCCGCCGCCTACAGATCCACGGATCCACCCGTTGACTATGCCGTTCCTTTCACGCCCACGGATCCTTCACACCTCTTACCTGACTGGGTATAGTCTACTGCCTCAGGCACCCCTCCCGGGGCGCCGGGGACCCCCAGGGGGTGGGGACGTCGGGAAGCTCCCGGAGGATCCTCCCTCCCTTAGGAAGCCTGGTTCATTCGTTCCCGGCAGCTCTAGGTCCATGTTGAGGTTACTAATCCAGTAGCTGAGGCAAATTAGAACTTCCTGCATGTCCTCAATGAGATATGCCCGGCGCGCCATGACTGTATTTCCACCTAGGCTGAAGACTCTCTCAGGTTCGTCGCTCATGGCAGGCGTAGCGTACACGTCAATCGCCATGCGAGAGAGCCTTGGATACCTCGATTGGACGATAGGAAGCCTCCAGTACTCCGAGGGATGTGAGTTGCCAGTGTAATCCTCCTGTAGGTACGCAGAGATCTCATTGTCAATAGTCCGTAGTATTGGGACGCCAACGGTCGGCGCGCCTGCGCGACGGCGTGGAAATCGGCGACGGTGAGGCCCTGGATGGGGTAATCTGGGGCGTAGAAAGCCTTGAAGCCCTCCTCGGGGTGTTACGGAGCCTCCTTATATGATCTTGGGACATATTGAATGATTATTGAGTCACTGTTGACGTCTATGGAGACTATAGGGGTGACGCGTGATGTCAAACAATCGAGGTCTCACTATAAATAGTTGTGTTGAAACGACGTCTCGAACCTCCTAAAAAAAAGCTTCAAATTTGCCCGATTAGGCAAAGCGTACAGCTCCATGAGATCCATGGAGCTACGTAGCTCACGGCGCTAGCTCCATGGATCCGGAGCTCCGTACGTTACGAGCTCTGATTAACACGCCTCTACTCCCGCCCCCGTGAAGTCCCAGTTTCTCTAATCATTGAAGCAGCTACGGCGCTGATCCATTCGTCTCTCCCTAATGACTATAGCTAGATGTCTCCTTCCATAACATCGTGGCCCCGGTGCGCCTTAGTCAGTAGCGATGGTTCAGACCCCAATTGGCAAAATTAAACAAAGAACTGACGCTGCCTGGCCCATCTTACCTGGAAGCAGGAGGAACGTACTTCCTAGGGAATGTCACTGTTCCTCCAGTTACCTTGTTGATGCTCTCAATAAATGCCTCCATCGACATCATGTAAGCTCCGCGAGTGCTCAAATTGGATGGGTAGAACTTTAGATGCCGCTGTGTTTATATCCTCCTGGCTGCAGTCGATTACCTTGGGTGGCGGAAACCGGAAAGCGACTGCTTTGTCAACAATTTCGACCGCGATTTGAGACCTTGTCTCTTCAAAGATAAGTTCTCTTAACTCCACCACGCACGTGCTCCAGTCTGCTTGAGATCTAAGGCCATATGTTGAAGTGACCAAGAATGTAAGCGTTCCTGTCGGAGAAGTCCCGTGCGGGAAACGATGCACGAAACCATGTATCTTGAATTTAACCAGCTTGTATAGGATGGCTTCGACTTTTTTGTCAAAAGACACCTGGTCTTGAAAGACTGGGGTGAAAACTCGGGAGCTGGTCTTGACTGGGAGAACAGGCAACATTGGGCAGCCGATACGGTAGGCCAGACGTTTATCAATACTTCTGCAAGGCGCGCACGCCGCAGTCATTAGTGTTTTTGAAGTCATGGTATGTATTGGGAAGCTGTGGCGGTGGTCTTTTTGTGGCAATTATATATGGCCTAGGCCGATTGCTCTCATATTTGCTTTCATTACACTGTCTTAGGCAATGATTTAATGAAAACCCCGTCCACCAATTGCGTCGCCATGCTTGTCCTTTTATGCTTTGTCAAAAGTCACACTCCTCTTCTATGAGTCACTCTTTGGTACCGCAGCACAACTTACTTCGGTGGGATAAGTATGTTGGAGCCGGAGCTTTAGAAGTCAAAGGATAGAAGAGTTGTCCCGATATCATCGATGCGTGGAAGGGCAGCCAGTCTTCATCCCTAATTTCATCTGTCTCTTTTCAACAAAACGACATCTGCATGAATGTGCTGCCATGGCTCGCTCCTCGAAGCCAAAGACTGTTCATGCAACTTCACCCTAAGTTTGCTCAGCAGCGCCAGTTTTTCGACTATACCTCTAGTTGATGTTCGATTTTTTTTCCTTTAATTTACTACGCCTATCGTTCGGGTGTCCTTGCAATTGCATATCTAACGGCACTAGGTGTGGCACTTATGTGCCAGGCAAAGCAAGCCGCGGCGCCTTCAGCACACAAGATACGCTTACCCTTATCGAAAATGAATAAGCGATAGGTGGATGAACGCGTTTCGTCGCTATGCCATGGGACAAAAGGGAAGGGCTGCGTTGGAAACAAGAAAGGAGCAACTCAATCAGCTTGAGTTGAGTGAGCACAGGAAATGGCGGGCCTTGGGGCAAGAGCGTGCGACATACTCACCTAAGTTAACAAAAATCGAATAGCAAATAGGAGTGCATGCCATGCGCAAGGCGCATTAACCTTTCCGGTAATTCAGTTCTAGATATTATCCGCGGCTCAAAATGCATTCGCCTCCAAAATAGGGATAGTAGCGAAGCTCTCCCAGCGCTCTACGTATTCGCATATTGAAGTGGGGAATAGTGCTAAGAACGATATGATTGCGTGCCGGATTGACGGGTGCGGGCCTGGTGATGTGAAAAAATTCAGCAGGGATAACCTCCATGCGACCAATAAGACGCCTGCTCTGCACCATTCACTTGACATGTGCAGAAAAGTCTGATACTTTCACCCGGATCTTACTGTCGGACCGATTCCACAATCGCCTTTCTTTAAGACTTGAATTTTCAGGAACAGGAAGGTGCGAGAGGTACGCCGATTGCTCTGACAAACCGATTCCTCGGCTCAGCTAACCGTACATGGTGTCCGAAGAAGGGATTAGCATATGAAGAAGCTTTGTGACGAGATCGACCCCATCATATCGGGTGAAAGCAGGAGGATATGACGGGAAGAGTGGCCGAGCTGTCATCTGCGGTTCCGGAACCATACCGAACAACCATCAAGCGTTTGGTCGAGCGAGTGTACACGAACGCAGCCAATCCAACCTCAACGACGCTAAGCCTGACTGCCCAACAGGCCGACGATATTGTTCGCGATATCAACCAGACCATTGCGCAGGTGAACTCGGCTCTAAGAGACGCAGCATGGAGAGAGGCATACACCGCGCTAGTCACGCTTCGAGACGTGGTCCAGAACTTTTCAGCAACATTGAGCCAGCGTCGAGCATCTTTGGGGCAGTACGATAGTGTGTGGCCCGGCTCCAGGTGGAAGAGTTGAGGTGATGCAACAAAAAAGACCTTTCCTTGGATTCATTTCCAGGTTTGGAAAAGTTAACCGAAAATTTGATCTTTATCTGGTGCTTTAGACAAAATAAATGGAATGGGCTTGTACACCAGCCTTTGAGCTCGAACTTCGTCGAATCAAGAAATCTTCGTAGGAAATCCTGCGGCGTTGAAAAAATACATGTGGCCGAAGGTAGACTCTGAAGTCAACAGCCTCGTAAGATTATCGGATTTCCTGTTGATTCCAGGATATCACCTGCTCATACCATCTATTGAATTCTGTCCAATCCACCTTTTGCGTCTTTACCTCCTCCCCCTGCTTCATGCTCAATTCTCCATCAAAAAAGACCGGGCCTGCAATGGATTCATCGAACTTCTCCTTGACCGTCTGGCAAAGTTCATCTAGTGTTGTTTCTGTTTTGTCGAATTTGAAGTGTGAAGCAGTATACTTGGCTACACTCCCCAACGGCCCGAACACGAATTCAGACAGAGGGATCCCCGTTAGCAGGCCTGACGATACTTCTATGAAGAGGCCGCATAGTTATTTCTTGTCCGCATTGCTTTTCTTGACCTTCAAAACGTATCTTTGAACCCCAGCGAGCAGCAGGCCAGCATGGCAACCTAGATCCCTATTGTATTGTATTAACCGCTCATTTGGGCCGAACCCGCTCAACTTCTCTTTGCTGTTGTCTGCCCATGATATAGTGTTGTTCAGCAAGTCTTCAAGCTTGGACTTCTTTGTTGACGGTTGCACGCGGATCGCTTCGTTCCCGCGCTTTTGCTTCCTATCAACTTTGCGCCTATATGGCAACTTTTCCAAATGCTCCAATGCAGTTGCAATTGCACCGACGGTTCGTATAGCAAGTCTCACTAGCTCGAGCGATCGGCTGTTCTTCCCGCGAGCGATTCTAGAAGTAGGTTCGCAATGTCAGTGTCTTCCTCTTAGCAAGGGGCATTAGCCTAGTGTATGATTCCCTCTCTGTGACGCATGCCAATATGAAAATTCCGCAACCACGGCATTTCAATTGACATTCGATTTGAAGAGGGGCATTCACTTGTGGTAGTCTCATACGTACTGTCGCACCACGCAGTGGATAAAGATGGGTAGCTCCTTCAGCTCAATCAATGGGTAGCGAAGTTACTCGGCCAACTCTTCAACGGTGTCCGCTGTAGCACAGCCGACAAGCTCGGCGAAGAGTCTGGTGCTGTTGAACTTCTCCGCTCCGCCAGAGCTCGCAATGTTTTCGTCGGCGTTCTCAGTGGCAGGCATCACGCCTTTCAGAGAGACAGCAACAACGAGTATTGCTGCGAGAGATAGATTTTTCTCCCCTCTCAGATTCTTTGGCAGCGCATCTCCTTCGATCGTGACATACACTTTTTCGTACTTCGTCGTATCTGCAAGCTCGCGCAACATTTCTCGCTTCTTCTCCCGACTCAACTTCTTCGAAATGGCTTCGGGATTGAGATTTCAAATTTGGAACGTCTCGTCGTGGTTCTTGTCCAACCAAAGATTGCTCATTTGCTCCCGCAGATTTTCTGTGAATATCACATCTCCGGTGAACACTGGAGCCGGTGTTCCTGAATTCCACTTTTTAAAAAGGTATAATTGCATCGTTTTCTTTCAATTGTGCATAGTTCTTCATGATCCTCAGGTGAATCCTTGGCCTTCCCATCGTACCGTTTCTTCTTGGAACTATCTCTTCTCGAATCTTTCTTCTCGAGGTAAGCTTCCTGTTTCACTGTCTCCACTGTTTTCGTTGATTCCGTCACCCATTTTTAGTCCTTTAGAAAGGCAGTCGTATGATGTGGGAGGTGCGAAGCTGGAAGGCTGAGTTTAGAACCGCTGTGAAGTGGGCTGCCCTTGAACGCATCGGCAGTTCCACTGCTGCACGTCAGCCCGCATGCATCGCCATCACTTGTGTCGTACACGACGAAACGAACCATCGCCGCAGCTCTTCTAATCAATGTGAGCGCTCAAGGGCGATGATTCCTGCCTTGAAGATGGACTGCCGCAGTTCCATAGATTGGTCCCGTCTCGCTTAGATAGCCAAGATTGGAATAATTTTGCCAAGCATCACGTAAATTTTGTCATTTGAAAAGTGGCACATCACGTGCAAGTGACAAAAAGTGGCACATTACGTGATCCAAAAACGGCATGTGGCCACTTTTTGTCACTTCGCGACCCAAAAGGGAGCATCACGTGCCGCTAAGCTCAACTTAGACACACTAGATCTGCCACGTCATATGTGTGCCGCAAGTTCCCTCTGATTTGATCTTTGTTGTAGATGTAGTTACCGTGGATTGACTGAGTTTTGTTGATAGTTGAGGATTGTTATGAACCTTGGCACACTGTTTTAGCAGTGGTCCAGGCCAAGGCAACCAAACCAGGTGTGCCGCAAGAATTGCCCACCCCTTTTGGAGCGCGAAAAATATGAGAAGATGAAGAGAGAAAGGCATAGCAAGTTCGGCAAAGGCGCAGGCAATGAATGACAGCTAGGCACTAACTAATACCCTACGGTTCGAGACGCACATGCAGTCTTACGGCAGAACTTTTTATCGACCCGGGTAATATCTGCTTTCCTACTTGGACCGAGTTTATCTGCGAAGCTGCCCGTACTGAACGATCAAAGTGATTGTTGAAAGGATGATAGGGTCCGATGACGGAGGCGTCGAATCTCGATGGCTCAGCAATCAGGCTCAGTGTCGGCTCGACAACTACGTTTTGGACTCTCTCTTAAAGCGACGGCACAGACAAGGTGTGGAACGCATCGTGTGTCGACGTCCCTAGCGTTGATGGTTTGGTTGAGTTGGGAAAGATTGCCAAATAAGTTCTTCCTACCGCCGCTCGATAACAGCACACGAGGCGCAAGACGAGCTTACACTGCGAGATTGAGGAAGAGTGCATAGCCTTGAAGGAATATGCTTGAAGGCGAGTTATTATGAATGATCTGGCAGCGTTGCCTTCACTGTCTCTTCGACTCAGCGCCGTGGTAAATACACAAGTGAGTGCTTTGTGCTGAGGAAAGCAGTGACTGAGTGGTTGCAAGGAACGCATCTAGCCCGTGTCTTTGATGTTGCTTCGATTGTTGTTAATCGCGAAGCACCTGCCGCCGCGACAAATCCCGGGAGTCAACGCACTTACAGTGCAGTCGGGCGGAGGACGAGTAGCAAATATTCGTCCATATCACAGCATCGCTTAGTTATGGAAAATTCGACGGCGTAGTAGAGATGCAGTAGACCTTAGACGAGAAAAGGAGGTATAGGTGAGGTTCAGGCGCGGCAAATCAGCGATGCAATATTTGAATATACTGGTACCGGTTGTCCGAGCGGTCGTCAGGGGCTTGGGCAGAATCCACATCCTAGCTCAACCCTAGAGAATCACTACCCAATAGTGCAAAGGTCAGTTCTGTTTGTAGTGCTATTGGCTACCTTTCTTTTATCCAGATCCATGATTAGCTCCAACCCCATCAAGCTTGTACTTTTCCCCATATATTTTCCGAATCTCCGCCTACAATACTAGATATACCATTATTTCTGGATTGGGTCTCCCAGAAAGGTATAACAAGCTTTAATCTTCCCGCCAACAATTGTAACAACATCCCAACCCGTTAACCCTGGTTTCTTGCCAGGAGGCCCCACTCCCCACTTCACCCTCGTGACCCAAGTGTCGGTTTCCTTATCCTGTTGGAGCACGTCATAGCTGCCTGCTCTTGTATTAGCATGACATGGCATTCTCAAACCCCAATCGTAGCAAGTAGCACGTACTCAGCTCGGTGAACACCTGACCCGGATTCATCTCTTCCAATTGTGACACCATACCGCTTATTGCTTGGTGCGTCTTGAAAACGCCCATTGCATCAATAAACATACATTCTCCGGATGGAAACCATAGCGTCTCAATGGTCTTCAGGCGTTTGGCTTCATCCGATTCCCCGAATATGTGCATGAGGTTATCGCGCGTGAGCTTGATGGCTGTTTCTTTGGTCGTCATTGTGGCGGCCGGCATGGAAATCTACCATTCGAAACATGGTGGACAAAGGTCCCTTTATGGTGTTCACGAAGTTGCAATAGCTTTGTTCAGAGAATAGGCCTCGTACGTGTCACGTGGAGAAAGGAAGCGAAGACTAGCCGGTTTGGGAGAGTGGGGTTCCTTGCTTCTGCAGCTGGTGGGTCGCTGACAATTTCACAACACCTTTTGTCATCAAGGTTGTTGAAGCCCTCCAGCTCCAGCGTCTCTCCAGCTCTGAGCACCTGATGCTGGTATCCTTGGTTCAAAGGTGTTATTGAAACGTCAAATATTCGGTACTGTTTACTATCTGTTGAGAATGAGTTATGAAAACCTGGTACACTATTTTAGTGTTGATTTGGTCATTAAGACAAGCTTGTTGAAGCCGAATGGTTGTATTCGATTGATATGTCAGAAAAAGTCTTGGTATGTATAAATGCGGGAAGTCATTTTCTCGCGCAAGGTTGAGCACCAGAGATAAGGCACTCCGGAATAGAGCCCAACTCCCTATGACTTATCTATAGAAGGTTTTAGGGCCTTCAATCTTCATGATCTTAGATTTAGGGTTCAGTTTAACATGAAAGCCGTCATTTTGCGTGCCTGACCACGACCATGTCGAGGACATATGCGTAATGTCCGTATATCACCCAGATCAGGGATGGGATCGCGCATGTAAGCCGGAAGCTTGGCAATGCAATCTCCGAGGAAGGAGAAGAGCCAGCTTCCTCCGTCCGATAGCTCAAGCAGACACAACACAATTATACAGAATGCAGTAGTTTTGTCCACCACATCCCACGTACGTACGCGGAACTATCTATCGAGAGATAGTCCATTCAACACGTAAGGAATTTTCATTCACCACAACGCAAGGCTCAAAATTGCCCAACAAGTTTTGGGAAATCCGTCGAAAATCTCCTAAAAGCGAATGTTCTTAGACCTTTGATGTTAACGTTATGCCGAAAGTCGAAATTCGCAATTTCTCGTTGATACAACCTCCCCAATGTGCCTCACTCCCAGGCTTGAGACGGAGGGGACGGGTTTCAAATCCTCGGGTATTTAAGGGCTATTCTCATAAAATTTGGTAGGACAGCGATACCGCCATAGGTCTTCCAGCTCAGCGATAGTTAATAGTCAAGTGGTAGTCAATAACACCAAATTCAAGGTTTGACTAGCGAATATTTCGAGGTATTTAGCCCCCCTGAGGACGAGTCCCCCTCTGTCTCACCTGATCACTCCGGCCTTTAATTCGCCCTTGCTCAGACCAATATACCACATCCGTAATAGCTTCAAATTCTGAGAGTATTCTTAGTTCCTTCACATTTTACGCCCTTTTAGTAGCTGACAATTTTGTAGGGCGGAAAGTGCTGCCTGAACTGCGCATTGGTGGCAGCCTAAACAAGGCTCTTGCCGAGTACGACTCCGATTCCCAAACCGGAAGCCTCGAATAATCAGTTGCTTCAGGTGAGTTTGACAGCATGAACCCAGAACGTGTTCTAATCATTCATCAAGGTGAGAAAATTAGTCACTCTTGTGACCTGCCTTTCACCTCTTGACCACTTCTTTAGTCCAAAAAGCATACTTCGCGATCATTACATCAAAACTGAGACTATTCCTCATCCTTCAGCGTACGACATACACCACGACTCAGATCTTCTAGTACGCGACACACTCCACCGCTCCGCTATTAGATATGGATGTAGCGAGCCGGCGCGACGAAGCTGAGATGGCTTTGCCTCCAAGTGACCAACACGAGACCTCAGAAACAACCTACAATGACTCCGACAACTCGGAATATCCATGGCCACCCTACAATGAGCCGTGGCCACGAGGACCCCTGGCCTTCGCTCGCGATTCCTACGAACTGCTGTCCCGAGACAACCCCGACGATCCCAATCTGATCACCATCTCTGTGGGCGAGTACATGGACTCTGTAGTAGAGTTTCAGCTTCCCAAAGAATCCCTCATCAAATACTCGCTGTTCTTTCGCAACGCACTAAAGACGCGTTGGAATCCGGACGCGCGACGCACGATCTCGCTGGAATTCATCTCACCTGCCGTCTTCGATCTCTTCGCTCGATGGCTCGATTTTGGTGCCCAGATTCTGATACACGGAGAGGACTGGAAGGCTTCGTTCACAGAGTATCTTTACTGGCGCCAGCACATCGCTTACCACAAGCTGCAAACCGGTGCTCCACTGCCGTTTCAAACAATATGTCCAGGCACGGTGTGGAACTTTGACCTTACGGTCCAGGCCTGGATGTTGGGCGACTTCCTGCAGTGCCCCGACTTTCAAAATAACTGCATGGGGTATTTGTACTACATGAACCTCCGCTTCGACCACATCCTCGCCGACGAACGCGAGATCCAGGCGAACGAAGAAGATCTTACCGAAGCCCTCTGGCACGAAGGTACGATTGCATACTTCGATCCGAAGGATATCGTCTACTTCTGGGAAAACTCGATCAAGGGCTGCAGGAACGTACTTCGCGAGTTCTTTTCCGCCTGGCTCAAGCGCTATTGGGACACATATGCGATCTCGAGCTGGGATAGAAAGGCGAGAGACGGTATAGATATGCTAATGGCAAAGTGTCCAGATCTGATGGTGGAGGTTATGACTGGGGTCATGAATGCGAAAGAGGATAGGAGGGTGTACTGCGTGAGGACTCTGAGCATTTACTGGGTCGACGAGCTGCAGGATAGGTGGCGAGATGACAACGAAGAGGGTCCACATAACGAGGTTTCTAGGCTCGGAGAGCCGCATCGGAGGAATAGCGTGTCGATGCGTGTCGATGGCGCCAGGCTTTAGGGCCAGACGATCTGGACAGTTTTTGTAGCGCTTGTCTCAATAGAAGGAGGACTCGTCTCAAGGAAAGGCGAACTGGTTAGCAATGACGCCTGATGGCAGGTTTCACGGCTACATGAAAGACTAGATTGAACCATTCCCAACTTCAGGGCTGGGTGTACGAGTGCATAGAATAGAATTTCAACTCTCGACCTCGATTTCAGTATTTTTCTTGAAACAAGAGCCACCATCTGATCCTCTCACACACCTCGTCTAACATCCCTAATAATAATACCCAAAATACCCACATTGACAACAAAGAAGCGGATGCTCGCTGCCCACAGCCCGGGCACAAACGTGGAACGTCCCAAAAACTCCAACTGAAACCCTTGCTGCAACCAAACGGCCTGTCCGGCTACCCACAACACCAGTGCCGCCACCCCAACACCTTTCTCTCGCAGCAAGGTAGAAGTAGGGAGGTAGAAGGGTAGAAACATCATGTACCACAAGAAGTACTGACTCGTGCAGACCTTGTTGAAGGTGACGAAGGCAAAGGTTTGTGCGAGCATAGCAGAAGGGAGGGAGCGTTTTGCGAGGGAGAGGGGGATGAGGAGGGCGGACAGAGCGAGTTGGGGGAGGAAGGCTAGGCGTTCGAGTTCAAGCGTGGAAGAGGGGTTGGATGATGGAGATGGGGAGGAGTTGAGGTAGAGGAGAGTGTTGTAGGGAGAGAAGTTGTGGCGGTGGTCGATGCGCGTGAGGTGATAGAAGTAGCTGTGTTCTAAGAACGGGAGGCCGTAGCTAAAGGGTTGTTAGACTGGTTAGAGGAGAAAATGACAGTACTGACATGATGTACATGGCGATGTTCAAGCCGGCGAAAGTGCCGAGGCTGTACAATGCTAGGGTCACTCGCTCGACGTTGATGAAGTTGATGGCTTTGTCGAAGAGCGATGCGGGTGCCTTTTGCTTGGCACTCTGCCCACTTTTAGATCGTTCGATATTGGTGTCATCAAGCCACCAGACGATAGAGGTTGCATAGATGAATGGGTATATCTTGAAATGCACGGCGAAGCCCAGAAGCATGCCGCCAAGCTGTATCCGTCGGGCCAGTACAGCCCATAGGAGTGCTGTGATAAAGACTCCCAGCAAGCCCTCTGAGCTACCTCGGGTACTGATTGTTGCAACCATTGGATTCAGCAACCAAATGCTCGAGAACTTTAATGCTCTTTCTTGGTCCATCCTTTGGTAGCTACGTAGGATGCGGAACATCATCCAACCGGCCACAATGTCGCCAATTGCGAACAGAACTTTGCCAAATGAAAACCAGTAGCCAGACCATGTCGTGGGATATATGAACCAGGCGAGGAGTGGCGTGTATCGGTACGTATCTCTGGCGTACGGTGACTGGCCTTGGGAGATGAAACGCGCAGCATCCGTGAAAACGAAGTAATCAATATCGGTATACTTCATGGGCGAGAAAGCATCCTGGAAGATGCCATAGACTAGAAGGACTGCGCGAAGGAGGACAGCGGCGGAGAAGACAGCACGTGAGCTGCGGAAGAATGAGGAGAGAGCCATAAGGGGTTGACGTCCAGATTTGAATTTGCGGGCAGAGTTGTACGCATGGATGGCATGAACGGATCGAAAGTTACATCAAAGAAACAAGACCTGACATCAAGAAGACGAGACAGGGATGAAGACCACAGCCAAGTGGATGATTTCGTGAACGGAGAGACGACACGAGGCGTTCGCGTCGTGGAATAAGCGAAACGGCGCTATTACCGATAGGGTTAGGCGCAGAGCCTAGCATGGAGCTCTGTTTGTCGTCCTGCTTCCACCTATTCTACTTCACAATCACAGCTCCACTCATGGCACAGAAGCGAGTTCGAGACGAAGACATGGCCGAATCCACCAAAGAGTCTGCACCATCGCCGTATGCGGCCATGTTCGAGGGCTTCCGCAAAGATCTGGACGAGCATCATGACCGGCGCGACAAGATCGCCAAGGCGTCGAAGGACATTACGGCCAGCAGCAAGAAGATGCAAGTGGGACTTTTGAGTGTATAATTGACTCATTCGCTGACCGGATCTCAGAATCTTCACTGTGCATAGGTTTGTGATTTGAGAACACACTTGCTCAGCCTGCCTGACTGGTTTAGGACCCCTCAAGTGTGCAAGTCACTTTCACCAAAGGACGAAAAGGCCAAGAACCAGCACTATGAAGCCATTGCGAATCAGTACAAGTCAATCAAGTCAGATCTAGAGGCTCTCAACACGTTCCGATATGCGAACAACATCACCGGCGGCAATCAAGAGTTTGTGGAGGCAATCAGTTTCGAGCACTACCTGCGAACACAGCTACTGATTACCTACGCGGACGCAAGCGCTCGAATCTCTAAAATGGGAGACGCTGGTGGCTTCGCCGAGCTCTCTCCAGAGGACTACATGCTCGGCATCCTGGATCTGACTGGTGAACTGATGAAGTACGCCATTGGAGGTATCGCTCGCGATCACAAGCTCCCAGCCGGCGAACCGAGTAAGTATACAAGGCGTGTCAAAGCTGCGTCCAAACAACAGACTGAACATGAAGCCATGGACATCGATCGGGAAGCACATGCCTCAGCAGTGGATACCGAGTCCGCCACCAAGGATCAGGGCCAATCAATGGGCATGGAGTACTCATGGCCTACACCAGGCCCCGACGGACGAGTGAGGAACATCTTGGACGATCTACGACAGCTCCGGCTACAGCTAGAGATGTTCGAGGCACCTAGGGACACTAGGTTCGCGAGCGATTTCGAGAAGAAGATGATAGTCATGAGGGAAAGCGTTGAGAAGGTGGAGAAAAGTGCATACAGTCTAAAGGTGCGAGGTAGCGAGAGACCAAAAGGACAGCTGGACATGGGAGAGGACAGGAGCGTGGCGGTGGAGAGCTACTGAACAGTCATGGGCGGCAAAAAAGCAAGTCGCTTGGTCATTCCCAACACCTACAAGGGTAGCTAAATAGAAGCCGTTCACGTGCGAATCCCAACAGGAAGATTGGGCATCTTGAATTAAAGTGTGGCTGTGCTGCGTGTGGCGTGGCCGGACGTCGGGCGAGATGACGAGGCGGATGAAGCGCTTCCACGGCTCCCTTCGTTGCCCACACTCTCACGATGCCCGGCCGCCTGGCGCCAGAGTCGTTCGCACACCCTCTGCGACACACTCGCTCGGTGATCATGTTCGCGCCGTGAATCCCAGGCGGGAGAGACTTGGTCGGTCGGACGCCCAACAAGCCAACGTAACCAGCACCAACAACCAGATTTACACCATCAGTCACGCCCACACTTCACCACTGCCACGCCAACTCTCCCTCCCACGCCATCGCCCGCGCAGCAGCGACGATGCGCCGCAACAACTTCCCGGCACGGCTCAAGGCCGACGATGCCCGCATGCGCGTACCCGAGCAGCCAGTGCCACCGGCTCGCAAGCTCTTCAACTGCATAGTCGACGATACGGCTTTGATAGCCGGTGTCAAGAAGACGACCCGCGACGGCATCCGCAAATGGGTGTCGCAGGAAGCCATTCGCCTCTTCATTCCTCTCTACAGTGCGTCCCCGCCGGACGCGATGCCCACCCTCGCTAACGCCTGCCGCAGCTCTAACAGCGCTCGACCACGTCAAAAAAGGCACTGATCGATCTTGTACCGACGCCCGCGAGGCCATCAAATGGCTCGATGACATTACCTCTGAACCGACTGGCCATGTGCAGCTCGAGGGCGTCGACGAGGCATACACGGCTTGGGAAGATGTTGAGAAATTCCTGTTGCCAGAAACTCTTCTTTCCATGGAAGACAGTGATTCTGACGAGGAGGAAGATTACAATCCGGAACTAGAGAGCTCCTTCAACGGCCTCGATCTGTCCGACGAGACCTCCATGAGCTCCTCGCACAGTCTCGACGATCCCCCAAAGTCTCCACAGTCTCCTAGGTCGACCCAATCGTCCCCTCGAAGCATCAAATTGCAAAACGGCTCCCCGTTCAACCCAAAAGCCGCTGCCCTCCTCTCCGAGTCGCCCGATCGCACGGCTCGCAACAGCGTGGAGCTGGACAGGTCCCAGAAGCTGCCCAAGAGCTCGGTCCCCATGTACCTTCGGCCGCTCTTCAGCCACATACTCTGGCGTATCAACAAAGAATCCAACCCAGATGCCGCGCTCGAGTCCTTTATCCTGCTCACAAATGACGCCAAGAAGCATGGCATTGCCCAAAAGTTCGGCATCCGGGCCAAGCGCCTCGAGCAATTGCGAGATGCGGTAGGTCGTGAGGATCGCGAGTACAAGAACCGTCTTACAGTATACAAGATGGAAACAGAGAGTGTTGAGCCTGCGCCGGTCAGCGAGAAGCCTGCTCCCGTTGAGGACGTGCCTACGCGCCCCAAGTCGAGCCACAGCAAGAAAGGGACTGATTCAGACGATGATACTGAGGTCCTTCTCAAGCGAGCTCCTCGCGGCCCCCAAGCACAGAATGGCGCCAAGGCTCGTGTTTGGGACCCTAACGACTTTGGACGCGCCAACCAGAATTTTGGTGGACGCGGTCGTGGACACTTCAACGGTCCCCGTGGACGCGGTGCCCCTCGCGGTGGTCGAGGAGCCTTTGCGCCCCGTGGAGCCTATGTCGCTCCAGCGCCACCCTTCCGCGCTCCACCAGCTCCTCGTGTCGACCCAAACCAACCTATCGACCCCGACTCGTTCGCCCGTCCCATGCCACGCGCCAACACCGCCCGCGGCAACCGCAGGAAGCTCTGGGAACCGATTTAGAGGACAAGAGAGGCATCATGGCGATGCCCAAAGTTCACTTTTTTGAGCACTCTTGCTCATGCGTACACACGTTCAGCACAGTCGATGACGGGCCATAGGTTGCTGCGGATCCGTAGATGACTCTGATGGGCTACGATGTGGCATGTCTTCGGACGCTCCACGACCGAGTTTGCGGGCGTGACGAAAAGGCAGATGGATGGCGTTCTTGCACCCGAATGCGCTCGGTCGCATCCTGCTCATCCTTCTTTGCACCCACCACCGCGACGGCAGAAATGGTCGGGGAGATTCCATCATTGGGGCCATGTCCCCCCGACGAGGGAAGACTCCGCTATCTCTCTTTCATGGCATTGCTTGAGCCATCTGGGCACATATTTCGTGCGTATGTATCGTGGAGGAAATTAGAATTATTGAATTTTCTTTGCCTGTGGGATCTTTGCTTACCGTGCTTTTCTGTCAAGGTACACGCGAGGGGGGATGAATGGATTCTATTTGCTTCAGCAATCTGTGCACACATGCTTCAACTAGTGGGAGCGGCCGGGGCTCCTGGGAATCCTGCAGGTGATGAAAATGCGGGGAAGCTGGGAAGGCCCGATGTGACGAACCAAAGTCGGGCTCTGGGGCCGCGGGCCCGTGAGCTCCGATCCTCGACGGCCTTGGACCTCGCAATCCCTCATCAATGCCTGGGGAGAGTAGTTCGGGATCAGTGCCTATGGCCCCGAAGAGGAAGCACGGTGCCACTCACACAGTAGAAGGCGACCGCCTCCTACCCGATGAAAGCGTGCCGACCACTCCTCAAACCGCGGAAAACTATCCCCGCAAACGTATTGCCATCGCTGTAATACGGCACAAGAACCCCAAGACGCTGGAAACCTTGCTAATTTGCTCCCAGTGCAACGTCTGCAGATTTCGGAAAACACGGTGTGACGCGGTAAAGCCTTCATGCGGATTCTGCACCGACCTCGGAATAGAATGTACGTACAGAAAACCAACTGTAGGTGATAGGTACGTTGCAGAACCAGCAACCCGCACGATCATCTGCAGGGTTTACGCTTATCTTGCTGCCAGAGCGAAACCAACTGTGGAACCCCCGGATGCCCTCGAAAGTGTCGAAGCGCGGTTATCTCAGCTGGAAGTGAGATTGGAATACACCCATCAATTGATACAGAAATCGGCAGTGCAGTCGCCGCCGGTCCCGGCTCATAGCGAGTATATCTTACCACGTGAACCACGCTCGCGAACATCGAGCCTCAACAAACGAGTCTCGAATTCCTTGAATACAAGCACTCCGGATCCTTTCATTATCACTCCTGCCTCACATGACTTCACGTATCGTCAAACCACGACTGAGGCCCTGACGCCGCGGCCAAGCCTACTTACCTTTCGAGCTCCTCCGTTCATTCATGTCGAGAGCTGGGACTACACGGCAGATTTCTACGATGACGGGATTATCGCTGGCGAGCAGCTTAGTGATCAGCTGGACGTCCTCCTGCTCCAACCGCTAGACCTGACGAAAAGGACTCTGAGGCGACTACAGCAGAGCTTTGTTGAGAACTTCTTACGGTGGACCCCGATATTTGACCAGAAAACCTGCGTCTATGCCGTCGAGCAAGCTTCTGGTGGGGATTTCCAGGTACAGAACTCGTCAACCTGTCTCACCATGCTGTTACTAGCCATAGGAGCTATTTCAGAAGACAGAAGCGGAGATCAAGACAACCAAGCTACCGGGTTGGATTATTTCGCGCATGGATGTGTGATGCTCGAGCGCCTGTCGCTCCGGACTGGAGACATCACCACGCTTGAGTGCCGCGTGCTGCAAGCCTCATACTTCAAATTCGCGATTCGGCCGTTGCAAGCTTGGAACTCGATCACGCAAGCTGCACGAGATAGCATGCATCTATTGACGTCACGAATCCTGAATCGATGGACTCAGACTGAACAAGAGGCCTTTCATCGAGTTTTCTGGGCCACGTCTACCATCCTCCACGAACTTGAAGCGACAATGAAGATGCATCCCATCGGGCTTCGTCACTTCCACGAAGTTGTGCCTCTTCCACAATTTGAGGAGGAAGACTCGGGTTTCTTTTTCTTCTTGGCCCAAATCAGCTTACGAAAATTTCTCACGCAGTCCTTGGAAGTTGTAGGCTATCATGCTGGGAGAGTGATTTATGCACCAGTTGTGACAAGGGAACTGCGCAAGCAGGTCAAAGAGTGGTACGACCACCTCCCACAGGCGGTAAGGTTTCCGATAGATGCCACGCCGGTCTTTGATTCGAGAAAGTCATTTCTTCGTGGCCAGTACATTGCTCTTTTCGTCGTGCTCGGTTGGCCTTCGGTCCTCAAGATTATGGAAATCGGAGATGCTGGCGATGGAGGTCTGGGCGACCAGGAGCTTGCGCTCACCAGGGAGCAAGCCCAGGGATGTATCCAAGGGTGCTGCTTGTTTCTCAAAGTCGCAGACGAGCAACTGATTGGACGTAAAATGGGAACACATTTCACCTTATGGGCGTAGGTGCAGATTGGCTTGAACTTGATCGTGTACTGATGCGTGCTCCAGGGCATATGCAACGCTTGCAACGCTTCTTATCACATTCAACTGTCCCGCTTTAGCCTTTGTCGAAGAGAGCAAGCAGGGACATCACATTAAAGACGCCTATGAGATGCTAAAGTCATGGGATATGAGCGAATATGGATTCCTACGACGTGGCCTGGAGCGAATATGGATTTTGATGCGACAAGCTAATTTAGCTGACATAGGCTCTACAACGGGGCAGGATTCGGTCGGTAGTAATATCAGTAGCTGACTTTAGTGTCGAAGTAGCTGTCACAGGGGAGCTAGTAAAGCTAGTTTAGTATACGGAGATCAATACCCGGGCTCCCGCTACACTCCGCACTTCTTCACTGCAGAACGCCGCAATGCTGAAGATGTCAATACAAGTACTCTGTATAGTACACTCTACCACATACGGCTCAACAGCATATCGAAGGAATCATCATTGTCCACTAAATTTGACGCAATTCAGCATTGATCATGGCATCAGGCAAAATGACTAGGACGTATCCCAAGTTCTCAGAACTTCCCCTAGATCCTTCACATCCTCCTCACTCAGCCTGGGGGCTTTTTGGAATGGATGATGAGTTGGGCACACTCAATCACCTCACTCCAGAACGAACAGTAGAAGCTGCAAAAGAAGTGAAGACCGGTCTGAGGTTCGGTTTGAATTGGAAACTTGAGCAAATGGATTATACCGCAGGCTTCAGAGATATCATGAAGCACGAGATTTTCGAGATCGGGCTAATGATGAATGTATGATCGCTGGGACTACCATAACTCCATCCATTTTCTGATTAAGAATTTAGGATGATCGGGTCACATTTAACACCCAGACGAGCACCCAGTGGGATGGACTTCGGCACTGGGGCTTCGACGATGGGCGATTCTACAATGGAATGACGCAAAAGGAGATTCTCGAAAACAAAACGTCGAGGCTTGGGATTCAAGGTGTGATGTTATTGATAAAAACAGTCCTCGCAGAACCTTGCTAATCTTCTCAGCCTGGGCTAGAGAAGGCATTGTCGGCCGTGGGGTCCTCATCGATTTCGTTTCCTATGCACAACGTAAAGGCATCAAGTACGATGCTCTCGGTCACCACGCCGTCTCCCTCAAAACCGTGCACGAAATCGCCTCGGAATGCAACTTCGCCTTCCAGGCCGGCGACATCATTCTCCTCCGCACAGGTCAGCCTACCAAAATACGCACGCGCCAGGATCCAAAATCTAACGCACAACAGGCTTCACCACTGCATTTGAGCAAGCCACGCTCGACCAAAAGAAAGCCATCATGGCAAAGTCGCCGTTCGAGTACCCCGGCATGGCCAGCAATTTCGAAGTCCTGGCCTGGCTCTGGGACACGCAGATTGCGGCGGTGGCGGGCGATTGTCCTGGGTTTGAAGCGTGGCCCCCGACGGAGCATGGCATGCATCAGATTCTGCTTGCGGGGTTTGGGATGCCGATTGGTGAGATGTTCACGCTGGATGAGTTGGCGAGGGAGTGCGAGAGGCAGAAGAGGTGGACGTGCTTTGTTGCGAGTGAGCCGCTGAATGTGCAGGGTGGGGTTGCGAGTCCGCCGAATGCTTTGGCGATTATGTAGGAGATGGTGGGTGGGTGGTCTTCATGCTGGATATTACAGGTTTGGTGGAGGCTTTGGGTCAGAGGAAAACACATTAACCCTCACTCAACTACCTCCTCGATTGTTGCCCAGCTTGTCAATGCAATGCAGCTCCGTCGTGGTATACTTCTCCGCCTACAACTTCGTTCTACAAGCATGCAGCAGCATCCCCCAAGCGCTCCCTTGCTCCCAAACCGTTCCACCCCCAACCCCCGTTCCCTCCGCCCTCCCCGAACCGCTCCACACCAACTACAACACCCACCTTCACCACCACCTCCTCCAGCCCCCATCCCAAAGCCCGAATTCCTTCGTCCTCACTCCCCAAACCACACTTCCTCGCGCAAGGCTGAGACACCCCACTAGCGCCCGCCCCCAAACCCTTCCTCCCACCTTCCCAAACCAGCCCCACAACACAGCATCCGGCTCCTTTGTATGCAGGATGCCTGAAGTCGTGTCTGCACTGTGCCTCCTCCGAACCATTTCTCGATCCAATAAAGCAGTGGCGTAGAGCGAAGTTGTTCTAGGTACGCAAGGCTGAAACGTAGATTTCTTCAATGTATACGAGCGCGCGACTTGGCGCTGTGCTGGGAGCCGCAGCCGTGCGACGAATGCGGGGGTTTGATTTGCTTTTGGGCTGGGACGTACGTGGGGTTATGCTGTTTGCGGCGCTTGGGGAGCGGCGGTGTACCGTGTTGGGGGGAGGCAGATGGGGAACGAGGTGTTTGCGGTTTTGTACATATGTACTCTGGTTCCGGCCTCGTAGAATGGTAAGCAAATTTTGAAGAAGATGTTGACAACTTATCGAATTGTACTTGTGTTTTTATTCATGTGCGTCGTGGAGGGCGGGCACTTTATGCCGGGCTGGAATATGCCTGTTGATGATCGACACCGCACTTTGAGAGCTGCCAAGAGGAGGAGTGAGTTTGAGAGGCGAGATGATTTCCTTACGCTGAGGAAGGATGTCGAGCTTGTGTATGCTGAAGGTCAGATTGCCGCAATAGC
Organism: Polyplosphaeria fusca; assembly: GCA_010093805.1. Lineage (NCBI taxonomy): Eukaryota > Fungi > Ascomycota > Dothideomycetes > Pleosporales > Tetraplosphaeriaceae > Polyplosphaeria > Polyplosphaeria fusca. Next base: position 770,807 of record ML996097.1, on the reverse strand, counting down.
AGACTCCAGCGCTCCTCTGACATTGCTTAGAACGAGATCTTCAAGATGAAGACGATCAGATCTTTTCCTCGCGTCTTCGCCTGCAAGCAAACAGGCCCGTGCTATTCCTTGAGGATTTCGACCATCTCTTGAGCGAGGTTGACTGCGACGAGTCGGAGATGTCGATAACTGTTGTCCAGGTAGATGTCTTTGATGAAGCTCGGATGGCCTGCAGCACCTTGATCCACGGATTGGTTTTATCTTCACACGAGTCGTGCAACACTGGCCATGGTGCCCATTCGGTCTTCAAGTAACCTCACACTTTTCTCGATCAAAACATCCTGTCGCTGACTCGTTTTAGCGTCCTTGCAATGGACTTTGACGAAGAGACTTTGCGAATCGTTCTTCACGTCCAGAATTCAACCATCAAACAGGCCTTTCCGTCTATATCCTTCAGCTTTGGACTGACGAGCGAAACGCATTCGGTCTATCAACATGATCGACTATCAAAACGCAACTCACCCTCTCGCATCATCGAGCGTTCGCCTGCGGAGCCATCTGCAATCGTATATACAAATGACACTAGCAATACCGCGTCGCTCAACTTCTCTCAGATCGATACTACTTTCAAACTACCCGGAAACGTGTCATTTCCGTTCGATCTTGGCTGCAGGAACTGCACCGGCACTGGCGACCTCATACTCTCCACGACGCATTTCGAATTCAACGAGCTTGCTAACATCTTCAACGGGACCGACGATGACTTGGTCAAGAGTGGCGCTATACAGATGGATCTGAAAGGCTTCCAGATGTCGATCGGTTTGCGTGCGACGCCTGAGCTCGAAGTCAGTCAGGATATCAACATCTTTAAATATACCATCATTGGAGTAACTGTACGTCTTGGCCATTGCTACAAGAGGCGAATACTTACTCGACTAGATTCCCGGTATCGGCATGGTCGGCTTCGGATTCTCGCTCGACCTCCAATTCCAAGCCGCCCTGAACACTAGTATGGAAATCGGCTTTGGCTTTGATGTCGTCGTACGTCTCCGCATACCCTCTTCCCCCTTCCCCCATTGACGATTCCCTAGGTCCCAGACTCTTACATCCGCCTCGACGTTGCCGAGCTACAGAACTGCGCCATCGAGGGCTTCAATCCAGAAATTACGGCTCAACCCCTTCGATCAAACATCTCTGACATTGAGATGACCCTGCTCGCAGGTCTCAAACAGTCTTTCCCCTTCGGCCTCTCCATTCTCGGCTTCGACCTCACCTTTGGCCCCTTCCTCTCGGCCCCGAACTTTAACCTCGAAGCGACGCAGTTCCTCAGCACCGAGGTGGGCGCCGACTGCGAGAAGAATGGAACCACGGATAGCAAGTTCAAAGAGGAATTCACAAACTTGACGCACGTGCAATACAATGTCGGTTTCGCTGCCGGCATACAAGTGCCGGTCATTGGGGACATTACGATTGCGCCGACAGATATTCCATTGGCGACGCAGTGCTTGGTGTACCAGACTGAAGGGGCGGAAACGGGGTTGATGCTGGCAACGGCGGCGTTGGCGTCCATTACGACGCCGCCTGAAGCGAGTGCCAGTGCGTCTGATTCGCCCGGCAAGAAGGGTGATGCGGGAGGGTCGAGAGCAATGTTGCCGAAATGGTACAGTCCTGTTGTTGTGTTAACGTTCTGTGCGATAGCCGTCGTGCTTGTAGTCGCTTGATGCGCGGCGAGAACTCCTACTCCTGATGTAGCGAATGTTTCGTGCTGGTTGCAGGCGTGTGCGCTACTAGATAGTGAATCCAAAGGTATATGAGTCGAGATATTTTAGGAATTCAGAAGAGCATTCGATGATAGGAACATCATCGTCCAAATCGAACAGATAATCCGACCAGCCACTGTGTTGGAAGCTGTAATGCTCCGTATATATTGGATGCTCTTCGGACCCTACGAGAAGAGAGTACCAGTCGATGTCGAGATTTTCGGAGAATGGATGGAGGTCGCCACAGCATAGTAGATACAGCTGCGTTAGCTTCTGGAGTGCCTTCTGGACGGCGTCTGTTATGCTTGAGATGGCACTCGTCCAATCCCCGCAAGTCGACAAGTCCCAATGCACCATCTGAAGCAGGTACAGCGTGTAGAAGACAGTGGGCCAGTCCTTTGGGCGGCCGTGTAGAAGCAATGATTCCGCAGCGTTGAATGTCCGTTTCAAGAGACTACACATTGTGCTCTCGGGATTTAAATCTTCCATGGGCGACTCTCCATATCGCCACTCTCCATAGTCGCAGACGGAAAGACTGACCATCGGATCGAGCGAATATGTTGCCGCACGCCATACGTTTCTCAACTTGCACTCCTGGTAAATTTCAAAATTGCCGTCGTCAAATTGATCAAAGATTGTCCCGGTGGTAAAATCACGGGATATCATGTCGTTGAGCTGGGAGAGATCATGGCTTGCAATGAGACATCGCAGAGCAAGCAGAATTATCCAAGTCTCATCTTGGTCCAAGGGGCAGTTGTCGAGCAGCGAAATATGTTTTTGGTACTCTGCAGCATGGGCGATCATTTCTTCGGTCAAGCTATCGTAGAGACCACCCCATCGGCGGTCCAGAGTACTGAATTGATCAAGGAAAGCTTGGCAAGCTTTTAGCTTAACCGGTCGTTCGCCATCCGGAATGCGATAGTAGACGTCATAAACATCCATGGGTTTGACTGGTTCAGATTCGTCCTTGGCGTAAATGAAGAAGTCGAGATCAGCCATGGCGTGCTTTGCAAATACATCGTCGCCCAGTTTTGCATAATTGAACTCGATTCGAAGAACTGTGCCGCGAAACTGTAGCGCCCAGTTTCCGTGGTGAACCTGCATCACTTCTGGCTCGAGTCAATATGCATATCTTTAGGTTAGAGTATAAGAGGGATCTTACTTTCAAATGCAGGATCAAGGTCAATGGTCAACTCGCCGGGATGGTCACATTGGGACGCATCTCTATCATACTCTATCTCTTCAAATCCAGGATCCCAGTAACACACGTCACAAGGGGTTATATATCCCAATTCACGGCTGCACGGCCAATTCCGTAACTGACATTTGAGGCAAGGCCCACTTCTTTTGCTCTTGTTCAGATCGTGGGGGGCGACGTCCACACGGTCGAGCTGTGGAACATCCTCAGCCGTAGCGGTGACGCGAAGGGGCACAGATAGATTTTTGGGGGAATCCATAGCTTCAGACGTCTGGATAAGTCAGGTTGAAGGGATCGCGAGAAGTGAATATTTTTGTTGTGTGTGAAGGTGGTTCGGAAGGTGCGGTGGGTGCGGTGCGGTGCCACTCGACGCGTTATCGATAAGACCTCTGCCATCTCAACCATCTTCAGCCGCAATCTCCCAAACTTCTTGACCCAATCCCAAGCACGATAATTCAAAGTGCATCGAAATGTTTTCCTCCATGATTACCCCGTCCCAGCCTTTCCTCATCTGCGTTGGGCAAATCATGGGTCTAACGGCGCCGGCAATCTACAGCAGTAAGCACCCCTTCTCCTACGCCCCCCTTCCACCCAAAGCCCTAATGACCAAGGCCTTACATTTGCCTACAGTTACATGGTAGTCCCACCTCTAGTGAACCATGCGACCCCGAAACTCCTCGCGAGACAATGGCTCCAAGCCTATCAATACGCCGCGACCTTTGTTCCCCCGCTTATCCTCTCCGGCACGATATCGAACGGCGTACTTGCATACCTGGCTACCGACATAAAGCTGAAGCTTCTCTACGGTGCGGCTGCGCTATGTAGCTGGTGCATAATACCAGTGACGCTGCTGTACTTTGAGCCTAATGTGAATGGGGCTGGCAAGTGGAAGGTGCAGCAGTTGCTCAAAGAGGAGGGATATTATATGCCAGAAAAGAAAGGAATCATGCCGAGTGTGAATGTGCACACTGCGAAGCCAGAGGCGAGGAAATGGGCTGAAGTAGTGGAGATGAGGGATATCGCGTCCCTGTGGGCGAGGTTAAATGCTTGGAGGTTCAGGGTAACTGCCCTGGGGGTGGTACTCAGTGCGGTTGCAACATGCTACTGGTGAATTATCACAAACATATTAGCATGAATCTAGTGTAGTCGACGAAAGTCAACGATCCAAAATGGACGTCTCAATACATCTCAACTTCACAATGCCGTGGATTGATTACTTAATTATGTCTCATACCGTTTCGGACTAGTGTGTTTCGGGCAGCCCAAACGTCAACGCGAGCGCGTGCACCTGCATCGTCAGACTCAACATCTGATTCCTTTATAACGTCTTCACCGACATGTTCAGTATACCATGCCGCCAAATGGTACTTGGAGATTTGCTAAACAAATCCTACTCCTGCTCTCGATAACAGGATTACTCCTTACAGCTGTCCTAGGCTTGACGTCACGAGCGAATTTAAAGTCGATTCGTCATCTCAAGCCGCAAACCGCGGCTAGCCCATCACACGGATATTCAGACCGGATATCTACTTCGCAGGATGAAGGAGTGCTGCTACGGCATGTCTTCCACCACGGCGCAGGACAGCTAGGGGGACCACGCGCTCGGCGACTAGACATAAGTTCGGAAAGAGCAGCAAAGCAGGAGGTCACAACGTTCGGGCCTTTCATTGTCAAGACTGCTCCTGTGCCCATTGATAGACCTGCTATCAAGGGTTTTGAAACCCAAATGCCCATGTCGACTTACTGGATATCCGAGGAGCTCCCTGGCCCGAACGTCACCGACAAGGATACTGTCGTCAATCTCGCTTGGATGTCCGAAGACGCATACAAGCCAGATCGGTGGGATCCAGAGTGGGTGGACATTGGCGAGAAATACAACAAGTCCATTCCGTTTGGTTGGGATGACAATGGCATTCGGGGTCACGTGTTTGTAGATGCTACAAATTCGTCCGTCATCCTATCGATCAAGGGCACATCCGTATCGGTTTTCGAAGGGAATGGGACTTCTACCCGCGACAAAGAGAACGACAATCTTTTCGGATCGTGCTGTTGTGGTCAGGGTGGTCCCTACCTCTGGCGAACAGTGTGCGACTGTCAGACTGGAACCTTTTCATGCGACCAAAAATGCGTAAAAGAGGAGCTGAGGGAGAAAAACATGTACTACGAAGGTGTACTAGAGCTCTTCGACGAGGTCATCGCCATGTACCCTGACGCAAACATCATGACTGTAGGCCATAGTCTCGGAGGCGTGCTGGCTTCCTTTATCGGCCTGCATCACGGCATTCCCAGTGTGACTTTCGAAGCATATCCGCAAGCTCTTGCTGCAAGTCGTCTCGGCCTTCCTGTGGCTGGCAACGGCTCACCTCTCAGGAGAAACACGGGAGGCTACCATTTCGGTCATACGGCGGATCCTATATATATGGGCTCCTGCAATGGCGCATCTTCCTTCTGTTCTATTGCAGGATTTGCCTTTGAAACTCTGTGTCATACAGGGAAGAGATGTGTTTATGACGTTGTAAAGGATTGGGGCTGGAGACAAAGCACAAATGCGTACGTAAAGCACCCGTGCGAAGTGAATGGCCGTTCTGGGATAATCATAGCTTATCTACCGGACCACATTTTAGGAATGGTTTTGGTAAGATTAGCATGATCATCCAAAGAACAGACCTCCTAGTACCACTCTCCTCAACTTTGAAGATATTGACTGACTCCATCCCGCATATGCAGCCATAGACTAAGGAAGTCTATACAAGAGGTGTACGAAGTTTATAATACATCGGCTCCATGCGAAGACGAAGCGGTGGATTGCGTGGACTGCTATCTCTGGAAATTCGAGAACGGCACCCACACAAAGCCCTCGACCACGACCACCACCAGCACGACCAGCTCCAAAACCAGGACGGAGACTTGCAAGACGCCTGGGTGGTGGGGTTGCCGCGACGAAACAACAACTAGCGATTTGACTACAACCAGCTCGACAACGACAACAACAACTCTGACGAGTACATGCAAGACGGTGAGTGACGAGACACGCTGCTTGAAGGAAGCTAACTTGCTTAGCCCGGGTGGTTCGGGTGCAAAGACCAAACTACTTCGACAACGACTACGACGAGTTCTCCGGCAACCACAACAACTTGTACATCAGAGGGTTGGTTTGGTCGTTGTCTTGATTCTTCGTCCACGACGACTTCGTCAACTGCTGCAGCTGCGTACTGGAGAACGGTCCAAACAGCCACTCAAACGCCTTATTGAATGATTTGTTGGAAAGATGGTAGATTTCAGCGCTACGTTTCGCCAATTAGATGCTTGTCAATAATACTGAAACCTGTATGTTTGGCGGGCGCTGTGAATGTGCCATGTCTCCAACTACGCCTAGTCTGGCTCCAGGATCCTTTACATCTTTGCTCGAAGCCCACATGATGGTGCTGTATATGGCGCATTTACTGGTTTTGTATCGAATACCAGTCCAAAACAAAACCAGACTCTCCCTCAGCCCCTGCGCTGAACTGGGATGACCCTAACTTTCAACTCTGGCTTTACCCAAGTCGAGTACGCTTTCATGTTCTCAATCTGGCCTTCCATGCTCCAATCCGGCGCACCGTCTGCACTCTCGACATCGTAGAGCCAAAACAGTCGAGTCAAACAGAGCCTCATCTCCATATATGCCAGACTGAAATCGTTAGCGGAACCAAGATAAATACTGACGAGATGCGAATTACTACCTTCCTATACATCCACGCGGACCCATGGAGAAGGGTCGACTCGCAAGCTTATGATCTGTCGCGTACTCTGGATCGAACCACCTCTCGGGTATAAATTAATCTGGGTTCTTGAACTTGGTGGGACTATGCTGGGAACACCACGAGCTGACAGACACCGCAGTCTAACGTATACTTAGCGGGTGAGATGATGTTGGAATGCAAACTTACTCCACCAGGCAGAAACTCCCCGTCGACCGTGTCGCCACCTACTGGAATTGACCTCAAGAATCCAATTGGGGCTGGGGGAAGGATTCTCAGCGTCTCTTCGATACAAGCATTCAAATACTGAAGCGCCGTGACTCTTTCCACAGTGATATCCTCCTCCGACTTGAAAGCATCTCGCACCTCTTTCTTCAGCCTCGCAAACTTGTCCGGATGCGCCAACAAGAAATTCGTAGCTAAGATATGACATAGAGAACATAGAGAAGACTCTGTGCAACTCTGTTAGTGATGTCGATAGAAATGAAAAGGCTCTTACTGTTGTTGCTACACCACCCAGCAGGAAAAGGATGCGTCTATCTGTAAGAATCGCCATAATGAAGAAGAAGAGGTTCACTCTTCATGTAAAGCTTTCACAGCAGACTGCCTTTCGAGGCGAGCGAGGATTCCCAGCAATAATAAACCAAATATTTACCTTATCAGACCTTGGGACAGTCCACGATCCACAAGGCGCATCCCGACACTCCGAGCATCCCCTACAAGCCGGCTAGCGTAGCAGCATATCGGAACCTGAAGCGAAGGCATCGATCCGCATTTCCAGAGCTGGAACACGCCCATTGGCTGTCAAGAAGCTCCAAAGCCAGGATACGGAATTTTACCCATGTGTTCCATTGACCAATGGAACGATTGAATATGCTTGAGTAGTGCATCTATAGCAGGTGAGAGGGGAACATTGCTGCTAAGGGATGAGGATTTCCGGCTTGACTTCGACCAGCCAATCAAAGACGTCTACCACTTATCACGATTTCGTCGAAACCATACTCTTTTGACATAAGCGAAAGGCGTACGAGTAGGTTGATGCAATTTTGCTTTAGCCAAATGATTGTCTTTTTGCTAAGCTATTAAGCGACTCCATTATAGGTGAGTGATCTAATAGATCACCCGGCGTTTAAAGGCGTCGTGGGCACCAACTCAACAAGGTGTATGAATTCGGGAGGTTTCGTTCATGTCGTCCCTGTAATAATTTTGGTCCAACATTGGAAAGTGAGTGCTGGTATCTGCAATTCTAAGAAATTTCTTCGGAGTGTCATTGTACAGAACATGATACAATTCCTTCTTCGTCTTCTTCTTCTTCTTACATACCTCACAAGCAAACCGCATGCAAGAGACAAACACATACTCATACAGGCACACCCTCTTCACTTTCCTCTTCTTCCTCTTCCTTGCTTGCCTCCATATCCCGGACTTCAATTCCCCCTTCCACTGTCTTCGGCTCGACGAATGGCAAACCCTCTCCAATCTCGAAACCAATCATCATTTGCTTGCCTTTTACCAGATTAAGCATCATGTAATTCATGAAGCAGCGCACGTCTTGCTCCTCCCCCCTCTTCACGATCCAGCCGTTATAATAGTCAATCTCGGTCCGCCGGCCCCTCCGCACATCTGCGAGCACACCCGAGATATTGTCACGGGAGCGGTGAGCAGCACTGACGACCATGGTCTCGAGACGCCCGGGGTCGAAACGCTGCGCAAGATTGGGAATGTACTGTAATTCGGGGAGAGAGCGGATGACTAGGCTGATTTCGGAGAGTAGCAAGCGTATCACGCGAGTCAAGCTGTAGTTGTAGAGAATGGCACCGTTGCGGGCATCGAGCATAACGGTCAGCGGGTTGATGATGGAGCCTAACGCGAGCTTCTCGAGCTGGAGCTGGAGAAAATCGGGTGGTGAATAGGCGGTCGCGCAGAAGACGGGGGTCCTTAGTAGTGTGCGCAGAAGATAGCGATGGTTTTGAGACCAGGTAAAATTTGCGGTTTGTGGGGGCGGGGTGTACAAGTCGGGGGTTGCTGGGTTTCTGGCCTTTACTGGTTGGAGAGGCTCTTCTTTGTACACTGGTTTGAATTTCTCATTTGGTAAGTAGGGGGCACTGGGATCGCGGACGCGCTCGTGAGGAAGCAAACCAAGTGCCATGGTTCCGAAGCGGGCATGGACAGACGTAAAGGCATTGTCGGGCGACGGGTGGAGATGATGAGAGTTGATGCCAACCATGTAATGAGGCCTCGTTTCTGGATCCGGAAATATTTCTTTAGTGACCTGGTCTACCACCCCCATGCCATTCTGGAGGAAAAGTATGACCGTCTCCGGGTGTATGCGATGCTTGACGGCCGACAGAGCTGACAACACAAAGGGGGCCTTGATACTGACAATGAGCGACTGGATTGGCTCATTTGATTCCTGTTCCAAGAGATCTGGCGTGTCTTCCACTGATGCTTCGTTCTCTTCACCCTGCTGTCCCACTTCATTGCCCTCGTCCTGTAATTCGTTTCCCGTCTCTTTCCCGTGCCAACGCCTTTTGGGTATTGCCAGCTCCGCGTCGAAACCGTCCCGCCTCTCTGCAATCCCATCCGTCACCACATGTATCCTCTGAAGAGACTCGTTCCATTCGTATAAATCGGAACGTCGGTGGTAAATCAGCGTGATGGGAGGTGGATTCGGGACGCCGCGTAACGAGTGCGCAATAAAGCGCCCAACGGCGTTCATGCCCAAGATGTGAATACGCTTATCGACAACAGGAAGCACACGGTAGAAATCGGCCACTTTGCTGGAGTTCATGGACGTTTTCTTGCGAAACACTGTCCCCTTGCTTTTGTCTCTTGCGCTATTCCTGACCCTGTTAGCTATTACTTTGCACAGTAGCGGCTCTACCTACACATCTGCATCTGAAGCTTGGGACTCCGCCCCTAACAAGCCTTTCAGCACGCTCCCCGTCCGATAGCAGGCCACCCGGCCCACGCGGGTGCTACCTTGAGCGCATCGCGATTGTATGTGAGGTATCCGCGGCCGAAGCCTGGGGAGAAAATGTGAAAAGGAGAAGAGAGACAGGTTGAAAGCGGGGCAATTGTCACATGGGCGTAGGATCAGTGAGTATTGACTACAGTGTTACCGCAAAGAGCGAGAGAGGCGAGACAGCAGAAACGTGTTAGAGATGTGAGGTCGTGACATCGTCGAGTCCTGAACTTTCTTTCCCGCGCGGAGAAACCTCGGCTCCACAACAAAAGTTCACCACCTTCAAAGAAGCTCCCACGACCACACTCCCTCGCAGCAACACCACCGCCAACAATCGCTCTCTGGAGCGCGCAATCATGGACCCAAGCACCAATGTTGTCGACCAAATCGAAGATCTCGAAGCCAACATCGACGAACTCGCAGACACGCTGAAGCCGCTCCTCGCAACACCCCTCCCAACTCTCTCATCGACCCTCCCCCTCCTCGACCGCGCAAAACTCTACGTGCTCTACTGCTACACAATCGAGTCTCTCCTCTTCTCCGCGCTTCAATCCTCCGGCGTCGACCCCAAGCAACATGCCGTATTCCGTGAACTCGCGCGTCTCAAAGCCTACTTCAAAAAGCTCAAGGACGCAGAACTCGGCCCCAAACCGAAAACCCGCCTCGACAAAGGCGCCGCCGCACGCTTCATCAAAGCAGGCCTAAGCGGCAACGACCGCCACGACCGCCAACGCGCCGAGCGCGAGGCCCGCGAGCGCGCAAAAGCGAGCCTGAAAGCGCAGCGCGTGCACAAGCGCTTCGACGACAACGGCGAGGAAATCGACGCACACGCCGCTGCAGGCTCCTCAACCCAAGCCCAGCCCGCCGTCGCCGCCGCCGCCGACGAACAAGCCGCGCCCAAGCGCTCCAAAAAACGCAAAGCCGACACCCTCTCCGACACCGCTCAGACCCTTTCCGACGCAGCCCACTCCCTCTCCGACGCCGCCGCCTCCCTACTCCCCCCCGCTCCCTCCCCCTCCCCCCCAGTCTCCCCCTCACACGACCTATCCTCGGAAAACGCCGCCATGTACGGCACACCTTCCCCACCCGCACCACACTCCCCACCGCACAAATTATCCAAGAAAGAATCCAAGCTCGAGCAAAAGCGCCAGCGCCGCGCAGACCGACACGCGCGCATCAACAGCAGACCCGAGGAACTGATTGTGCCGGCCAAAGACGAGAATGTGGGGCCGAGGACAAGGGGGGAGACGTTTGAGGCGTTGTTGAAGGGGCCGTTGGTAAGGAGGGGGGGAAAGGATGGTGGGAGGGATAGGGATAGGAGGAAGGATTGGAAGAAGGATGGGAGGGGGAGGGGGAAGGGGTGATTGATGGATGGGAGGTTTGAGATGAAAATAATGACTTGTTTGGTTAGTGTGTCAGGGCGAGCTTGGTTTGCGGTTAAAGGAGTGTAGGCTGATGGAATTATGGTAGTTTGTTTTGAGGCCGAGGGGATAGAAGATCCGGCGACGTCCATATCAGCCAGCGAGCGCTAGCAGAAGCCGCACGGCGACAGCTGCACTGCATCAAGCAGAGACGCACGCAGCAGCCTTCACAGAAGCACATCACCAGTCAACCACAGACCCAAGTACCTGGATAGATAACCACGCCTGGACAAACCAAGTCCAGCACATGTATTAGAAGCTCTCATAGCATCTACGTATCAGTCCCTACAGGCTTCTCCATCCAAAACCCCCCCAAAAGTCCAACCATTCCCATTCCCATTCCCGAAAAACCCCCATTATGCCCCCCATCCAACATCCCTATGCGCATATTCCCAAAAAAAAATTATCTATATCGTACACATATCCCAACACTTAAAACGCCTCCGCTAGCCCTAATATGGAAAAATTCCTGGTATAGTACTGTTACAGCTAGGACAACTCGAAAAAAAACCCGATGCTTCCCAAGCTTCTCTTTTTGAAAACGACTGACGTGTGTGTGCAGTTTGCAAATCCAGATAATAAGGTATGCTAGAAAAGGGCGGCAGTCCGATGAGGGACGTGTGTATGTTGAAAGGGAAAAATGAAAACCGAAACTTTCTTTTTTGGCCATCGGTGTGCAATGAGCGTAAAAGTCTAAGCGAACGAATGTCAATGCGGCTGTTCGTCGTGTCTTGTCCGTCGTGGCTGATAACGTGAAACCGGGATGTTCGTGGGTAATATGCGAGCGCAGCGGTGCCACGACCCCTCAAAAGGCGCCGGGGATGGCCAGACTCAACCTCTCGTCCTTCTTCTTGGGCAGGTGGGCGACGGGCGAGGAGACGGAACGCTGGTGCTGCAGCTGCTTCTCGGCGTCTACCTCCATCGACCGTCGGACCTCGCTCTTCAGCTGCTCCTGGACTTGCTCCTCAATCTTCTTCTCGTCTTCGTGAGTCAACGAGTCTGCGGGCTCGTCGCCGTTCATGAGAATAATCCTTCCGATAGAAACTCGTTTCGGTTTGTCTCCATCTTTTACACGAAAGGGATCTTCCTCGCTCTTTCGAGCGCTTTGCTCAGGCTCCGACATGTCGACGGCCGAATCGAGCTTCCCGTTCTCCGAGGACTGACTCTCTTCGCTCTTCCTCAACTCGTCAGCCTTGCCATCGGCAAAGGTTGGACTTTGCGGGCTCTCTCTCATCGGGACGAAAGCAGGAACCACGCCACCTCCCAGGCGAGTCCAGAACATGCGCTCCCGGAGACGAACGCTCTCTTCCCAGGCCGTCTTCTTCTCTTCCTCCGTCTCTGCTCGCCAGTGACCCGCAGCCACCATTCGCAAGAAGCTAATGTAGTCACAGGTCGTCCGTACGCGGCTGACACACCAATCGCAGAGCGGATACTTTTGCGCGTCATCGCTATCCGAAGTCCTGAACCTATACTTGCGGGAATATGGATCGCCTTTCCTGGCTTCCCCACATAGCGAGCATGGATACACTGGACCTCGAAACTTAGGAATAGGAGGATGCGGTTCCACTACAAGCGATCCGGCTGTGATGCTGTTCAGCACTGTTCGACGGGCCATCCATGTCAGACCAGGCGCAATGTCCAAGCGAAGAGTGGGCTCAATGTCTTCAGCGAGAGCACGCTTGTAGAACTTTTCGTCCTTGAGATTCGGCATGCCAACAGCAGAAAGAGAGTCACGGGGCGACTTTGTGCCGATCGAATTGGGCGACTTTGCACTCGAAGGAAGAGAGGTGGTAGAGTTGTTAGTCAAAGATCCAAGCCCGAGGACGTTGAGACCGCCGTAGCTGCCGCTGGACACGCGACTGGATGGAGCCGAAGCTCGGCCTGGGATCTTAAGCATGTCGAGAAATTCCTTGATGGATACCAGATCTGGGCGAAGGACGGGGCGGATGAGGTGAGAGAAGTGCAGCGGGGGTTCGGGAAGTATCTCGTCGGAGCCTGGAGTATTTGGCGTCAGATTGGCAGCCTCAAAAAGCTTGGACATTTTGTCAGCTGGTGTGATTCCAGGCGTCGAAGGGGCGGTCGTTGTGGGCAAAGTGTTGCTCTCGGTGTCGTCCCGTTCCGACATCCTCTCCATTACGGCCTTGAGATCCTGCAGTTGCTCCTGAAGAGACATTTGCAACGTTTCGCCGTCTTTGATCTGCTGTTTCAGTTGCTCGTTTCTTTTGTCAGATGCCTCCGTCTCCTTGCGCGCATTGGCAACCATCTACCAGAGTCAGCAGCCATCGGACGGAAACGAACGGATTACGCACCTTGTTAGCTTCTTCAAAGAGAGCCGATGTCAAAGTCTCGACCTCGCCATCGACTCGTCGCTTCTGCTTTTCTGCTTCCAGTCTCCGAGCTCGTTCCTCCTGCAGCTCGTTTGTTAATTGCTGCTCCATCTTGTTGTACGTGTCTGCTTCAACCAGCAAGCCCTTGGCTACCTTGTCTTCGTATTCCTTTACGTGTCCCTCGAGAAATTCCAGCCGTTCTCTAGCCTCGTCCAGTTCATGCCTAGTGTGCTGCAACGAGTCGTCCAAGGTGGTCTGGTGGTTGATGGCGTTGATGAGCTTGGTACTCAGGGTCGCAACCTCCTGGCTGAGGTCTGGATGCATGCTGGAGTCGGTCGAGTTATTTCGCGAGACGGCTGGTTGCGGCGTGGGTGACCTGGGATCTGGGATGGTGTTCATGCCCTCGTTTTCCGACCGGCTGATGGCCGAGTGGGCTGCAATTTTGGACAGCTGGGGCGTCGATATGGATTTCGTAACGTGTTTGTTTAGTGGGGTGGGCGTCAAGGAGCGGAGACGTGAGGGAGTGACGGTTCCAGACGCGGTACCGGGTGCGTGGACCCACGGGGCCGTGTGGATCAGGCTGTCACAGCAGTGGGTTAGCATGTGTTGTGCGAATGTACTTGTAGATGCCCAGGGCGCGGAATGGCGGATGCAAGTCAGCGCAGTGGACGCGGTGATACGTACTCAGCCATCTTGGACGTGTGGACAGGCCCGGAAGCAGCAGGCTTCGGCGGACGGGGGCGGACAAAGGAGAGAGGGAAAGTTTAAAGAGAAGCAGGCCAGTCAGCAGACAGACATGGAGGGCAATTGCAGCGTCTCGAGAGGCTTGAGAGCAATGCGAATGGACCTGGCAACAGGTGGAGAGAGTGGTGTCGAGCGGAGAGAGCAGCTATCAGGGCAGGTGCAGCGAGGCGAGCAGGGAAAGATGAGGTGCTGACTGGGAGCGCCCGCAAGCCGCCGGGGGCACCTGCACACGCCGCCCACTGCCGGATGCGCCGTGACGCAGCCACTCCAGGCGGGCCCAACCCACCCACGCCTCGGCAGTGCCCACGCGTCTGGCCTGGCCCCCCCGTGAGATGAGATGGAGACGGAGATGCAGATGCAGATGCAGATGGAGATGGAGATGCAGATGTAGGCGCAGATGGAGTGGTCGAGTCTTCCAGGTGCCCGTGGCGCCCACCATCGCGACCACCCTCACTCGCGGAGCCGACCGTTGAGCCTGTGCGCCTCCCTCCTCGCGCCTCTGCGCCCTCGACGGCGCGGCTCCTGTCTATCAGCGTCTATTTCTAGAAACGTGCAACTCGATCGTCACCCATCCCAGAGAATACGTGCAATACCCAGCCCCCAAGACGACTGTTTTCTAGCTTGTGCAACGTGAAACGAATTCTTGGCCAGCTCAGGCGCGCAGCCGTCAGAATCAATCCACTGTGATTACGCCTTGCCTTGCCTCGCCTCGCGGTGCTGCGCTGCGCTGCGGCCGTTGACAGCCCAGGTACCGCTGGCTAATTAACGGCCGGATGAAATATCATTGCCGCTGCCATTCCTTGTAGTCCCCGATCGGCGCGCCTGTCTGCTGCACCCACGGGCGTCGGAGCCGCACCGTGAAGGGTTCGCTGCGTGTTCTGTCCACCTGCACGCCTTCCCACCACCTGCCCCGCCGCACGTGCACCCAACCCGCCATCACGACAATTTTCCAAATCCTCATACCCCGCCCAAACACACGACCCCCGCTCGCGCGCAACCATGTCTGACGCCGACCTGGAGGAGGTGTGCCTACCCTCCCCCCGCATCCCTGTCCCACGTTTGAATATTCACAACCTCGCAGATCCGACGAGCGCGCCTACAACAGCTCCGCCAACAACAAGGCGGAGCTAACGGTGGTGGAGGAGGAGCAGGCGGCGAGGGTTCGGAGCAAGATGCCCAGAGGTGCGAGACCAGGCCTGCCATCCTGCAGACAACCACACACTAACATACATCCATCTGATAGGCAACGCGAAGGTACGTAAGCGCCAGCTAATCAACACTCGGTCCCCGTCCCCGTCTGTCTGCACCACGCACCCAATTCGGCCCCCCAGATCCCCCATTCCAACTCCGTTATACATACACGCACACGCAGCACCACAGCCTCGCGCACACGTTACACAGGCCTCATCAATATGAAGCACAGCAGCAGCAGCGCTAACGTGACTCCCACACCGCAGCGGACCAACGCTCGTCCATCCTGGGCCAGATACTGACGCCCGAAGCCGCCGATCGCCTGGGCCGCATCCGCCTCGTCAAGGAGTCGCGAGCCACGGATATCGAGAACCGCCTTATAAGCCTCGCTCGGAGCGGGCAGCTGCGAGCAAAGGTCACGGAGGAGCAGTTGAAAGAGTTGCTGGGGGCTGTGGCCGAGCAGCAGGAGAAGGAGGAGCAGAAGATTGTTGTGACGAGGAGGGGAGGTGGGGGTTGGGATGACGATGATCTGGATGATCTGCTGAAAGATGTGTAGAGGGGGTTGTGGCACTGCATTGGGAGGCGTTTGGGGGCAACTATTACCCTTGACTGTGTGCTATCGGAAAAGCATTCTGAATGAGCATTTGGATACACACTGCCTGTGTCGAATATGATATCTATGTGATGCTAGAATACGCTTGGTATTGCTGCTCGCGAACACAGGAACCCAGGCCTTGGGGAGACAGATCGGAAAGCCTTTCGGGGAGGGCGACGTTATATCCTCCAGCCTGTTGTCTCCAGTGCTGGTTGTCGAGGGCTAGCTTGATACCACACGTTGTGGCTCAAGACCGGCGCTTGGGCGGATCCTCGTACAGGTCCATGGAATCGTCCTTGGACTCGTCTTTGGAATCCTTACGGTCCTTCTTTCCCTTACCCACCTGCAAGTCCTTCAACCGCGTCTTGACCGTGTCCAGCAAGCCAGCCCTCTTCGCCAAATCAGCACTGACCATCTGCCCAGCTATCGGTATCTTCGGCCCCGGGAACCTTTCCTTGAGCTTCTCCTTCGCTTCAGCCTCCATCCTGGCCCTCACATCCTTTGCTTCCCCAGCACCCAACCCACCAACAGCAAGCAACCTCTCCTCTAGTTTCTTGATCGCCTTTTCCTGAATGCGTATCCGCTCGGCCAGCCCCCTCCGGCCAGGAACAAGCTCTGCGTTGTCGGTCGGCGTGGCCTCCAGGGACTCCTTCATGACGTCGAGCTGGGACCGGGCAGAACTGAGCTGTGCCTGGGTCGCGATCACGGCCGGGTCGTTGACGACGGTCTTTGCGGGGACGGGGGGTTTGGGGGCCTTGGCTTGGAAATCAGGGTTCTTGTACGTCGACGGCGAGTCAGCCACCCAGTAGAACCAGTTGAGGATTGCGTTCTGCACAGCCGGGGCTGCGAAGATGCATTCTCCCGTTGGGATCTCCTCGTCAGTGCCACTGCCAAACGTCGCGCAGATGGGCTCGACGGGAGAGAGATAGCATTCCAGCTCAGTCATGTCTTCTTTGGCGGGGAACGAGTATTAGTCTTGGGTCGAGGAGAGATGGATCGTACGTACCGTAGTCGGGGGTTATTTCCTCCCATTCTGGAACCGCTACACAGGCTTCCGGGCTGAAAGAGATGTCCGACTTAATCCATTGACGAGTACGGTAGCGGAAGAAGTCCTTTGCAGCGGCACTCTTGATCTCTGCCAGCTGAGAGTGGCAATTGATGACAGCAAGGGCCTTGATGCGGGGCGCGTATACGTCGACTATAGATAATTAGTCTTCGGAGGATTAGGGAGATGAAGCGTGGGACAAAGTACAATTCTGATCGAGCAGCTTTATGATCTCATCTCCACCCGTCTCGATGCCAACGACATAGAGGTCTGCATCTGGCGCTACAAAGTTGGGGTTTTGAATGACGTGTTTCCAGACATTTTCAATGTGTTTCCGGGAATCCTCATGGCCTTTAACGCGGTTAAGCGCTTCATCAATCTTGATTGGCTCATGGCAGATGGATTTGCGCGGCAGTGTCGCCCAGGATCGCGTCGTAAGAACCTCCTGCGTCTTGGGCGAGAAGAGAAGTTGGCCGTTGTTGAGCATTATCAGACCCGGAGTGTCTTTTGGTTTGTCCTCGACTCCAGCGCGGTCCCGAAAGATATCGAAGTCCTCCTTGGCTTTATTAGTACGCCTTACGATCATCTCCTTCCCAAAGTTGATGACAGAGCCGCCATTAAGGCCCATGTCACGTTGCAGCTGGCGGTAGGTTAGGATGCCAAGATCCTGAGAATCGTCGTTGATGATGACGACGACGCGTTTCCTAGCCCTCAGAATCTCCGCCTGTGGTGCTAGTATGGGAATATGTGGCCCGTTTGGTTTGATGTAGCTCATTTGCGGCAGATACAACTTCTCAAGTCCAAGGGCAGCAAGACGCTGGGCGACTTCTTTCCGCTGGCAGACTGGAGGTCGCTCAGTATGATTAGGGAACAGTGAACAGGATGACAGCCACTTACTCTGGAAAGCTTCTTTGCGCATCTCATTGTGTCGCTCGACATTGGTGTAGTAGTACTGTATTCCCTTCTCTGGATACTCGATCACGCGAACTTGGCCTTTGTTGTTGACGAAGAGACTCAAGGCATGTCAGCAAGCAGTAGCCAGCATCGATTGAAGGGCCAGGTTTCACGACTCACCCGAGTGCTTTGAGGTCGGCTGGGTACAAAGGATCAGGCGGGAAGGCGGCTTCCTTGGTGCGGAACATCTTGTTGTGGGTTCGTAGACTTCGATCAGTGTGGCCTTTGGGAAGAAATCGTTGTGGGATAGCGAAGAATATTCGATTATAGCGATAGCGAGCGTTGTGTACTCTGGTAGTAGAGATGAAGCGTGGGATTTACAAGTGAAGGCGGAGTGCGGGCGGGCGCCGTTTGCTTGTACCTGACCCGATCTGACAATCTTGGGAGGCGCGCTCAGGCGTCAAAATAAAAACAGAAACTAGAGCCTGCGGAATCTAGATTAGGAAAGCTGTTGACATCTAGACAGTACGAAGGATTGGCTTGTGTGCTGCACAGTATGCGCGAACCACATGGCTGGCGATACGTGACTTCCTCTACGATCCGGCGTGCAGTTTTGACCAATTGGTAATGATCAGTAGAGAGAGCTTAAATTTTCGATTGGTCAAATCATAACGCCACCCAATGCCAGCCAATACATAGTTTACACAGTATATACTATATTCGGATGAGAGCGCAGGTCGTGGGTGAGTGTTCTGGTACTACCAGCTGGCCTTCTTCACTCCAGGAATATTTCCCTCGAGGGCATTCAATCGAAATTGGTACTATTGAGCAGACAGTCAGCGTCGGTATTCAGAAACGGATCAAAGAGTTTCATCGCAAGGGCTCCCCGTGGTGGAAGCCAGGCTCGATCCCATCACAACATTATAAGGATGGTCTTACTCACCCTTCCCATTCTGAAATCGCTGAATATACCTCTCCCCCTCCCTCCCATTATGCATCTGTTCTTGATCTGCGTGAACCGAGTGTAGCAGTGCATTTGCGAGAGGTCGAGTTGGGCTTGCGCGCGGACTCGTTGGGGTAATGTCGTGTTGCGGATAATGTAGCGGAGCGCTTGTCTATATACGAAGCGGTATTAGTAGATGTTAGATTTGGCGACGTGTCTCCATGGCGCGTGAATGCATGGAGATGAAGAGATCGGATGCACACCTCTCTGGCTCATTTGCGGCGAACACCTTCCGCTTCGTGTGGTCCCGTATATTTCGAATATTGACGAATCCGCCAATGTCGAGCTTCTTCGCGCGAAATTGAGACATGGCGACGATGGTTCGGGCTTGATTGCGCTTATTCAAACTTGTGAACGGGAGCGCACGAAGTCGCGGCTTGTGCCAAGTCTGTTCGGAGCGGGCAGTCACTTGACCCGTCTGATCAGGAGCGCGCCAGCTCGCTAAAATGGAACCCTCGCCTCGAGCTTCTTCGTGCTACCAGCATCACACATACCTTGAATACCATCGATATTCTGTGTGTCCAGGTATTCAATATCTCTGCTGCATTATACCCTGCAAACTAGATCTTACTTCCAGGCTGGCCGCATGGTGAAGCCGATTTTCAATCTCAAGGCTTTCTGCACACCACACCATGCCGACAGCGGAAGGCGCTTCCATGTTTTCCGATCGAGATGTGCAGGATCTGTCCCGGCTTTTTAATCCCATGCAGATTTTGCATGCAGATCAAGGGAGGCACACGGACAGCTTACCCCCTTTGCTGCCCTTGTCCACTGGGGGATTCGTAACCCAAGCACACGTTTCGAAACAAATCGAGCATGCTGTGACCCAACAGTCACATAGGCCCTCCGTAATCTCCTTGGGTCATGATCTTGGAATAGACACAGACCTAGTATTGGAGCTTGTGGACGCCTCCCCTGCGCTAGCTCTACTCAGCCGAGACCGCAGCAGCATCATCACCAAGTCAGAAAAAGATGATCTGGAGATACAATTACGGGAAACCACATCTCATGGAGTCGTCTCAAAGGATCAGTTCTTGCGGGACCACGATTTGGCAAGTATCGACCGAATAATCTATGCCTTAGAAGCAAAGGAGGTCAAATTACTCGACCTCAACGGCCACATTATAAGCGCAGATTATGCACGTAAAGTCAAGGAAGCCATCCAGCATCTGTTATCCCAAGCCAACGAAACATCTACCCCGATCGTACTGTCAGCAACATCCCTGCCCGGAGCTCCTCCCATGTGGTACATATCACAAGCGCTGGATGATTTTATCCAACAGGACCATACTAGCAAGCAATACCACATAGACACACGCTTCGATGGCATTTATTGCACACCGGATCGGTTCTACAAAAAGCATAGCGAGTCCGAAATTACTCGACTCAAGGAGGGCCAAATTCCTCTCCTCGATATTCAACAGTTCTACTACGAGTTCAACGCACTATATTCAGATCTACAGGATGCTCGAGATCATCTGTCGAAGGACCCCGAGGTTCAAGTCGGCTCTTCTATTGCCATTTCTCGCCGATGGCTTTCAGTCTGTATGGAAAGGTACATTAAGCAGTTGGAGGTTAATGGCTACACAGATATAGCTGTAAGTATCCATCTCCTGGAGATCTACGCGTGCCATTTTTGAGCTTGCGATTCTGACTTGGAACGACTCAGGAGGTCTTTGAATCGGATTGGAAAGCCAATTGGCGATCTGAACTCTCAAGCAGACTGGAAGGAATACTCAGGGATACGTTGGACCAAAAGAAGGACTTGGCGGTGCAATCTCAGCTTTTTGGCACGCTGGTCATCACAACAAATACGTACGGCAGCGCAATGACTTTCCTTGTCGACAAAACAAAGCTGTCCGCCCTGAATCAATGGAACCTACGCAAAGAACAGCCTGCGAGGGAGCTACAGTTTCAGGTGTCGGAAGTATTGGCTTCTCTGCCCTCCGAGGAACTCGTGTCTCGTGCGATGACAGGCGACAAGGGAGTCTGCAAGTCGATGGAGGAACATTTCTGGGCAGAAATTACGCGACAGGAAGACCAGAATGAGGCTGATTTCGCCAAGTTTTGGACTGATCGAGTGCTCGCACGATATTACAACTATCAGGAAGGACTTGCAAGCGTTGAAGATGCGACACTCGGGGATAACCTCGCATGCGTTTTGTCTGCCTACCTTGTGAAAGAGCTGCTTCCAGACTCTATCGCGAAAGCAAAGGCTCAGCATATAGTGCTCAGCAGAAACACCATCAAGAATGTGGCAAGGTTTGAAGGACTTTTAGCTTCCAGTCCCAAGACAATGGCCGAATTAAACAAGATGATCGACAAGTTTGGCAAGAAGCAGAAGATTGCTCAACCTGACGCGGATCTGCTGGCAGAAGCGAAGAGAGCCAGCATCGACGACATGGTTCGAAGAATGCAGAAGCAGTCCGATGGGCCTCTGCTGTTCCTGACCCTGATCCTCGTCCTACGAGCCGAACGTCGATCGGGAGTCTTGTATGCGACCGGCAAATTATCGCCCAAGATCTTGAAGGATATGAAGGCGACGTTGGATACAGAAACATATGAACGGCTGGTCAAGTGGAAGGACAGTGTGAGGGCCGGCACTTTGACGCTTGAGGACAAGAAGAACATGAAAGAAACAGCAACAAGAGTGTGAGGACCCAGGGCGGTGACCGATAATGCTGGAGGCTATTGCGTAGACGATCTCGACAACCTGTTCCTGTTCCAAACAAATTCACAAATTCACTCGTCTCCGAGCAGTCTCAACATGTTCCTCTACCGGAATTGATCAATTCTCACAGTGGGACGCTGAGATGATGGGCTTAGCCATTTCAACCAAGGCGAGACACTTGGACGGCATAAGGCCTCCAACAAAGGCTATCCGCAATAGGCTTAGTACGAGTTGAAAAGATAAAGCTTGCCACTTCCCCGCAACACCACAACGTTCCCTCACAACTCTCCTCACGATGCATCTACGCCTTCTAGGGGTATATGGATAGATTACGGCCAGAACAGTCTTCTGCGGCATGCACCCTGACCTTCGCAGCGCGGTATGCCATGTCATGCAGCTGCAACAATACGCGCTGCCCAGATTCCTCGAATCACGCCATACCCAACGTCTCCACTTGCGGAAAAGTACCCCAGAATTTTGCCCGCAAGTCTGTCCAGCTCGCCCGTTTCTTCTGTCCGCTGTTTCTGCACAGAGTCATTGCGTCATGATGATTTTCCTTCCAGAAGATGCGCTGTGCTGACGAGCTGTCGAGTCAATGTTCGATGACTTCACCGAACCCTCCCTCGACCAGCGAGCCATGTACCGAGGGCATGAATGATCACCAGGGACGTTCCGCTCTTCTAATCACCATCTTGAGATGGTCAGCCTCGATCTTGTAGCCGCAGGCTCTCATTGGCGAAAGATGGTGCCTTTTGTTCGGGGGCAAAGTTTTCGGGCTAGCGCGTATGGCGTGCTCGCACGTCGATTTCAAAGACGAGCGTAGTCGGAGCCAGCTATATACTCCCACGCTTGGACGCCTCTTCTCGACTCCATTCTACGCCTCTGAGCACAAATTTCCCGCTTCTAGGTCCCTTAGACTTGGTCAGCCTTCAAAAAGCAATTCAATTTCATCCATCTTGATCCACTTCCTCACGTGCTCGGTTACCTGTTGAGGCGTCGTAATCAAGTGCCTCCTTTCAACATGACTTCCAAAGTATACGGCGAGCCCTACGTCGAGTCCTCCAACAAAAGCACAGAGTCGGGCTATGTGTCGGGATCTTCGAGTCAGGACAGCCTCCCTGAGATTCAGTTCAGCAAGCCTCATCTCAAATTCCTCAACTCTCAACTACAGAAGCTTGAGCCACAAGGTCCGTCATCGTCACTTGTCCACGCTTAGACACCAGCTAATTCTTCCAAGACATCCTTCGATGGTGCATCACTTCGTTGCCTGGTTTATATCAAACCACAGCCCTTGGTCTTACTGGCCTCGTCACGGTAGATATGCTCTCCAAGATGAACGGGCCAATCAAGCCTGATATCGACTTGATCTTCCTTGATACCCTCCACCACTTCGATGAGACTCTGGCCTTGAAAGAGCGAGTGCGCAAGCGATACAACGCCACGGTCCATGTCTACAAGCCTGCAGATGTCGACAGTGCCGACGAGTTTGCTGCAAAGCATGGGGACAAGCTCTGGGAGTCGAATGACGAACTCTACGACTATGTTGCCAAGGTGGAACCATCGCAGCGGGCCTATGCAGAACTTCAAGTCAAAGCGGTCCTGACTGGTCGGAGGCGAAGCCAAGGTGGGAAGAGGGGCGATCTTGACATCCTTGAGGTGGATGATGCAGGCATTGTCAAGGTTAATCCTCTCGCCAATTGGTCCTTCGCGCAAGTCCAAGAGTACATCACTGCGAACAACGTGCCCTACAATGAGCTTCTCGATCGCGGATATAAGAGCATTGGCGACTGGCACTCGACGCAGCCTGTCGCGGCGGGAGAGGATGAACGATCAGGACGTTGGAAGGGGCGAGCCAAGACGGAGTGCGGGATCCACAACCCCAAGTCTCGATACGCCCAGTTCCTTCGTCAACAGGAACAGCAGAAGCAAGAAGAGGAGCTAAGCGCGGCGTTGCAGAAGGTGGTAGTTGCATGAGGCGCCGATGTCGTGATCGGGAAGCATGTTCATTGGATTAGTCGAGCATTTTCAGCATTGGCGTTTGGGTCATCGGGGCGCATTCCAGAAACGCCAGCATGGACACGAGCATACTCCCGTACAATAGCAAACAAGCTACGTCGCTCTAGGGAGACAGCATACCTTTGTACAAGGTGCAGAGGCGGCATTCTATCAAGTAGATACAATTGAAGATCCAAATTCATTGCAGCAATTTCCAGTGTGACGATGCGATTTAGGCTCGAGCTACCGGGCCGACAGCCTCATGGTGGAGCGGAGCGGACCTCTATCGGCAGCTTTGGCGGCGCTGCGAAAACTCGTGCGATGGCGCAATCGGCTACCAAGGGAATGGCGATCAAGTGTTGCCCCGGTAGTAGTTAGTCTGCGGGTCCTAAGCTGTAGGCGTCTGCCGTCATGGAGAGTGAGCCGACCCGTGGACGAGAAACGGTCACATATAAGTGAGCGTGGCCCCACGAACAAGACTGTCTATTTCTGTACCCTCTCCGTGCCATTGCTACCCCTTCAACCACATATTGCTTGTGAATCAAGCTCTTGGGTGCCTTTTGTCAAGACGATCAAGGCCGCAAACAACCATCGCCATTCAGGGACAAGCCATTGATCGCAGCCACTTTGCTCAGACAGTCCAAGACTCTGTTCCCACATCAAACCGCCCAAGACACGTCGAAATGGCAAACTCGCCACATGGCACGCCTTCCCGCGCCCATCCTCAATCACTTCGCTGACGGGCATTCCAGGCGGTATCCTAAAGGACCTCGTCGCGCGCGACGCCCCACGGCGCAAAGAGCTCTCAGAAGAAGCTGAAAAACTTCCGGCGATTGTGCTCACCGAGCGACAACTATGCGACTTGGAGCTCATTCTCAATGGAGGCTTTTCTCCTCTGGAAGGTTGGTGGTTGTTATTTTTTTGGCGGGGCCGACTCGGGCGCGACGACCCCTCGCGTTGGCGGCTGCTGCGTGCCAAGGATGCCCTCTGCCGCCACTCCATTGCATGAATTCAACCATTGCGATTATTTGATTCGGAGCAAGATGGCTGACTGGAAATTTCATAGGTTTTATGAACCAGAAGGACTATGATGGGTACGTTGTTCAACCACCAACGGCACAAGGAACAAGGGCTGATTGTGCGCAGTGTCGTCAGTAACAGCAGGCTCGCCGACGGCAACCTCTTCAGCATTCCCATCACGCTCGATGCGACCAAAGAGACGATAGATGAGCTTGGCATCAAGCCCAGCGCTCGCATTGCCCTCCGCGACTTCCGAGACGACCGCAACCTGGCGATAATCACCGTCGAGGATGTCTATCAACCAGACAAGTACGGCACCGCATCCAAAACTGCCAAATAGAGATATTGACGGCTACACAGGCAGAAAGAGGCCAAAGATGTCTTTGGAGGCGACGAAGAGCATCCAGCAATCAAGTACCTCTTCAAGGACGTAGAGGAGTACTACATTGGTGGCAAGATCGAAGCTATCGACCGATTGAACCACTACGACTATGTTGGGCTGCGATGTAAGGTTATCGAACAAGCCACCCGAAACCGAAATTGACGCTTGAGTAGATACGCCCGCAGAACTGCGCCTGCATTTCGACAAGCTCGGCTGGTCCAAGGTTGTCGCTTTCCAGACGAGGTGCGTCCAAGAACGGGCCGGTTTGACAAATCTAACCTCTCTCCAGGAACCCTATGCATCGTGCCCATCGTGAGCTCACAGTCCGTGCTGCTCGTGCCCGCCAAGCGAACGTCCTCATCCACCCCGTCGTCGGTCTCACCAAGCCCGGTGATATCGACCACTTCACCCGAGTCCGCGTCTATGAAGCTCTTCTTCCCCGATACCCCAATGGAATGGCTGTACTCGGTCTTCTTCCTTTGGCTATGCGTATGGGTGGCCCGCGTGAAGCCGTATGGCACGCCATCATCCGCAAGAATCACGGAGCGACGCATTTCATCGTTGGACGTGACCACGCAGGGCCCGGCAAGAACTCCAAGGGCGTTGACTTTTACGGTCCATATGATGCTCAGTACGAGGTGGAAAAGTACAAGGACGAGCTTGGCATCGAAGTTGTTCCCTTCCAGATGATGACCTATCTCCCAGACTCGGACGAATACCGACCAAAGGACGAGGTTCCGCAAGGCATCCGAACTCTTGACATTTCTGGCACAGGTACGATATCTGTTGAAATCTAGTACGATCAAATACTGACAACTCTAGAACTCCGCAGGCGTCTGCGAACAGGCCAGGAAATCCCAGAATGGTTCTCCTACCCCGAAGTCGTCAAAGTCCTGCGCGAGTCCCACCCGCCCCGCTCCCAGCAAGGCTTCACTGTCTTCCTCACTGGCTACCAAAACAGTGGAAAGGACGCCATCGCCCGTGCCCTCAACGTCACCCTCAACCAACAAGGCGGTCGCTCTGTCTCTCTTCTCCTCGGTGAGACCGTCCGCCACGAGCTGTCCTCGGAGCTCGGTTTCTCTCGCGAAGACCGCGACAAGAACATTGCACGCATTGCCTTTGTCGCCTCAGAACTCACCAAAGCTGGTGCAGCCGTCATCGCGGCGCCCATCGCCCCCTTTGAGGAAGCGCGCCTGCAAGCCCGCGAGATGGTGGAAAAGTACGGCACTTTCTTCCTGGTGCACGTTGCGACGCCGCTTGAGCATGCCGAAAAGACGGACAAGCGGGGCATCTACGAGAAGGCGAGGAAAGGAGAGATCAAGGGCTTCACGGGCGTGGACGACCCGTACGAGAGCCCGGTCAGCGCAGAGTTGACTGTCGATGTTAGCACAAGCAACGTCAGGACTGCTGTACACCAGATTGTGTTGCTCTTGGAGTCCCAGGGCCTGCTAGGATCTGTTTAAGTGCGTTTCTGAGAGCAGGAAATGATTGGGCATTTTGTCGTCGGGCAATGACTGCATGTGTTCACGAAGAGAGTCGATATCCAAATAGACCAAAACCACGAGAATGGAATAGAATGAATTGATGCACAAATTTATAGGATGGTACTGCTTGGTGGCATCAGGGACTGCCCCTCGCTAGGAATTGGACCCCTTTTCCTAGCGCTTCCCCAGAGTGAATAAGACTAGTGGTATACGCAGACACGCCCTGTTTTCACCTCAGAACTGCTCGCAGAATTGAATGCCCGCCTGCCGTAAAACTGACCCCAAGCATCGAGACTCCAAAAACACAAGGAGAAGAAGTGAGAGCCGCACTTCTCCTCCAAGTCTCATTCAGCCACCCAATCCCCTCACAGCCGCATTAACAATATCTCGAATCTGTTTCCACCGCCTCAAAAGCACATTCTTTTGCTCGCCCACGACTCGCTCACCACCTTCATCCACACCCACCACCAGCCCCTCAACCTCGTCCACAATCTCCATGACCTCCCGCGAGTACTTTGTCATCAGATTAAGCAGATACTTATTCACCATCTCCTGCTCCGCCCCCCCATCATCCGTCCCCGCCACAAAAGCACTATACCTCGCGGCCGGCAGCACCAACAACCTCACCACCGCCTGCGTGCGATGACACGTCCACGGCGCCGTCGCCGTCACCATATACTTAGCCCAAAACCCATCGTCCCTCAGCACCGCCATCTGGCGCTCGTCCAACAGCGGCAGCAACAAGTGGTCCAGCAGCACGGCATCGCTCGCGTTGTCGTCGAGCACGAATCCGTACTCGACGAGCAGCAAGTCGTTTGTGTGCGCGCCGTACGAGACGTAGATCTCGGAGCCCGCGGCGTAGGCGCGGTCGGCGGTCACTTGGTAGCCTTTGGAGTCGTGGGTGGGGTCGCAGCCGATGGTGGTGTGGTTGAAGTAGTCCATGAAGGGGCACATGGCGTAGCAGTCGTCGGCTTTGAGGAGGGCGCGCTTTTTGGGGAGGTATGGGGAGGTGGTGGGGAGGTTGGGGTAGTCCCAGAAGAAGGTGCGCGTGTTGACGATGAGCCAGCAGTAGGTGTAGAGGGGGGTGGAGATGGGGGGGTGCTGGGTTTCGAGGTCGAGGGTGAGTTTGGTTTGTTGGGTTGTTAGGAGGGCTGGGGGGTTAGCTGGGGTAGGGGCGAGGTGGGATTGACGGGTGTAAAGGGGCGGAAGGAGAAGAAAGATCAATGAAGAAAGGTTGATATACCTTTCGCGGCATGTGGTAAGAGATTTTGGAGTTTTTTTGGCCAGTTTATGGGGAGAATGGTGGAGAACTCGGCTTGCGTGGGCCACACTTCTTGCCATTGATGATGTCGCGAGCTCTTATTCGCATACTCCAATGCCAAAAAAGCAGCGAGTTTGCCATGAACCGTTGCGTTTGCCGCGAAATCGTGAGACCGAACACTCGAAGAGGTCACCGATATGAGTGAGTTATGGCGGACGTGGACCAGGCGCTCTCCTTCCTTGAAAATTCAGTGCACATTCTCAAACAGATGCATTCATCAATTCATGCCAATCCTCCACAGGGGAAAGGTCAGTACGGACCTTTATGTCTCGAGTTGCTACAATTCCCATTCCCCTTCCGGCGAACTTGGCGGGAGCAACGCCATTGATCGTCACACCATTAGCTTTGGCCCAATCGACGAAGCGAATATGCTCCTCTTCTGGATCCAGAGCGGCCGCCATGCCGAGGAATTGTGATAGATGTCGTTGCCGGGAAGAGAGACGATCGGGGTGACTCGAACGTTTGTCTTTTTGGGAGAGAGCACGCCACAGTGTGGCTGAACAATTTATCGATAAGACGTGTGGCGCCAGCTGTCAGGCGATTATGAGACGATACGAAGAAGACATTGAAACTGGCATCAGCCTCTTCCAGCTGCCTTACCTTCGCCAATGGCGACCTCTTTGAGGCGACCGCTATCTAGAGCCGCGTCTACTGCCTCCAAAGGCACCTCGCCTGCTATATTGCTTCCCACAAGCTGCCGATGCTTCTCAGTGCTCAACCGTCCTCCACCGAACTATGAGGGTCACATACCACTGACGCGGACCGAGAGGCTGGGTCTTGCGTTTGGATCCGGCCTACTTAGCTTCATCGATCCTCGGCGTGGAGGTATCTATTATAACTGGTCCCAATGGCTTCATGCGCTGACGATGCATCTGGACAGACCTGATCGCAGCCTTTGGCGAAGCAACCGCTCAACCCTTTTTCATTTCTCGTCTCCGAGACCGCATGCTCCTGAATCCCACCGGCCGCAGAATACTCCGCGACCGCCCTCGTCTAACATCGACATCCCTTGACATCCCCCACCTGCGCTCCCTCCCCTCCAACACAGTCGGCTACGCATACGCGGCATGGTTAGACCGGGAAGGCGTGTCGCCAGACACTCGAGCAGCCGTTAGATACATAGATGACGAGGAGTGTGCATACGTGATGCAGCGCTACCGCGAATGCCACGACTTCTCCCATGCTCTAGTTGGACTGCCCGTCTTTCGCGAAGGCGAAGTCGCCCTGAAAGCGTTCGAGTACGCGAATACGGGTCTGCCTATGACAGGAATGGCAGTCTTCAGCGCATTCACGCTTAAAAAGGCCGAGTGGAGGCGGTTCTGGGACATTTACGGACCGTGGGCTGTGCGAAATGGAGTCAAGTGCCAGGATATGATCAACGTGTACTGGGAAGAGGAGTTGGAGACTGATGTTGACGAACTAAGAGCTAGGCTGGGTATCGAGAAACCCCCAGACCTGAGGGACATTAGGAGGGCGGAGAGGGAGAAGCGGAAGAGAGATAAGGAGGCGAAAGAACATGCGAGGGCCAGTGTTATATGAAGACATGACATCCGTGAAAGGTGTGATGCAGACTTGCTCATTCAATAATAAATGTATGAGTATAAGTAACGGTGAAGAACCGAACTCTCATCCAAACTGCCACAGCAGTTGGACTCCCTTTACTGCCTCCAGAGGATATATTGCACACTCAGGAATGAATAACAAGTCGTCAGAGATATCCAAACCGACCGGTGGATAGTTGTGCGTACCGTGTCCCGTGGCAAACTAGGGCTCAGCTCCACACATATCTCATATGCAAACACAGAGTCACGCAGGCTTCACCCAGATGAGGGAAGGATTTGCAAAGGAGGGAAAAAGAGAAAACATAGTCGAGGAGAGGAGCCCTCTGGCCTAATAGTCGATGGACTCTCCGTGTCATTGGGCTGAAATAATGTCGAGCCTAACGCTCGCGTCATAACGAGGGCGGAAAAAACCTCTGGACAAAGCAGACCGAAAACCCTCCGATCCTTAGAGACAGAAAGATATGGTTGCATCCCCAGCACCGCCCGATGTTGAATTTGAGGCGTGTTTAACGTCATGCATCTGCATGCACAGCCCCCAAGGCAACAGCCACATGTCAGCCAGCACGAGGAAGCCTCGATCCTGTCAACAAGACTCTCAGCCATCATCGTACCTCGTCTCATATTCATCTTCGCAAATCTAAACAAAGCCTTGAGAATCATTCAACATATATTAAGATAGTAGAACGGCCTTTAATATCCCACGCCACGACCAAGCCGAGGAATCAAAAACCTGGGGCGATCAATCCTCCGGCGACTGACGCTCACGAACGCTTCAATAGCGCAGCCAAATACGAACCAACTCAATGGATTTCCCGTCCCGAAGGTTCTCATCACGGGATTTGCCCCCCAATCGGGCATGTCTCACATAATGCTATGACCAGAGGCATTTGCTGACTTTGACATAGACCAATACTCAAGATGCTCTCACCACTTCCCTCGATGGCGCTCAAAACTCATCGCCTCGCGCCACTACTTCATTGACACCATCACCCGATGCTCTGTTGCCCTCAGCATCGCCAGGTCCCTCAGCTTCCACTGATACGCAGGTAAAGAGTAGTAAAATCGAGAAAACAGAGCATTTACCGATAGACGAAGCGCAAACCAAGAACGATTTTAAATACACCGTCTGCGCCGAATGCCGGCAAATTCATTTCGACAAGATCATTAGTCTTGGTGGAGTGAGAGACATCTTTTCTGATGGTGTCTATATTCAAAATATGGGCAAACGCCTCCGCCAACGAATACGCTCAGACTGCCTGCTTTGTCAGATGCTCGTTGATTCTCGTGTTTTCGACTATGAGAATGCCGAGATCAAAATGATGCAAGCACCAAGCATGACCAGATCAGACAGATGGACATGGTCTATGAGAACGCGGAAGTAACAATAATCGCTGCCGCTGGCCTGGACGAACACTATGGCCTCCCTGGAGTAGGTGCCATACCACGGAAAGCACAGGTATCCGCGCATATCGGAAACTTTAACATTTTGTCATCAGTGCGACACCCTCACGCATCTATTCGTTCCTCAAAATGGTCCACGAGGGGCTGGACCTTCCAGGAAGCAATGCTTAGCCATCGCCGCCACGTCTTCACAGACGAGCAAGTATATTTCGAGTGCCGTGCGATGAACTGCTACGAAAGTGTATCCATCCCTCTCGACAGCCTACACGTAAAGGACAAGTCCAGACAGAATACATGTTTCCGAGCGGGTTTATTTGGCAGGGATGATATAAATATAAATATATCCAGCGGAATTGGTATCATGACGCAGGACACTACAGAGTTTTTGCTCGATATTTAGCAGCTATCAAGGATTACTCGGCCCGAGAGGTAAGCCACCACCAGGATTCTCTTAACGCTTTTCTTGGAGTCACTCGATCTTTCGAGAAGGTCAAACATCCGTTTCGCCATATTTGGGGTGTACCTTACTTTGCGGGGGCGAACGAGCAAGGGTGGAAGATAACTTTTGCTTTCAACCACCTCACAGCCAGCTTGACCTGGTTTCATGCCCAAGATTGTTGGAATAGCGTAGCAAAGCCACAGCGGAGGGCCGACTTCCCAACCTGGTCAAGGTGTGGATGGGCTGGCAAGGTCTCTTTCTCTCGTGAGAAAGATTCAAGATACAAGGAATTCCTCAGCCAGGTCAAGGCCATTCATTTTCGATACGACTCTGGAAAACTCCTCAGTTGTCAGGAGATGTGGGATCGCAATTCCCCGTTCGATTTTACTGAGTCATCTTCCCCGCAAGTACTCTTACTCACACTCAAAGAACCTGTCTTGCCACCGAAAGCCTTCTCGTACAATCCTATGACGAATGCATTCGAAATCTTCAACCATGAGGCTGAGCTGAATTGGTCGAAGGGTTCTATCGACCCATATGTTCTCTGTCGAGAACTGCAAGAAGGAAATAAATGGAAGTGCATTGTAATAGGATCCTGGTATAAGTTCCGCTCATTAAGGTTCTTGACATACAAGGATCTACCTGATCACGAATTATATGCTGCCTTCTCCGAGGGTCGCTATCCTGATCTAGAATCTGTCACTGCATTCGAGAACACGATTATGAGATGTTGGAGGCGAAGCACTTCAAGATATAAAATTAGAGGGTACGTTGAATTTTTTGCTAAGCAGCAAAAGCTGATTATTCGTACAGTCGCTTCCATTATAGAGCCACGCATATCCCGTTTCTACGCTCTTCTCAACCATCAAATAGTTGTGTCTCCTTTCCTCCTAACTGCTGTTTCCCTAGCTCTGTTTATATGCTGGGCAAGGCGCTGGAGACTAAACGATGTTGTATGAAGAATCGACAATAATGTTCATCACACAGGATATCTCGCGACACAACGAAGCAAAAAATTTAACGAGGTGGGAAGCTTCTGCGGCACCAAACCCACCTCAACCTTTCCATTTGTCAGCAGACCAAGGACGGGGAGATACTTACCTTATCCCTCCTCTCCCTCCTCTGGAAAACATTACCTATGCGCCTGTACACAGTTAGCTTAAACACCGAGGAAGAAGACTTACCGGTACTTGTTCCCGCCTTCCCCGATTCCATCGTACTCACGGTCGAGCATTCACAGCAGCATTCGAGAGAATCTGCGCGTCAGCAGTCACGGTCACGGACATCACTGTCTCCGCCGCCGTCACAGGAGCATCTTGCACAAGGGGTTGCACAGAAGAAGCATCTGTCACTGCAGGGTTCATGGAGTCACGGTTGTGGTCGCTGGGCGTGGGTATGAGTGGGAGGCCGGCGACGGAGATCGGGGCAGGCATCGCTGTCGGGGTTAGTAGACCTTTTTGGTCGTGCGATGGAGAGTGGGGGATGGGCATGGTTTGAGCGGTTTTATAGGAGGGATTAGTTGAACAATGTAGGGTGCACTGTGTTTGCGCGTCGGAGTGCAGCGCCTCTTTATTACAGGATGGATATAAGATGATTGTCACAGCACAATGCCTCCATTCCTAGCTAAACCAAAATAGGAAGATTCTAGTTCTTTGATGCTAAGAACGCTCTTTGAAATGTCGGAACTTTGAATGACGGTCGCGTTGCTCCGTGAAGAAAAGACGTCTAGCGTATCTTGCCCGAGTCCCTCATTCATACGACTCCAATGCATGGTAACGTAATCATTTGACTAAGACTTCTCCACGGGCTAAAAAGTAAGTTGAAGAATTCTCTTCACCATCGCTGGTTATGGAGAAGACTCCTACTCGCGCCCAAATCCCACGATTATTCTCCGTGTATAATTCGCGGTTGCAAAGGACAAGCCCGTAGCCACGATTTTCTTGTTCTGTCATGATCAAGAATAACTGAGCCGGGAAATCCTCCGAGATGGAAATGTCCAAGTCCCATCGAATCCGGACACTATCAGGCTGGGCTTTCATATATCTATCGTTCAGAAATTTTCTTGGCAGTGAATCAAAGCTAGTGCTGTCTTCAGGCGTCAACATTGCAGCCCTTGAAACGAATCCTGAGATTGAGATGAGCCCTTGTGGATACCTAGGGTTCAGGTTCTCACAAAACCTTATTTGAGAACAGATGTGGAAGCCAGTCGCAGGTCCAGAGAACATTCCATGATCAAAGGTGCCTTTACGAAAGGTGCAGGACCAAGACGGGGTGGGAATCTCGTGTTGGTCGCTGGGGGAGTCCAGCTGTCTCCAAAGCAGGGACCAAGGAAGGAACGTTAGACATAGGCCTTTGGCGAAACTAAGGCCTTGGGGCTTTTTGAGACTGGACAGTGCACCTTCCAGAATGGTCTTCCGGGTAGCCTCGTCACTCAGGTTCCTGGAGCTATACGTCTCTATCACACGCATCCAAGCTCGATGACCTTCGAGTCGGTCATTCTCAGACAAGTTCCCCGCTCTTTGGCCTAGTAGATTTAAGCGACTTATCGCTTGATCCAGGCTCGATGTTGTCCTGAGGGCGTAGAGGAAATTTGAGCCGCGCAACAGTTGCCGACTCGATGGTTCAGCTTCGAACGGTGAATTGGATCGCAGGGGTGAAATTCTCACGCCTTGAAAGTTGGCGCTCGAGTACAATTTGCGCATACGATCAAAAACGTCCTCGTCACTCATCAGCGGTTGACAGAAGTCAGGTAGTAGGCCTGTTGGAACAAGTGACTCGTTATTCACTAAAACCAAGTCAGCTCCGATTGATTTGTTTCTTTTACCCGAGTCGAGAGTTGGAATAGGGTGGCGTGATGGTAGTTCAAAACTCGAGTGCAGCCTGTTCTCCTCGGGCTTGGTTGGAAGATGTTGCCCAACGCAAAGAGTATCGTGCTGGAGTGATTTCGAGGCGTGTCGTGCCCGCAGACCCAGGAGCTTGAGCTCTCCAAAATCCACTCGAACAGGAACGAAGAATCTGTTGACCCAAGACGTTGCTGACAGTGGCACGCGGCAAATGACCATTGCTGCTTGTAGGAGCAACGTTCTTAGCAGTGGCTCAGTCCAGCTGTTGATTTGCCTCGATTGAAGCATTTCAACTTCCTTGCGTAGACGATCTGGATCCGTTTTGTACGATATCTCATTGAAGAACATGTTGGATAATATAGTACGAGCATAGTGAAAGAGTGGCATATACGAAGGACTTTTTGGATCAAGCTCGCCGATGTTGTCTTCGCCATCTATCGGTTCCCATTCATCGTATTCCGTCCTTGAAGTCCCGGATTTTGTAGTTCCAGTTTCTCTGCGAATCCAGCCGTTTGCTGTTGCGTCTGCATCATCCAGATGCCATTCCTGGGGCGGCACTATACCATACTTTGAAAGCTCCCCACCATCATATGAGTCATACCACATGGTTGGCGAGAATTGCATTGCTTCAGTGACAAGGTCAAAAACTGTCCAAAGGTCGGGTGATTCGAGTGGGAAGACTCTGACTTCTTTGGTCACATGTAAATTGTCGGTATGGCATGCTCCGCCTGGAAGCAACTGTCCACCCAAGAGTTTCAGAAAATCTCCGAGGCATGTCGGCTCGGGTTGGCGTTTACTGGGTAGCCATGCATTGAGAGTCGAAGTTTTTTCCCAATGTTTAGAATGCATCATCGATTGTCTGAACCTGCACGCAAAAGGAAACCCGTTCCTTGAGGCTTGATCGTGTAAGTCGACGAAAATATCGCTAAACGACAACATGGCGGCATCTTGGGGGTACTGATACCAGGGGAATTGCGGCATGGTGGCAAATACGTAGTCGCGAGGCATGGTAGCACTTCTGTTCGAAGCCTGATGAATAAGGCAAAAGTCATCGGTGTGAAGACACTCTGACTCGGCTTTTACTGGAGGTTTGGGTCGCCTGATGGTTCCCTGGCTTGCATAGGCATGAATGAATGCCAGCGGGGAAGTGACGGAGAAGGAATTGCTCAGCATGAGCAACGAGTCCAACATTCTTGCTCTATCAGCCTCTGCGCGGTTGGTAGAACTTGTGGATGGTGTGTTCCTCGAGGCCCCTGCTGACTTAGTCAAACATAGGACGCCAGGGGGAAGTCAATGCTCACTGGAGTGCGGAATAACGAATTCGATAGTATGAGAAAGTAGACATTCTTGCAAAGTCCAAAGCCTTTGGAGATAAGAGTCGTGTCGAGGACGTCTAGATTGCGCGGCGCAGTTGTGTTGAAGAAAGTCTGTGGAATTCTCCATACTCCCAAGCACTTGGGCACAGCACTCGTAGATTCCATCATCCTCTCGTACAGCGATGGTACGAGATGCATGTCGGAAAATTGCAGGTATGCTTTGAACTGTAGCTATGACTTCGATTTGATTTCGTTGGTTGACCGTCAAGGTGTCCATCCAAAAGGCTGAGCTGCCTACCAGGCTAGGCAACTGATTGGCAATAAAATCCGCCTTTGAATCAGAGACCAGAAATTCGCCATCGATTCCAGGGATGGAACGCCACTTTATAGACCCCCAAACATGAGATATAGCGATGTATTCAAGGTCTCGTGTGTGGGATTTGAGTAGGCGTAGCTTGCCGGCATCGAAATGAGCGAATTGGACGTAGGGACCACGGACTGCGCAATCCGAAGCGCACTTGTGGTCGTACCCATGGTCTTTGAATATGAACGGACCGGGTGAGGAGACCGCAGAAGAAGCGGCCATCTCCATGCCGCGGTACCGTCGAGCCTGATGAGGTATACGAAGGGACAGCGACTGGGGATTTGCCCTGCAAACAGGGCGCGATCAACGATAGGACGATGGCAAGACCAAAGTGTCGCTTGAATGTGAACAGGTTGTTCGGCATTGGATGCGATTTTACGAGCCGAGTGGGTGTAACCACGTTCCTTCCCCACTAAGCCTAGCTCGACCTCGTCTTTCCTTGGTGCTACATCTCAACCTTCCCATCGCACCCTCATCTCCAGGACCATTACTGCGTCAGCATGTCCTTGAGGTAAAACACAAAGCGTAGTCTGCGCATCTGCGCAATCAGCACTCCGGGAATAACAGTCCACGGCCGCGCTTGCCGAACCTAGCCGAAGCAGCGATATCTCCGCACTGCTAACCCTTCGCAGCGGTCGGAGATGGCGATTTCGGCCGATCAGCGCGCCTCCTTGGAGATTGGAAATGATTCATAAAACGGCGTGCCCGCTGCCTCGCTTCTTGATATGACAACATATCGTCATGGAGGAAAAGCCGCAATCTTCAACTGCCACACCCACGGACGAGGAGCATGCAGTTGGAGTGCCAGCGCAGGTGGCAGAGTCTCCTGCTGCTGTTCCATCAGCTTCTTCAGACACGCCTGGCTACACACGTCTCCAAAAAGGCATGATCCTGGCTATTGTTATGATGGCGGGATCGGTATCGACAATTTCAGCTAACATCTACTATCCTATCCTCCCAAAGCTCGCTACCTACTTTCATGTCACCCCAACCCTCATCAACATCACTGTAACTACATATATGATTTTTCAAGGATTGTCACCTACGGTCTGGGGTGCTTTCTCGGATTCTCTCGGGCGTCGCGTTATTTACATAATCACGATAACCATTTACGTTGGAGCCTGCATCGGGCTGGCAGAGAGCAGAAAGTACTATGAGCTATTGATCTTGCGAGCCATACAGAGCACAGGATCGGCGAGCACCTACGTAATCGGTGCAGGGGTTGTTGGCGACATCACAACTAGAGAGGAGAGAGGTGGATACATGGGAATCTACCAAGGCGGCATCTTGCTTCCTTTGGCGGTTGGACCTATTCTAGGAGGCGGTCTAGCTGGAGGGCTGGGATGGCGAAGTGTCTTCTGGGCGCTTGTTATACTCGGAGGAACCGTGCTGGCCGCACTCGGTCTGTACCTGCCCGAGACTCTGAAGCGGTTCAGGGACAGTAGCAAGTGGTGGACTATAAGACCGATTGACACGTGTGCTCGCAAAAGGAAGAGCAATCAAGACACGGAAGCTGTCGTCGCTGCAGCTTCGCAGCCCAAGGTGAAGCTCGACTTTTTGGCGCCGTTCAAAGTCGTCTTCGGCGGCGAAGTGACGGCTATCCTCCTCTTCCTCGCTCTCTACTACACTGTCTGGCAAATGACAGTCACCGCCATGTCAACACTATTCGCAACGAGTTACGGCCTGACGACTACCCAAATCGGTCTGACCTACATTGGCAACGGCGCCGGATGCATCATTGGCACAGTCACGACGGGCAGAATCATGGACGCAGATTACACGCGCACAAAAAGATCCTACAACGGCCCCGACGAAGACTTTCCTTTGGAAAAAGCAAGGCTGAGAACGATTTGGATCTGGAGTGCTATGCAAATTGCATCGACGCTTGTATTCGGCTGGACGCTGGACAAGAAAGTCCATCTCTCGGTCCCTATCATTGCTACGTTTTTCGCTGGGTGGGCGTCTACATCAACACAAGGCGTCATTTCCACATTCCTCGTCGACGCATTCCCCGGGCGAAGCGCTAGTGCAACTGCGGCGTTGAACATGGCGAGGTGTTTGGTGGGTGCGGGTGGGACTGCAGCCATCATCCCCGTAATTGAAGCGATCGGGACGGGATGGGCCTTTACGCTCTGGTCGCTGGTGATGTGCGCTGCGTTGGTTCTGGTCTTTGTGCAGATGAAGTGGGGCGGGAGATGGCGGAGAAGAAGAGAGGAAAAGGAAAGGAAGCAGTGACGTTGAGTATGATTACTAAAGGGCGAAATTACGACAGGGCCCAACCCACAGGGATAGACTAAAAAGATTGACAAAAGCTTGCTTACCTAGAATGCAAAGAAAGATTAGGAGAACTAGAAGCACCCAGGCTAGAGCACTCCAGGATCATCGCGACACTGCAGTCCTGGGAACCATCCAACCTGAATTCTTCTAGGTGCTCCCCTCACTGTCGCAAGATGGGTCTCTTCGTATTCAATTTCCAACGGGCCGCCGAAAGTGGTGACACGACACCACACGGCGTCCTCTTCCGACACGGAGGCGACTCTACACTGCCTCTCCAATTCCCAAGCTCTTCACCTCCAAGCCCACATCCGCGCTTCCGACAAGTCCTAGACCCACCGCCCGTAGCACGCAGTCCCGCGCGTCCTGAAACCCAATCTCTGCCGCACCAGCATCTCCACAGCTCTAGAATCTTACCTTCGCCCGTCCCTTAGCCTCCTCATATGCAACCGCCCAAATCTAGCCTCCAAACCCCATCATCCCTTTAAACGACCATCCAGACACACCTCCACCAACATGGCGGCG
Source organism: Polyplosphaeria fusca (assembly GCA_010093805.1). Lineage (NCBI taxonomy): Eukaryota > Fungi > Ascomycota > Dothideomycetes > Pleosporales > Tetraplosphaeriaceae > Polyplosphaeria > Polyplosphaeria fusca. Next base: position 732,348 of record ML996097.1, on the reverse strand, counting down.
GCAGTAGAACCCGCCCTCCTCACCACCCACCGGCCCTCTCTCCGGCGCCCGGAACAATAAGGCTGCATCTGCACCACGCCTAGCTCCGACGCATCCAGACCGCCCTCCCATGCACCATCCATTCATGCACCCCTACCTCGCATCCCCCAAACTCCTCTCCCCTCGCGTGGCCCTGCCCTGCCCCCCCTCCGTCCATCTTTGCCGTTTTGCCATCCGATTTACAGCACCCGCTCGTGTACGGAGTACGCACGTACCAGGGTTCAGAGATCGGTTAGCAAGCGGGCATGCGGGCAGCAAGGCCATGCAGCGGAGAAAGAGAGAGAGTTAAAATTAAACTCGCTGGCTCTAGCTGCTGGCTCTAGCTGCTGGCTCTAGAAAGACAGGAGGCATGTTTTGTGCGACCAAGAGCGGGATGTGTGTGTGGGAGCGGGATTCTAGGCCGTGTGGCGCGTGGCTGCGAGATGCATCATATCGCAGGCGAGAGTATTACAGTGAGAAGCCACACACGGCCAGGCGCTGGGTGGGATGCCATGCCGTCCCGCTGCGCTGCGGCAGGCGGGCGTGGTGCGAGGTGGATTCCGGTTGTGGACGGCGGGCGGTGGGCGTTGCGATACGGCAACCGGTTCTGACCTGGTAGGTACATACATACGGTACATTATCGTAGCCGCGTGTCTTGCGACGACAAGTGGTTGAAAAACAGGGCACGCTGTACATATGCAGTCTATATTGGCACCCCATATGTAAGTGCTCGCTGACTGCGACGGAACGGCATGTTCTCACTCTCTCTCGCCGGGCGTCGCGCGAACTTCCGCATCGGGCGCCCAGTCGTTGCTGCCACACACCCAACCAGCACACCCATCACCCACACATCGAGAACTCTCACTCCCTGGCCCTGTGAAACGGTCGTTCCTGCAGTAAGCCTCTCACTCTCTGAATCGCGCAAACCCCCTCTCCAAAATCCCATTCCCCTTCCAAAAATCCCATCATCCCCCAAAAAGCAAACCACTTCCCTCGGAACCGCACCCGACGCCCACCACCGTATCCACCGTATCCCGCTCTCCTTCCCTCCAAACCCAACATCTCGGTTACACACTCTTGCAGCGCCGATCGCCCGCCGAATTTCGAACCCCGTCTCTCACTTTCCCTTCGCAGCATCCTACAGCGCCGATCGGCGACTCCAGAGCCCCGGACGCGCCCCCTGCTCTGCGTGCTCGCCTGCCTCGCCTGGAAGAAATCGGCTGCGGATCACGTGGTGAGATCTTGGGTACGTATCTCGGAAACTTGTGGGGCCGGGGGGCCGAGCGGCAACAGGGCTGATGCCGATCTTGTGCTTGATGGGACTTCGATGGTCGATGCGCGTACTTGTTTCTTTAATGGTGATAAAGTGTGAAAAAGAAAAAAAAAGCATATTTGTGGTTGCGAGACGGAAGCAAAGGATGTCTGCATGCGGAATCATGGGGTGATGGGGTCTGGTTGACCGACAGTCACTGGACCCAGGCACGCGAGCAATGGTTCATCACCGTGAGACTCTTGTCTGGGTCTCCTGATTCCTGGATCAGGGGCATGAAACATGACACTCCCCGGAAGCTAATTACTAGCACAATTCCAAGCTTGAACATCTTTGGATCATGTGTCGATCATTTCAATTGATCAATATCTGCATTCCAGGTCCCCCTCCTCCCATCACTGACTATGCTCGATTTGGGGAAACTGTCCCTTCTGAATGTGTGCCGTCCGTGGCAGCCCGCGAAATGATTCTGGGTATCATATGATTCAACTCCTGGAATGCTGGTGTAGCGAAAGTGACAAAATTGATGCCCCGAGGCATGGCAACGCCGATATATGCCGTGACAAAGGAAATGTACTAGTGAGAATGCAGTCGTACTCAAATGAGCAAGCCTACACCGAGAGCGACAGCGCTGAGCCCGTTGACTCCCTCCTCGCTCCCCCTTCTTTTGCCCATGTTGCTCAACTGGCGCGCTGCATCTGCTTTGGCTTGAGTAGCAGCCGTGGGCGAAGGCGGCTCCGAGGGTGGTACCGAGCGAATTTCATCTCCGGTTTGTTCTGAAGAAGAGGCCGTTATATCATAGCCGAAATTATCGTTCAAGGAGCTCGCAAAGGAGGAGCTGCTCAGCTCGCGAATCGGTGATGCCGGTCTCAGCGGAAGCGAAGTTGCCGTGGCTTTTGACAGAGGCGCCGGACGGCTCTTGGTCTTCTTGGGAAAGTTGTGAACGTCGTAGCGCGGTGGGTGCGATGCATATTCGACCAAGACGTGCTCTTTGACATTGATACGCATGCGCTTGTCGTTGCAAAACACCACGTCGCTCACCCTTGGCGATGCAGCCAGCAGGACGGGAGCGCACCGGCGACGGTAGCGCAGAGCCTGGGATGTCGAGTGTTGGTAAGGTGGGGCATTTTTTGGATCGAAGCTTGAATCCGTGCTGCTGGAAGTGGGTCGACCGTGGGAATCCACGCGAAGAAGGCCCCCATCGCGAGACGGAGTCCGATTCATGGACCCTGGAAAGCGAGCATCCTCTGGATCCAAATCGTCCGTCTCAGGATCTGCAGCCGTGTTCGCATGGTGAATCTCCCTAGGTTCCCGTTCCTGCTCTGCTGTATTGGCTTCTGCCAAATGCGGATACAGCTCTCGGATTATACGTTCTTGCTCAGCAATAATTCGTCGCCCGGCGTCAACACTCGAAAGAGTTTCAAGATTTGCGCCGACGCGGGATCCGTCGATCATGCGTTGTCGTCGGCTCCGACGGGGCAGACTCCTGTACCGGGGTTCGCTGCGGTCTTCCAGGGGTGGGCTAATGTCGATGGCTGCACAAAGTGCCTCCACCCAGTCAAGCATCTCGGTTTGAGTAACTGTGCAGAGCAGAAACTGCTCTGTTTCGATGCGCAGCCGAATAACATGTTCCCGAACAGGCTCAAAGAGGTGCGGATCCGTCTCAAACAGCCTGTGGCGCGCAGAAACAGGCACCAGATGGGCAAATGGCGACCTGGGGACGAGATTGGTTTTTCTGAAATCGCCTGCCACACCGACCTCTGCGTGCTGGAGCGAATACGACTTCAACAAGCGGCCTGGCCTGGTGGCCTTTTTCTTGCTCAGCAAACTCGGGTGCTTGACTTGATAGACACACAGTTGAGTGCCCCGAAGCACCAGAAATGCGTCGTTCCACTCGCGATGCCCGGACACCTGGAAAGGAGAACACAGCTCTTGTCTGAGGGCGAGCATGCCTGACAGCTCGACGGTGCAGGTGTAGGACGGAGGAGGCCTGTTCAGTGCAGACTTTTCTATTCTAGCTATGGAGCTGAGGCGAGTTAGGGTTTTGGGGCAGTTTGCAACATCATAGGTCGGAGGAGGAAGATCGGAATGCGGCTGGACATGGGTGTGGAAGGTATTGTGGTAGCCATACGTCGGCGGAGTCCGTTCGGAATCGTCATTTCGGCGCGAGGAGTTCCTTTGGCGGGAGCGCTGGCTGTCTGAGCCAGCGTCTCGTGCGTGGTCCGTCATGACTGTTGGGTTGGAGGAAAGGGATCTGGAAGGTCAGCATCTCAGTCATGATTCGGGCTGAATGAGGCACTCACGGTGAGGTATCCAGTGTGAATGGCAGGTCGCCGAGCAAGGCGAGTCTACTTTAATGGAGATGGTCGCAAACGGAAGCTATAGATTGGGGGCGTTCGCTTGGGCGGCTGGCGCGAGTCTTTTATCGTGGACGGGACAAGCGCGGGACGAAAGCAGTTCATGAGGGACCAGGCGAGCGTCTTGACCGGATTGGGGCGCGGGAGGCAGGTTCGGCGAGGAATGCGATATCAGTTGGGTGGATGCTTTGTCTCTGAGGCAGAGACAGGAGCAGCGGCGACGAGAATCAAAGGTCCTACCCAGCACGCAGTCGCAGGGCAGCGCCTTCTTTGTGTAGGTGGGCCGAGAGCAGGGGTGGACGGTCGCAGCTGCTTCCAAGGGAGTGGAACGGGGGAAGCGACGCCTGAGGTAAGCGCGTTCCTGGCGGATGCTCCAAGAATGGGAGAAATGTCGTTAGCAGCGAGACACGACGGGGAGTCAGCAGTCTATGTAATGTATGCTGAGGCTTTGCAGGCCGTGTCGTGTCGTGTCGTGGTGCGTCCCGCGTTAAGTAGAGCTGGTTGCCTCTATCAGCTGCCTGCACCAGGCGACGGCACCCCGGCCGACGTGCAGGCATCCCCTCACTTCCGGCGTCGTGTGGCGCCAGGTCGAGATCTGGCCCGCTTTTCTGTCGGCGTTGGCGAGGGTGCTGCACATGAGAGCCTTGGCCTTGATGGAACCGGTCGAGATGTCAGCCCATCGTCTATACACTTCCGCCGTGCAGCTGGTGGTGGTGAGCCATATGACCCAGACGCCCCGCAGCCCGCAGTCCGCAGTCCGCAACCCGCAACCCGCACCCAGGCCAGAGTATCTCGCCGTCTCGCCATCTCGCGACCGTCGCCAGCCCGGCAGCGTGACTGTGACGGGCAGGCGCAGGCCGGTGCGCGGTGGGCTGACTCAGGGCCTCCCCCTTCTCTTCCCCCTTCCTCAGCCAGCTCAGGTCCATAAAGGCCCAACACGCCAACTCACGCCAACTCACGCACCTCGTCGCTCGACCGTGCCTGCGCCGCCTGCGCCGCCCGCCTCCCAAAGCCATGGGTCCCGCGCGGCGCGTCGTCGCCAGCCAGCCAACACTAGACCCTGCCCATGTTTGACCAGAAAAAAAGAACATGGAATCGACCCTGCACGTGCCGTCTTGGTGCGTAGTCGAAACAGCAGTCGCTTTTGTTGCTGCTCCCAGAGTTTTTGTTTATGGCGGTAGCGATAGCCATGACGATGTAGATGACGACGTCTGCCCGACTGATCGCCATGAGGCCTGCGATGCTGCTTCGACGATCCCAACGCAATTGGTCAAATTCTCCGTACGCTGCACTTTCCCTCCAACTGTAGCACATCACATCAACACCCTCATCCTGTATGTCTGTCTCGCAGCATCGTTGCTAATTTCCCAATTCGACTCGGCGTCGCCCGCACGGCTCGCAGCATTCCTCTTCCTTGATCCACTTCTTCGCTCCGTGTTCCATTTCCCATCTCTGCCCCTGGAATCCATCCTATTGGTCCACGCACCTCAGTCAGCCACGCACCTGAACTCCTCTCCTCTGACCTGACGCAAGCACGCGCGCTTTGAGCCACTCAGCACATCGGATGCTAGAGACGAGCCAGTCTTTGCAGATACTCTAGCATTCATCTCCCGCTGATGTGAGCTGCTGAAATGCTATAGTAGGGCTGATTATCGAGGCCCTGCAGTCGCAACACATTGGGACTGTTGGTTCTGCTAAGCGCACTCCTGTAGGATCGCCACGTCCGCTCTCGCAGATACGGGCCGGAGACTGGGACTGACTGGGACTAAAAGCGACCGAAAGGGACGCTCAACGTTGGCTGCGTCCTTCTCATCATCGTCATAATGCGTCGCATTCGCTTTTCCTCTCCGCCTCTATTCTGTCGTCTGACCGTGCAGAGAAGGAACGATACAGCCAACGCCAAGCGACTTCTCCAGCTTCATCAAACACCAAAAGTGATATCTTCGAGAATGCGGATCAATAAAATTCCTCTAATTTGGGCTGCATTCCCCAACGTCGCCCGTGTTCACTTCCACACAAGGCTCATCGTCAGTCCGAGGAGAAGCTAGAGACAGTTCCAGCGGTGCTCTAGAATTTGACTCTCAAGTCCAATCACACGGGCGCTGCAGAACAGATTCTTTCATTCACTCCAAAGTTAATCCTGCAAGCACGACCATTCTTCATTAGCCGACGGCATGCCATCTATCGATTCTTTGTCGTTTGTGCTCAGCCAAAGTTGGTAGTCTAGTGGTCAGAGCCACCAAGCGACCGAGCACCGCCTATGTATCGGACTCCGACTCATTCGTCTGGCAAATTCGTGGCATCATCAAAACCCGAAGAGCACAATGCTTCTGTGCGCCGTGCTGAGCTCATCGAATTATGCGAGATTCCGACCTGAGCAGGTGGAGCGGATGTTGCCTGGGTGTCTGGTTCTTGGCCATCCTCCTCCAACGCTGGTCCTTGTTGGTGGGCTAATGGAGAACGCAAAACTCACTTTTACGACGGTTGTCGCATCACCTTCCAGACTTTCTGTTACGCTCATGTCGCCCACAGATGCTGTTGTCACTCACCCACCAACATGCCTCCAACGTCTTGTGTGCTCGTTCCACCTGCACACCTTGGCTATGCAGCTCCGCACTTACTGTCGAATCAGGGCTGTCCAAACATCATCTACTATTTCACAGTCTGAAAAAAGCGCATGCACTCCATCCAACTAGTTTGCTGCTTTCCTGTACTTCCACTTCCCCATCTATTTTCACGTAACGCACAGATCTGTTGTAACTGGCGACACAGTGTAGGCATTATCGATTGGGCGACGTTGCAAACTTCCGTCGCACTCAGTCTTGCTCCAGAAAGAATCGACGTTAGCTTGCTCTAGAAGATCGAGAAGATCTCATGGTGCTATCCTTCCACGTATCTAACGAGCCCTTTGAGTTGACACAGCATCGCGATAGTATCACGTCAACGTCATCTTTCTCCAAGTAAAAGGAACTACTCGCGCCACTGTAACTCGAGGCTATTGAAGCCTCATCGCACAAGATCGAGTACTCTCGAGTCGACCTTTGCTCTGTTGTTCGACGATCGTTGCAGGCTGATCTCGATTGCATTGAGAGAGAGCCTTTCATCCACGGCAAACTAGAGGCGGGACATCGCACTGTACTTCGATGAGACATTCACAATAAAGTAGTTGGATTTGTGATACTGACACAAAGCCGTGCTAATGTTGCTCAATGACCAACATTCGTCAACAGTAAACTTGACTCGACAACGCTCTTCCTGCATTACTAGCGGCGTCAGATATAAGAGCAGGACCCACCTCCACGCTTTCGGTTCTCGGTATCTGCAAGATCGAGATCGCCTTCGCTAATTACCCGTATACTCAAACCACCGTTCATCATGCGCTTCGCAGTCTTGGCCTTTGCGTCGCTGCTTTCGGGCACTGGCACATCCTCTCCAACGCACGCCAAGCGTGGCCAGGGAGTGAGCTCCTCTTTCCCATTCCAGCCTCCCCACAACATCGAACAAGCTCACCAATACCAAGGTCTACATGTCCACAGACCCCGAATGGGGTTTCCGCGAGAAGGACGGCTACTACGAGTGGTTCGCGCTCGCATCGTATCAATGCATTGATCTCCAAGGAACGCACTAGTCAGCTAAGCCTCTGCTTCATAATGTCTCGACGAATGCGCTTACACAAGGCCGCTTGCGCTGCGCAGTGACAAAAATATTAGCTCCTTTGGCCCGGATAGTGGAGTCACTTGCTTGGTGTACGAGTAGGTTTTGCCCCCTCCACCACGCGCTGGGAGTTTCAGGTCTGACTAAGGTACCCTTGTACTGTAGCGAGAATGATTGCACGGGCGCTCAGCTGGAGATATTTCATCCGGGATATGCTGATATGGGCTGGAATGGTGAGTTCGCCGTTCGGTCGTTTGCGAAGGTGTGCGAGGAGTGCTGATCATGCTGCGAAGGTTGGAGGGATAGAGTGGGCTCGTATAATTGCTGGACCTGCGAGGTTTTTGTCACGCCGGGCTGCAATTGAGAGGTACCAGCTGTGGCTGTCGTGTTGGCGGAACTGCATGATGCTGACGATGTGTGCCCTGGTGTCTGGAAGTTGCATTCGATTACAAAGTACGAATCTTACAGGTCCTGAAACTGCAATGATGTCGACGAATATATGCTGCAGCTCTGGTTGAATAATACTACGCTACTATGACTTGAATCCCCTGCCTTTTGACAAAGATATCCACTTTGCTGCGCGGCTCTAGCTCGTGGCTGCCGTCTCTTTCTTTCTTCGCACATCCCCAACACGCCCTACACACAACTCTTTCTCAACGCCTATAAACGAGCCTATCTGTCCGCACAAGAGAGTTGGTGACGCATTCCGCACCTCTAGGCGCAAATGCCCGTTTACTTTTCCCTCCAGCGTGAATATCCGCGAAAATGGCATCGCAGCGCATCTAATTCTCCGCACAGTCTCGCTCTTAGGAGATATTTCGTATAACTAACTAATTTTCTCGATGTAAAAATCGTCGTCGTAATACAATAGATACGGTCTTTGGTTTTCGCTAATTGGGATTCGTCGTGCGTTTTCTCTACCGATGCTGCAAGCGGTGGAGCGGTGAGGATAACTAACTTCACTGCAATCTCTAGCGCAGAGAAGGAGGGAGGGTTTTTAGTCTTGGCGACGAGGCTGTGTGATCGTGTGCACTGCCTACCGTTCAAGTCACTGCAAATTTCTAGTAGTTATGGACGATGTAGATTGTGATGTACAGCCTCGAATTCATTCTTACACAATCTCCAACCGAAGAGCGAATTGCTTCAGACAGACGTATAATTCCGACCGTACTCCATTCCCCCCATCATCTCACTTACCCATCCCATACTCCTCCACCGCCTTCTTCTCCACCGCATCAAACCCCGCCAACGCCTCCCCATACCTCTCCCACACCCCCTCCTTATACCCATCGCAAATCTTCTTCACAAACTCCTCCTCGCTCCACCTATCCGCAAGAAAGTCCTCAAACTTCTCTCCCTCCTTCCTCTGCACCCCCCACGCCGCCTTATACGCTCCACCCAACGCACACGCATTCCCTCCGATATCGAGCTTGTACACGCCGTCGGACCCGCCCAGCACGTCGCCCGCCACCTCGGCGATGGCAGGATTCACGGCGCCCCCGCCTACCATGTAGATGCGGCGGGGTTGGGGCGGGAGCGAGCCCTGCGGCTCCACGAGGCTCTGGGAGCGCAGGCGCAGAGAGAGGAATTGGGATTCGAGGATGGCGCGCGCGTCGGCGGTGGGCGTGGGCCAGGTCTTGTCTGAGGCGGGGGAGAGGTGGCCGTTGGTGTAGAGGAGGCGCGAGGTGCCGGCTTTGACGTTGGGGACGATTTCGGGGCGCGGGAAGAAGAGGCCGAGACGCATGGGGTCGGAGTCGTTTTCTTGGCCAAGGACGGGAGTGGTGAGTGCGGTCTTGTTGAAGAGGTCCCATGACTTGGGGGTGCTGGATGGGGAGAGGTTGTTGATGGCGTCGCGGATGTTCTCGCGAGCTAAGCCGCCGTTCTTGTAGCAGAGCATGAACATGTAGAGCCCGGCCGTGGTGGGGTGGTTCATAAAGTGGTATGCTGGGTCTGGCTTGTACTGTGGCGTCGACATGAGGAAGGTCGTCGATGTACCGAGGGACACTATTGCGTCTGATGAACGAAGAGGGAGGGCGAGGATGGTCGATGGGTTGTCGCCTGTGAATGGTATGATCTGGCTCGATGCTGGAAAGCCATATCTCTTGACAAAGTAGGGAGATATGTTTCCAAAGCTGCCACCGCCATCTTCGTAGACTGGGCCGAGCTTCGATGTGAGATCTTGGACACCATCTTTGCCCGCGGCGAGAGCTAACAGCTTTTCATGCCAACGACCCTTTCGTATCTCCCACAGGTTTGCCCCGCACACATCGCCAATATCCATTGGTGCAAACTTACCCAGGAAGACGGATGCGAGGAAGGAAGAAACGAGCGAGATGCGTGCGGTGGCTCTGTATGCATCGGGATACTTTTCGTGGAAGCGTAGTATTTGCGGGCCACTGAACCGCTATCCAATATCATCAGGTCTTGCTCGTCGTACTGTAGTGCCTCGACTTACATGATGGGCCTTGCTGCCAGTCGCTTCTGCCAAGCTCGCTGGATCGTGCAACGCCCGGTCGAAAGCATCGCACTGCTTCTGCGTGCTTGCATCCTGCCAGTTGGGGCTGTAAGGATGGCTGAAAGCGCCCTTCTGCTCTCCCTCAGACCCGCTCCCTAATTGCTCGACCAGTGTCTTGCCTGCGTCCAAGTTGGCCAGGAGATGCTCGGCATTTCGGTTCCAAAAGACGGTCCCATGCTGCATGCCAGCACCGGAGATGCCCTGCACCTTGGAAAAGTCGGCGCCCTGGTCTTGCAATCTTTGAAGAACAAGGTCAGCAGCCTCCAGCCACATGGACGGGGACGCGAAGACCTCAAACTCTGCCGGGTTGGTGAGGACACCCTTCTCGATGCCATACTTTGAAAGATCGGCATCAAAGTCGACTTTGGCTTCATGGATGAGCTTCAGATCGGAGCCAACCACGATTCCTGCGCAAATCATCTCAGTCTTGCGACCACGGCAGGCGGGGTCAAGGCGGGGAGCTCTTACCTTTGAGTTGCTGCGTGCTCAAGTCGAAGCCCAAAAATTGATCAGCCATGGTCGAGGAGGAGGAGGCGGGCGGGAGGAGGGGCGGCACACGGAAAAGACATTCAAATAGCACACGGCGGGCGGTGTACTGTCAAGCGTTGGGCCTATGTAATTCTTCACACACAGTCACCAAGATTCCACGATCCAATCCCCGCCCTGAGCCGACGCCCACACGCAACCCTTGCTCCGTCCGCCGATGGTCCAGCCCAAGAGTGACGCGTGCCATGCACCACAACTTTTGCCGGTCGTCCCTGCAGTGGCGCATTGGAGCCATTGGCCAGCGGATAAAGAGACGGATTACCACATTGAGCGTCATATCTTACAAAATGCCTTGACTGTTACTCATATGGAGCGTGTATCCAAGTTGCGCGTTTCCCGTGATAGCTCCAGGAAACGCCGAAGCCTGGCAAGCAGTCCCATTCCACCGCCTTAGCGCCATGCCTTTGATGCGGATTTTTCGCGTATAATTAGTACACATCTACTTCCTCCTCTTTGCTTTGCCATTGGCCTTTGCCTTGCCGCTATGACTATGGTCATGATCATGACTGTGGTTGATTTCCTCTTCTTCTTCCGGCTCGGGGCTCGACTTTGCGCTAATGTCCCCTGCAATGAACTCGTCCATGTAATCCACCTGCTCCGCTGACTTTGGGACGAACCGGACACGGACTCGCTTGACGCCTCTCACTTTGGCTCCAACGCGTTCTCTAATCAGCTCCTCGACCCCACGAGTCTGGTCGACGGTCCACGACCCAGAAACTGCAAGCTCCAAGTCAATTGAGTAGTTTTGGCCTGCCTTGATTCCTTGAATCGAGCGCAGCTCCACGTCATGACCTGCCGACCCAGTATTCCAGTTGTCCAGGGCCTTGCCCGCCGCCCGCCGAACATTGTTCTTCATTTCTTTGTCGATGCCGACATCGGCCAATTCTAGGAGCGCGGCCCTCGTATTACCCCAGCCAGCTTGTACCACCATGAGGGAAATGACCAAGCCGCCGACCGGATCCAGCCACGACGCGTTGGTAAGGTAGTTGGACCCCGCGATCATGAGGAGAGCGACAAAGGCCGTCAGGGAATCGACGCGGTGGTGGTAGGCATTTGAAGCAAGAACCGACGACTTGCGTTCGTTGGCTACTTTGAGAGCTGGAGCGGTGTGAGCACAAACTACAAACGGCCTTGTGCTGGACACTCACTCGCATGATACAGCCATTCCTTGATAAGAATTGAGCCTCCTGCCAGCCAGGCAGCGTTGATGTTCGGGCCCAAGTCGGAATGGTTGTGACTGTGTCCATGGCTGTGGGGGAGCAGGCCGTACTGAGCTGCGATTTCAGCAGCCTCTGGGAAGATTTGCTGGCACAAGGCCACAAGAGCCGCCCAACCCATCATGAAGCCTCCACCTAGCAGTATTCCACTGACGCCCAACGACCCAAGACTCTCCACCTTTCCGTAGCCGCTGGGGAACCGGTCCGAAGGGGGCTTCAATGACCACGAGACTGTTGCGAGCGTCATGATGTCGCTGACGAGATCTGTGAGACTGTGAATGGCATCGGCAATGAGGGCTTTGTGTTGTCAGAATGGGGACACTCGAAGGCGTCAAGGCACTTGCCCTGGCTGTTGAAGACGTATCCGCCAAAACCCTTGCCCACGGCCATGCCCAGATTGACATAGAGGCCAATCCTCGTTATGCGCACACCTGCATCGTCCTTGTTGGACGAGACGAGGTAGGCGTTGTCGTGGGCATGGTGGTGAGAGTGGCCTGCATGGCCCCGAGTCTGCGTCTGCGGGTTTCCGGTCATGGTGGAAGGGGAAGTGTGTCGCATGCGATGGACCGTCGAGGACCAATTGAGAGAAGAGCCCACGGCTGGCGCGAGGTGCTTTGTGGCAGTGCGAAGGACGCGTACTTGGTGTGTGAGTGCCGGCAAGATGCGCGGTGATGGCGCCGATAGTGGTCGGAGGAGTGATGAACGTGGCCCGTTGGAACACGCACGGCGGAGTCGACTAGGGCGAGGCAGTCCATATTGCCTGTTGCACAGGGACATGAGCAAAAAGGACGCCGTGTGCGCTGATGCGAGGAACTGCGCGAGGTTGTGCAGCAAATCGGACGCTCTCTGCTTTCTTCTCGAATCTGTTGCGGGAGCTCCCGGGACTTTTCCTTAGCTGCTCCATCGCTTGACGCGTCCGTCCGACACAGGCATCGTCGTCGCCCGCGGCTCTGCACCAATGGCATTGCCGCAATTACTACTGGTGGGTACTCGCAACCCCGTCCATAATGTTCTGCTGGAACTTTGAAACGTCATTCATCTTCACAGCCAAGTACGGGCAGCTGCACCCTGGAACGCTCTGTCCTTTCCTCTGTGGGAGGGGGTCGATCGAGCGGCTTGGCGCAGCTTGGACGTTGCGTGGGGTATTCACGGTAAGTTACGGAGCACACCAATGCATGGTTCTGTTCAGATATACCCAGTAGTGCCGCCTTTTGATACGGCTACATCTGAGTTTGGTTGCACCTAGAGTTGTTTATGCCAAACCAAGAAACGCCAGTCCCCATACAATATCATAGCTTGGGCTTCGCAGCATCGTCTGATCCAGAGACCTGGACCGGCTCAACAGACCGAGCGAGCATCCAGTTCGCACAGTCTTCGACAAAGGCCTGACTCTGCGGTTGCAGGTCCTCGTGCACTGGACAAAAATCAGTAATGACACGTGTGCCGAAAACCACGGGCCTACTTACGACGATGCACAAAGTCCTCATAAGGCTTGAACTCTTTATCTTTGGCAGTCAGCCTGTCGAAGAAGCTTTTAGATGCAGTGAAACTGGTGACGCCGTCCTTGGTTCCATGGCCAATCCAGACTCGAGTGACACCGCCCTCTCCCGCGCCATCCCCAATAATCACTTTTCCGCTATTCAAAGCCCCTGTGCGATCCAGTAACCCGGCAAGTCCCTCGAGGGTGCCAGTGTCGTGATTCAGGTCGTCTTCAAACAGTTTCTTCTGCACGGCCTCGTCTCGAGACACCAGCTTGACGTCGATGGGATTCACCATTTGACGATGAGGTAGCAATCTCCCAGCCAGCCGTCCAAAGAAGACGGTGAACCAATTTGGCTTTGACTTTGGATCAAATTCGATAAAAGGAGATTCGCACAGGTAGCCACGAATGTGCTTCCGGATCTCGGCGGGTCCCTCGGCTGCATATAGCAGAATCTCACCCCCACCCATGGAATGGCCCATCAGAAACAGCGGAATAGAACTTGGAATGACCGTCTTGAGGAAAGAGGTAATGTCGTCCAGGACTCGTTTCGTGGGTCCGGTGTTGCCCTTGTCTGCCTGTTTCTTCACGGACCGTCCCCACCCTCTGTGACAAGTCAGCATAAATCTACAGTTGAAGGTACTTTTCTGACCTTTGATCGAATGCATAGACCTCAATCCCTTTCGAAGCGAGCGGGTAGAAGAAGGTATCGTAGTTGTTGCCTGATCACATGTCAGCTTGGGGAATGTGAGATCAAGTGAGGTCAAGAACTCACAATGATCGCTAAACCCGTGAAGAAACACTACCCTGGCTTTGGCAGGGCCTTCAGTCTGTAAAGATGTTAATGGTTTTCCGTCATCCACAGGCGAGTCTTACCTTCCATGTCTTGGTGTAGAGCTTTGCCCCGTCTTCCACTGTGTGCCAACCTTCTTCGGTGGACATGGCTTAAAACGGTCCGAGGATTGAAGATGAGATTTCCTGAATTCGTGAGAGGAGAAACAAGGAGTGAGAAAGTCGCTGACTGGAGCTGAAGAAGATACAGCTGAACGAGAAACGAGAGGTGTTGGCGTTGCGAGCGCCAATCGTACGAGCCGAGGCTTCTCGCTCAAGACTGCCTAGCGTCGGCGTCATTACTATGCGTTCGCGTCTGGACGCGCCACCTCTTTCCTCAACCTGCGGTTGACATGCTAGTTGGAGGACGTCGCATGATATCGCGAAATCTGCGCTTCCCTCGATTGATACACAAACCTTCCTCGGGCAAGACAATGGCGCAGGCACCGTCTTTTGCCAAAGCAAATTTGAGCCATGAGGAGCGCACAGCAAATGAACCGCGAGCACATGGGCTGCATCCTGTCACCATCGACCGTGTATCTCAGGTCAACAGTCAAATAAGAACCTATAGACTTATCACTGAAGAAAGTGGCATCAACGTATAACTGTGCCCGTTTCCACTATTCGTCCGTTGCGTTGCGCTAAGTACATACAGTTCCTCGCTGGGCAATGGCTCGACGTCCACGTTCCGGGGATTCAAAAAGCTGGCGGCTTCACCATCACGTCCCCTCCCCGTCATGCAAGTCCGATAGCTGCGAGAGTTGAGCGCCCTCTTTCTGCCCGCCCATTCCTCGAGCTTGCTGTTCAGAGAAGCCCTGAGAACCCACCTGCGGCCTGGTTATGGCAACCAATCGATGATGTAGTCGGCAAGCAACTACATGTCCGTGTAGGAGGTACTTTTGTCTGGCCTCCACCAGGAATAAACAAGGATGCGATCAATCGCGTCGTCTTTATTGCCGGCGGTGTTGGCATAAAGTAGGTTTGTCCTTTGAAGACGGGCTATTAAGAGCTTACCGGCTATAGCCCTCTGATCTCCATCGTTGATCATATTCTCGGACAAGCCGAGCCTGAATACTTGGATGTCAGATTCTTGTACGCGACCAAAGCTCCGCGGCCCAACGCAGAGCCTTCGGAAATCCTCTCATTGCCCCGGCTAATCGAGCTTTTCTGGACGCCTGACCCTGCGGCTGATGAAAATCGCAATCGCCTTGACGTTTTCTTCACTAGTACTATAGATAAGTCCTGTATTGCTAGTGATGATACTCTGATAAACTCTCTCAATGAAGGTAGCGCAGTTCAAGCCTCTGCTCGTCGGATCGATCGGTCCATCCTGATCGAGGCAATAGGAACTCGGTCGGAACGCGAAAGATCCGTGTTCTATGTCTGTGGTCCGCCTGACATGACAGACAGCATCGTAGACTTTGTCTGTAGCCAAGACAATGTCACGTCTAAGCATGTCTTATGCGAAAAATGGTGGTAGAAGCATAATTCATCGTCATATAGACCTATTCTAAGCCATTTCTACATAAAGGAATTAATCGCGCCGAGTACCTTTAGCAGGTTATAATGGGACGCCTAAATGTTCGTACTAGGAAAAAGAATCCACAAAAGTTTCAGCAAAAAGATTCGATCCTCTCCCACAGCCGTGCTCTCCAAGGCTTTAGATTTCTCTTCCACCCCCGACGGTATCGAGCTCCCTTCCGAATATATGAATATATTCGACAATTTGCAACATTTGTAATAAATGTCAGTCCATCGGACCACCTTCGGCTGTGGAAGGGTACGCATAGGATCGAACCTAGGCCCTCATCGAACTCTTATGCACCCTCAGTTTCCCGCAGTGCCCACAGCCAGCGAATTGTGGGAGCTGTTAGACAACTCGACCAACCTGCTATACGTGATAACATTAGAAATAATTGGAAGATTATAAATTAATAACTTATAACGTTAACGTTAAGTTAACGTTAGTGCAAATAATCAAAGAATGGCTGTGGAGTGAGGTTGGCCAGGCGCGCACGTGAGGCGAGGCAGCAGCGCGACTTTCACTTTTACTTTTACTTGAATAAGAATGACGTATTTGCACAGCGCGGCTGCTGTATCATCTCGTCTCATCTCGTCCCATCTACGAGGCCCCGAGTAGCTGATAACTTGGTGCGCATTTCGCGCGGACGCACAAGCATTTGTGCTGACTACTATAAGGGGTATGTAGTATCTGATCGTTCGTCGTCCTCGTGTTTCGGTTCCACGTACTGGGGTCTCTGGACTAATTAATATAGCTGTTGAGGATCGACACACACTAAAACTCGCATTGTAAGCCCTTAGCATCGAAGGATTTATCCATGTCCGCCTCGGACCGGGTCGTGGCGCTGCCTGCCTACATTTTGTCTTTCTGGGTCTAGAGTATAAGAGCGTACGTCACTTACTTGTTCTACGGCGGTCCTTCTCCTTTCTGCTGTTTTCCTTCTGGCTCAGCACTCTGCAAAGTGCCTCATCACTCCTCA
This sequence comes from Polyplosphaeria fusca, assembly GCA_010093805.1. Taxonomy (NCBI): domain Eukaryota; kingdom Fungi; phylum Ascomycota; class Dothideomycetes; order Pleosporales; family Tetraplosphaeriaceae; genus Polyplosphaeria; species Polyplosphaeria fusca. Next base: position 715,959 of record ML996097.1, on the reverse strand, counting down.
TCACTTAAAGCTGGAAGCAACCGAGGGACACGCACGACAACCGGTACAATCCCAGGATCCAGGCCGGTTCCAATACCGTGGCCATGTACACATTCACAAATAAGCTTGGACTTTCCAGTCTGATACTTCTCCACCTCATTTCAAGCTTGACATCAAACGCACAACTCATACTCCCCAGCCCCAACGGCACCTATGCAGTCGGACATAGTGTAGCGAAGATGGTCGATGAATCTCGCGTGGACCCTTACGATCCAAAAGAAGGGAAACGAGCCCTAATGATGTCGCTCTTCTACCCAGTCGAGCGCAAAGCGTGCGAAGAGACTTGCCAAATCGACTGGATGTCTCCCGTCACAGCATCGTACGGTGGCCAGCTGGCTGTTGCGTACAACATTTCCGACGCCATTTTCCAAAATATCAAGTTTCCGGTATGCTGCAAGTATTCGGACGAGGCCGCCGAGACGGTTCCGAGCTTTCCACTGGTGCTCTTTTCCCCGGGACTTGGCGGAAGCCGACAGATGTACAATGCGATGGCATCGTCACTGGCGAGTTCCGGATACGCCGTCGCTACTATCGATGTCCCATATGATTCCTTCGTGGTAGAGTTCCCCGACGGAAGCCTGATTCCGGGCAAGAACTTGTCTTATTGGGATGGCTCTTTTTCGGTCATGAAAAAGCTTCTAGACACGCGAGTTGATGATGGTCGTTTTGTTCTCAGTCAACTAGGGAATACTTCGGTAGTACAAGAGTTGGTTCCTGGCGCATCGTGCGGTTTCTTCACCAAGCGTGCAGGCTTTTTCGGACATTCATATGGAGGTGCAACTGCACTTGCGGCTCTCATGAAAGATCGTCGTTTTGTGGGAGGCATCGACATGGATGGCTCGCTCTGGGGGAATATAACCGATATACACCAGGCTGGAGTCATTTTCAACACTCCTATGCACAACTTCACCCAAGACCCGTCACTGCAGGAGGGTTGGGATCACATGAAAGGCTGGAGAAGGGAGCTCACGCTGAACGACACGGTGCATCTCACCTTCAGCGATATTCCTCTGCTCGTAAAGTCTCTTGGGGTGCCCATTAACGATACGGTTCGCGGCATCATTGGCGGTTTAGACCCTGACAGGAGCTTCAGCATCATCACAACGTTTGTTCGAGCAGTCATGGACTACGCACTACAAGGAAAGGACAATGCGATTCTGGATGGCAACACCGCAGCGTATCCCGAGGTTGAGGTAAACTCGTAGGGGGTTGAAGGAAATGTATATTGGGCAAAAGGGCTTGCTTGCGCCCAGAGTCTCGATAGAACCCAATGCATTGGACCGGATTTCACGCATGCAGCAAGCGCCGTGACTCCACAAGTGCATCATTTCTATTAAGTCTAAGCGCCCTTAGACGCTCCTTCCTGGGATATCTCGCGATGCTCAGCAGACCTTTCCGACCACGAAACGTTTTTCGTTCGTTTCGCTGCCCCAACCTCGGTCACTCCACAGTGAACGTTTCGAAACATTGCGGATGGACTTCGGCCCCCTCAGCCCAACGTTCCCTCTTCCTGCGTGCGACCAGAGGGTAATATGCATCCAAAGCTGTTCATGCTGCCCTACCCAATCTTAGACATGGGATATATTGCGCGTCCCAAAGCGGGTTTATTAGGTCTCTTTGCGAGGGTGCAAAGGCAGGGATGGGTTCCTAGCTCCCGCATATCACGGCGGGCTGGGGCGTGTGATTGGAGCGTCGACAGCCTCGCAGACGTGATAGCGCAAGGATCCACTGCCACTCAGCGGTTGCGCACATGTGCCGCCCCTCTCGAAGCGAACGGGTCGAGACTGATGGGAGCTGACTTGCAGCCATGGCCGCCGTCGTTTAAACGTTGCTGGACCTGCCCTGTCCTGCCCTGCCATGACCGACTTCAATCGAGAGCGAACGAGCGACCCATCCGACCACCATCCACGACCATCGTGAGAGGAGGCTGTGTGCCGGCACTGTGTCTCAGCGACGACGACCCGATTCGCGTCCTCCGCATCGCAAAGCTTCAAGTCGCATCCGGCCCGGTCTGACGACCTTCCCCGCCTTTGCGCAACCTCGAATCCGCACAGCGCAACCCAATACACACGACCATGGTGTCCTGCTTCATCCCCCGCAATTGGCGATGGCCCAAGGTCATGTTGGGCCTGCTGATTGCAGAGTTTCCCTTCACAGTGGCGAATCTGGCCCTCTTCGGCATCGCGAGCCCCAACCTGTATAGGACAAAACTGTGGCAAGAGGGGGCAGATCATGGCTTCAACAGCAGTCCGCAGACGATTCTATATGCGTATGCCAATTACAAGCCCGTGAAAACGCCCGTTGTGTGGAGTAACTTGTACGCCTGATGTTGGAGGAACGGAAGGAACATTAAAGCTGACGCGGCACAGCAACACACAATTCAACCTCGTCATTGGCGTGCTGTGCATGTTCTTCTACCTCGTCAAATGCACCGGCTGGATCACCGACGTCTTCTATCCCATCATCTCATTGCCACTCCATCTCGCCCTCCTGGCTCTTTGGGCAGTAAGCATCCACGTTCAAACAGCAGCAGACACCATCGATCCGGACCACCAAAACCATGGCGCCCCATGGTACATCACAAAGAACTGCGACATTTCCAGCACCGATCAACTAAAGGGCTACTGCGGCCAAGCCAAAGCCTCCTTCGCCGTCAGCGTCTGCATGCTGTACGTCCCCCCTCCCCCCTCCCTCCCACCCCCAACTAACCCCCTCCCCAGCGTCATCTACGTCTGCTACGTCCTCCTAACCATCTACTCCCTCATCCCCACCAAATCCGCGCGCGAAGCCCACGCCGCCCGCGCCGCCGAGAAGCGCGCCGAGAAGGAGAAATTCGCTTCCTCGCCCTACGACAACGAAATGACGGCCGAGGAGCAGTGGCAGCACATGTGGGAGCTGCAGCAGCTGCCCCGCACACCAGGCACAGCGGGCGGCATGAAGAGCCCGACTACGCCGCGCACAAGGGCGTTCCATGAATTGAATGGAGTTGGTGGTGGTGGTGGTGGTGGTGGTGGTGGTGTACCGCCGCCGCAGGGATACTATGGGAGTCCGGCGAGCCCGGCGGCGCCCGTGTCGCCGATGCAGTATCAGCAGTTACAGCAGTACCAGCAGTATCCGTATCCGCAGCCCGAGCAGGTGTATGAGCAGGATGAGTTTGTGGGGAGGGGGAAGGGGCAGGCGTTTTGATGGGGATATGGAAATCAAAGGAAATGGAGTTTGGGGATGTGTATCGGCGTTTTAGCGATGTCTTTCTCAGAGATACCTGTCATCCGCTCATTTAGATCGGCTGGGCGGATTCGCCTGGCGTAATGAGGAACGTTATTATCATCTTGATGGGTTGTGCTGTATTTGTGAGGTGTCTCGAAGGGGTTTGGGGTGGTTGGGTTGCGCTTTCCGTCGGTGGTTGAGGGGCGCCGAACCTAATTTCCTGTCGCATCGCCGACTTGCAACCTGCCACGAACTTCTCTTTGCCTTATTCTCTCGTTGCCTAAGTTTTTGGTTGAAACGGAACGTCATTCCTTCAGGCTTGCATTGATTGGTCGTTCTCAGCCTTGTTTTTTATGGCTTGGCTGCAGGTGTGGGTGGGGTGAACAGGCAGCAACTCACATACACTTACCAACCTCCCGCTATTGAGGACGGATGACAGATCTTCCCAAACTCATCAGGAACGTCGATTTTACCGAACTCTGGAATCTAGTTTCAGCATTGAGCGTGTTGGCTTCGGTGAGTTAGGCACTTCTATGTATTAAGATACACAACCCCCTAAATCCAGACTTTGCCTTACCGTATACCTTTATTTGGGGTGCGAGGTGGTGTTTTTAGGGAGCCCGATCTTCCAGTGTTGACTTCAATCAGGCTTCGAGCGCCGAGCGTCATGCTCTGCAAGTTCTGCACAGGCCTAGAATTGGACAATACTTCCGTAATCCTAGAACTAAACATTCCTGGATATTATAAGCATTTTGACCTTTGGGCGTGGGATGCTAGCAGAAATTGTGACTTCTGTCCATTTATTCGCTTCCTCAAGGAAACCCTTCATTCAACGCGACTCAGCGATTCCAGCTCTATCGAATCCAGTCTTGCCCTATGGAGCTTCCCACATATTCCTGGCCCTGGAGAAGCTCCTGGTCTCCCATCATATTTTGAAGCAACTGCCGACCGTTTCTACAGCCGAGGAGATTTACTGTGGGACGATTATGCTGTCAAATTCGCCGCTACTAATGAACCAAAGAATGAGCTTTTGCCCGATTCATATCCGACATTCTGTAGAGTCACCTCTTACATCGATTTCAGCGGCATCAAAAATCTTCTACGCGCTTGCGTGGCAACTCATAACTGGTGCATGTTGGACGATATTGGACACGGGAGGGCTTTAAGCGGTCTGCATGTAGTCGATTGTTTCAATCGATGTGTCATTCCAGCGCCCGTCGACGTCAAATACGTGGCATTAAGCTACCTTTGGGGTACCAACAAGTCCTCGCATCCTAGAGAGTCAGATGGAAAACTCCCCGCCGATGTGCCTTCGACTATCCAGGACGCGATAACGGTGACTCTGAACCTCGGGTTGCAATATCTGTGGGTGGACGCATACTGTATCTTGCAAACCGACCACGACGATGTCCATCGTCAGATTCGGCAGATGGACTTGATCTACCGGAGCGCTCAAGTCACCATTATTGCTGTAGAGTCTTCCACAGGCCTCCCTGGGGTATCACGCCCACGTCGCCAGTGGCAATTTGAAGGCAACTACAATACTACAAGATTCCAAACCTTCTTGCTCGGACCCAAGAAGCCCATTCAGTCTTCCAGGTGGTGGTCTCGCGGCTGGACATTTCAGGAGGGCTTCTTCTCGCGGCGCAGGCTGTTCTTCATGGAAGATCAACTCATTCTAGATTGTCACCAAAAATGCACAATAGAAAGTCTTTCCCACACCCCATTGATGACTGGCTCGCTAGGCCTCGAGGTACCTCAATGGTCTTTTCAATCCTCCGACATAAGCGTATACAGGCTTATTGAGATGTACTCTGGACGAGACTTTACGATATCTGGAGACGTCCTACTTGCATTCGAAGGTATTTCACAAACTTTGAAAGCATACCAGCATGGATTTGGCTTTTATTGGGGTTTACCGTTATTCTTGAATGACTCAGAGAGCCTCCAAAGTCTACTGGCTGGTATGAGCTGGTTCAAAAGTATATACCGAGGCCCTCAGACACGCCGTCGTCGTGAGGGCTTCCCGAGCTGGTCCTGGGCAGGCTGGATGGACACTATTGCATTCACTCTCTTCGATATTGGAGCCATGGATGTTGGCCCAGAACTGGTGTGCCACGTCGAATATACGAATGCAAAGAGGACCCCATGGATGGAATTTGAATCGCTTCTTCTGTCCCAAAAAGAAGATCTGGAACTTCCGCCGAAGGTGATCCTATCGGCACATTCAGTACAAGTCGTTCTAAGTGGGTCATCGAATGGAACCGTATCGATAGTAGGATTTGTAGGAGCAAATTTCGCCGTGGCGAAACACTGGGGGAAAGATGTGACACTTGATTGCAACTTCGAAGATCTGCAACGTGCCGATGGCGAACGCTATCCGAATGCACGTACATGCTTCGCTATACATTTGTTCTTCTATGAGTGGGATGACATGGCAAATCACGTGCTGCTTCTAGTCTCTGAGAGCACAGAGGGGTGGGAGCGGGCTGGACTATGGAACTCTGGCAGGTGGTTGTGGAAAGACAAGGAAATGGGAAGAATTTCCAAAGTGGGAGTTTGGCATTGGCTTCAGACATCTCTCGTATTCCAAATTAGAGAGTTCTGTATTGTGTAAGGGGAGGAAGCAGCTTTCAAGTTTCTATTCGCTATTTTCGGATCTTGCAAGACGCATAGGAACATGTATGTGCATGGGCATTTCATCACGAAAATTTCCTCACGACTCATGCAGGAGGACCATATCTCCCGTGCTAGAATTTGTACTGCTTAGAGCGGATTGAAACATTTCGGTTTTAGACAAGGTGACATTGCTGCACCTCAAAGTGTGAATACAAATTTAGCAATGTGACATGTACGAGTGCGTTCGTTGAGTCAAATGGGAGAGAGGATGAAGGGAGGAACCTCGTTCCAGCGTCGCCGACATAAAGATCCCTTAAACACGTCTTGTAAGTCACGGGTGATACAAACCATTGTTATGACGGAGAATCTTCCACTGATGGTACATCAACCCTCATTAAAGCACACGCAAAACTCAAATTCGAAACTAATCAAGGTGAAGTATGAAAAGTCAGTCTAGACCAATCTGAAAGTCTCCTTGATGCGCTTGTCATACATTGCCCTTCTGTACATCTTCCCATAGATGTATGCTTCCACTACGAACTCGTACCCCACCGCTTCGTTCGGCGAGGGATGGAAGTTGCTGAAGGTCGCAGAATGATAAGAACACTGCATCCGTACAGAATCGTGTCTTTATTGGGGGTTTAACACTTTGTTGAGCTTTTTACTATGCGCGTTATCATCGAACGATGGTATGACTAGAAAAGGGCTTTGGTACCATTTCCCCATCAAACCATTCTTAGGACATCAATCAAGAACTGTATGCTTATTAAGTGTGCCATTCAAGCCATCTCATCATACACAAAAATACCCAAATTTCACAATCCCCTCCCATCCCTCATGCCATTCCAGCACCAAGCGCTCCTACACCTCACTTCCTCAAAAACCCAATACTCGCCAACTGCTCCTCCCCGCTCGTACTCAACGCCACCTCCCTCACCACCTCCAAATCCCTCAACTCCCTCTCCCTCTCCATCTTCTGCATCCCCCAACTATCACTCCCGAGCGGCATCCTCAACGGAATCTCCCCCTCCTCCCCAACCCCATCCCTCACAACCCCATACACAGCCCTCACCACCACCTCTGGCTCCGCCCAGTTCTTCATCGCATCTGGCGACGACTTGTACTTTAACAAAACATTGGTCGCTAGATTCGGGTCCAGGTACGCAGGGTGCCGCTCCCCCTCTTCCAGCGCGCCCGCAGTCGATGTCTCTGCATACCGTGTCTTCACGCCGCCCGGCTCGATGCAGCAGAAATGCACATTCCACTCCGGAGCCATTTCCTTGGCTATAGCTTCCGTGAAGCCTTCGAGCGCGAATTTGGACGCGTGGTAGAAGGCGTTGCCGGCGAAGGCTACGCGGCCGCCCATGCTGGTGACTTGTAGTACCACGCCGCCGCGCTGGCCGGTCGTAGGGTTGGAGTCGCGGAGAATGGGGAGCACGAGTTGGGTGAGGCGGACTGGGGCCCAGAAGTTAGTGTCCATGAGGGCGTGGGTGGTGTGTGTGGGTGCGGTTTCGGAGTCGGTGACGAAGCCGTAGCCGGCGTTGTTGACGAGGACGTCGATGCGGGACCATTTTGCGAGGGTGGCGGAGAGGGCGGATTGGATGGAGGACTCGGAGGTTACGTCGAGGGCGAGTTTGAGGACGTTGGGGGTCGAGGGGATGGGGATGAGGGAGGTGGGTTGGCGGGCGGTGCAGACGATGCGGGATTGGGTGTGGGTGGCGAGGAAGGTGCTGAGGGTGAGGCCGAGGCCGGAGGAGCAGCCGGTTATGAACCAGACTGCGTCTTTGGGGAGGTCGTAGGGTGCCATTGTGGAGTGTAGTAGATGAGGAAGTTGGTGTTGACAGAGCTGGGAAGGTGCGACTGGAGGACGATAGGAGAATGAGATTGAATTCGAAGTTTGAGACAGAGAGAGTAATATGAGAGACTGCTGATAGTAGATGAATGAACAGCTAAGATATATATCAGAAAATAGAGGGCACCAAGTCTTTTCAGCTCTTTTCCTGTGAAGCCTAACACAAACTCCGGTCAACCACCTCCTAATTCGTGGTTTCCTATTCCAGTAGTTTCACCCAGCATGATTTGCCAGGCGCGCTTTCCAGTACCACCAAGGGCGTCAACACAGTCGTGCCTCCACCTATCTCCGGCTTCACGATGCTGACGCACCGCATAACGCGGAGCGGCGGACGAACATGACGGAGCTGCAGTGCCGCCGCCACGCCGAAGTCTGGTTTGATTCCGCCGAGAGCTAAAGCTCGAAGGAGAGTTTTTTGGCAGTGAGTAAGCGCTCGTGCATGAGGACAAATGGGGAAGTCGCAACCACAGCATTAGGTAAAATGGCCGCCCCAAAACCACCACTTCGCGCATTGATGCAAGGTACATAGCTACCCTGCCTTGAGGGGCTAGTTCTCCTAGTGAGAGATTATGGTCAACAATGCCTTAGGCATTGATTGCATGGACATATAGACTAACTACGTTAACGACTTCTACATTTACCAACGAGCGCCGCATGCAATTTGCAAAATGTCCGTGAATTTTCTACTTGCTATTGACGCCGTGACTGGTACTGAAACTCGAGGCGCAGAGGCCCTCGTCATGCTCTGCGAAGCTCGATATGATGCTGAATGGCTTCGTGTCAGAACGAATACCGGAAACACGGCTCTAGATACAGATCTGAGTCTTTGACGTCTGGATATTGAGCGAGGTAGCTGTATTCTCCCGCCCTGTCTATGACGTTCAATGACGCGAGACAATCATCTGGAGTTCGTCTTTCATATACCATTGGCCTTGATGCATTTCCAGAGCGAGCGCATTCATCTCAAACGGCGCACTAAAACAGGCATCGAGATTTCCAGCACATTAGCACATTAGCACACTTCCCATACGACCATTATTTCCGTGTCATTGCTTGAACCATCGCTGGCTTGCCAGCCATTTGGTCGCGTCCGGTTTTCATCGACATTGCCGTGTCCATTCGCCGTGCCAAACAAGGCGCTAGCGGTATTTCATGTGTGCTTTCATGTCGCGTTTTCCGGGCTTGGTGTAGCTTCCGTCTTCATATCCGTGTCCATTTCTGTCGTCTCTGTAGGTGTGGAGCTAACACCAACTGAGCTAGTCTTGAATGCAGCCAACTCTTTGCGCAGGTTTTCCATCTCCTGGTCTTTTTGTTCGATCAATCTGTCTTTCTCGGAACACTGTTTCTGAAGCTCCCTGATGTAATCGATTGCACTTTCAACTTTGGCTGCCTTGGAATTGTTGGACTGCGCGGCTGTGCTTGACTCGGGGCTCTTGGACTCTTTAGCCCCTAGGAGAGGCGATGGAAGCAACGCCTGCATCTCCTGTAGCGCCGTGTTGATGCGGTTCCGACGACCTTGTTCGGCAATTTTGTGTGATGTTCGTTTGGATGTCAAGTTCGTTGAAAGAGACGTGGGGTAGATGACACCAGGCACTGTTGTACCGTCGATGATGTTCTGATAGTTCGACTTGGAGGCAAGAAGAAGCGCATGTGTGTCATCAGTAACAGCTGGATTCAGGTCAGTATGCCTTGTGCGCAGAGAATGGACCTGCAACTCACAACCATCGGGAAGCAACGGTTTTATGCTTGGGGAAATCTTTGGTCTTAGCGCTGGGCTCACGAGGGTCGAGCTGGAATTGTTCCTCTTCTTGGTGCGAGCTAGCTTCGTATCAATCTTCTTGCCCAGCGGGAAGCCCGGGCTTGTGGGAGATGCAATAGCACTGAGAGCAGGACTGGGTTTGCCAGATAACGCTGCGCCCGCAGAAGGAGTGCTGAGAGGCCCTAACTTGGGTGTCTTCCGCGACGACAATCTCGGCGTAATCTGCCCGTCGTCCAAGATGGCCGTGTCGTTGCGAGTTAGTGCATGCCGATCCAAGGTGGCCTCGGGGAGTCTCAGATCCTCCAGCATTGGGGGTACATCTGGGGCGTTGAAATTGGGAGACTGTTGAAGACGCATCAAAGAGGCTGGTGTGGCAGGAGCGACGCCCTGGCCAGACTGTGCCTGAGCGATCATAGCTGGGGACTGCGTCACAGAACCAGGCTTGGGTGGTGGTCCCATCTTCTCGAGAGGCTCGGGAGAAATGGACTCTGCTGCCGAGCTCTCACGGCTGCGGGGTACTTCAAGCCCACTGGACGACGGACGCGTCGATTTGGATCGCTGTGCTTCCTCCATGAGCTCACTGACCTCCTTTCGTGGTATCAGTGAAGGTACTGTGGCTTTCCGTCGACCAGGCTTCACAATGGGCGACTGACGTACTCGATCGGCGGCGCTGGACGCGCGTGGAACGCTCCTCTTGTTGCTTCGCAGCTTCCGTCCCGTCTCTGGTTGAGCCATCGCTGCCTCGCCCGCATTCTCCATGTCCACATCCACTGGAGACGTGCCAGCGGAGCTCCCGGACGTTGTATATTGGCTCGCCTGCGCATTGGCATGCTGATGGTTCTGCGCATCCAGGGCAGGCGAAGTGAGGGGACTAAAGTAGGCCCCGGGTACCGTGGTGAAGTCGTGAATCTGGAAGCGCGCTTCATGCGGGGTCACTGCTGGAGAGACCAGAGGCGTAAAGGTCTGCGCAAAGTTAGCTAGAGGCACAATGCAATTGAGGCGCAAGGTGGCATACTCCATCGTCCTTGCGCCCGCCGTAGCGCTGATCGAACATGAGGTGCTGGGCGTCCATCTGCTGGAGGTAGCGCACGGGGTCGCCATGCATCTCGACACTGTTGGGTGTGGCCGGGACTCCAGCATGGGCGCGAAACATGTGGTCCTGTGCGGCGGAGAAGGCGGGCGGGTTGGCCTGGCTGTAGGGCGGCATGTTGAAGTCGTAGAAGCCGGGGGTGGGTCCATTGCGCGGAATGGCATTGGCGCCCATTTGCTGCTGGGCGTGCTGTGCGGCGCTGGCCGAGGCATCGCGATGTTCCTGCGAGACGGGCGGGGTGAAGTTGTTCTGCAGGTGCTGGACATCGAGCGAGTCGGCCAGGTCGGTGAGTTGCTGGCCATCGATGGAGAAGTCGAGGTCGAGGTCAAAATCGATCAGCGAGTCGAACTGCTCTGCTCCAGACCACGCAGCGGCTCCGGCGTCGTCCATGGCGGTCGCTGGCGAGGGCGTGAAGGGGATGCCCGTGCAGGCTCGAGGCACGCTGAGGGCGCTGAGGGCGGCGAGATGGGGGGTTGTTGGTTTTCTCGCGGGTGGTGGGGCTAGTAACGAGTCCGGCGTGCTAGTCGTAGAGTAGGTAGCAAGCAACCGCGGGAACCGCTCGGGCACGTCGTCGACGCCGGCTGCGACGATGGGAGATGATGTCGAGTCTCGAGTCTCGAGCCTCTACGGCGTGGGCAGCGGAGAGACGTATCGGATGGATCGCAACGGCGCCCAGGACGAGGCGCTGCACTGGGGAAGGTCACGGCTGCCCCTGCGCGCGAACCCCACGTATTTCCCACGTATTTGCTAACTTCCCCCAGACATGCCGCGACTGACCTCCTTCTGTGGCGTCAGGCGGAGGCATTGGTCTCACTCGCCCGAGTCCGCTGCTTGCGCATGACCACCGCCCTCAGCGAGGAGCAGAGGGTAGGCAGTCGGTGTTGAGGCCGCTCATCATCGCAGCTGACTCGCGGCAGCGCGTGGGACACTGGCACCCTGACCGAGGCCACCGGGGCCGGGTGGGCAGCGTGGGCAGCGTGGGCAGCAAATCAGAGCGACGCCTGCGCCGTTTGCAGCAGCAGCGCCCTCGGCCTGCTTGCCTCTGCAGTGCACGCAGTAATTAGGTATACAGTACTCGGTATATCCATCTGCCACAGTCGTTTGGCCGTGTTCGCAGCGGCGGCTCACGCAAACCCACGGCCCAAGTCAAGTCGCGTCTTGCGCCATCGGCCAATCTCGCCTAGCCATCAACCCAACCCACCCGGAGCTGCCTGTTTGAGCGCGAGCGGCGACTCGCCAGCCGCTGCTTCAAAATTCCTCTCGGGCCATACTGGGTAAACACACACACATACACACACACACTCGCTCATCCTGCACGGCGCCGTCGGTCGGTTGCATTAGAAAGTGCTTTTAATTCATAACGGTCGACGCCTCCAAGCACCCGTCAAGACAGGAATGGTTGACAGAGAATCCCCATCGCACTGCAAGGGCAGGCGACTCGCTTTTGCGTTAATTTACACTTTGCTGAAAGTACATGGCCCGTCCATATTCGAAGTCTCCATGTGACTGTGCCGTGGGTATTATTCCACCCTCCACCAAAAGGTATAAGAAAGAGATTGCCATCAAAAGGCCCGCATGAACGCCGTTGCTGACATGACCACCTGCACCCTGTCGTCGTCTACATTACGATGCAGCAGCCGTTGCTCTGTTGGGGAGCATAAGGGTCGTCGCGCTTGTCGATCTGTTGCACATGTCAGCCTTGTTTACCGCGAGCGAGGGTGCCGGGCAGACGCATACCGTTCCCCATCGTGAAGGCACCATCCAGTCCTTGGGCTCCTTGTCAGTGAATGCAATCAGGCTGCGAGTATCGTCGTTAGCTGGGCTCTCTTCTGACATGACAAATCGGGGAGGGGGGTATGTGAGACGTACTCTAGCGCGGCTTCAGAGACGGGTATCCTGCGGCGGTCAAGATCCTCTCGCAGACGCTGGTTCAGCTCGGTGAGACGGCGCAGCTTGAGCTCTGCCATGCTCTGCTTCTTGCTCTTGCCATCGCCGCCAGCTCGAATCTCGTATGGTGGTGGCATTGTGTCGGAGGCGCGGTGCCCGGAAGAGACGTGCGTGTGTTAGGAACGGATATCGAACTGGTAAGCGTCAGGTGTCGGTCGCGATGGATTGTCAGCGGCGACGTGGTGTTTGCGAGGGTGATGGTGCGACCGGTGGAGGAGGCGGGTCGCAGCCACGAGCGGACGTCGGGGGCTTGAAAGGAGTGGAGGGGGGAGCCTGGGCACCCGGGGCCTCAATGCAACGGCGACAGCAAGCTGGCGACGTCTGGTTGAGCAGCGAAGGCCCTTCGCAGTGGGTGCTGAGATGCGCGGCGATGGTGTTGCTGGCTGTGAGGTTGCAAGGAGAGTTCCCGGTGGAATGGGGAAGGTCACGCCCCGGCACTAGCGCCTTTTCGAGAGATTGATGTGCCCCTTCCTCTTCACCGCAACTCAACCGCCGCGCCCGCACGCGTAGCCTCGCTCACAGCGCGCAGAGGAGCGAGCGGGGTGAATTCACGCGTTCCTTTCACCTAAACTATGCAGAGGTGGCACGATGAAAAAGCGCAAGGTGTGGCCCATCCGTGCAAGTCCCGTGACCCAGGGCTTGGCGCTCCCACTCGGGCCACACATAGACGAAATTCTGCCATCACCGTGCCCGTCAACTCCACGCTGCGCCGCCGGCTGCTACAAAGCTCCATTGCTCTTCAGACAGGTTGCTCCACGACCACAGTCTGCCCAGCATGGCGCCCCCACCGCACAGCAAGCCTGAGAACACGCTGTACGTCCCCTGCGAGCCCCGACGCTTCGTCTGCTAACCCATCCCCAGCAAGCGCGCACAAGAACTCATCGGAGTGCAGCAGCCCCAGGCCGCGCTGCAGCTGTTGCATGAACATGTCATATCCAAACGAACCCGGAACAGCCCCATCGCCTCTCTGGAGCCGGTGATGCTCCTCTTTGTCGAGCTGTGTGTCGACCTCAGGAAAGGAAAGCTCGCCAAGGATGGCCTATATCAGTACAAGAACACCGCACAGAACACAAACGTGGGCACTATTGAGGTACGAACATCGTTGTGCTAATCAAGGACTTCTGCTGACCCGGCCACTGCAGCTCGTCTTCAAGAAATTCATCGAACTGGCCGAGCAAAAGGTCACGGAAGCCCAGGCCAAGGCAGACGAAGTACAGGCCTCACTCGAAACCAACCAGTCCGACACCCAGAATGTCGAAGATCTCGAGGCCTCTGAAACTCCCGAATCTATCCTCCTCTCCACCGTATCCGGCGAACAGTCTCGCGACCGCACCGACCGCGCAATCGTCACTCCTTGGCTCAAGTTCCTATGGGAGACATATCGCACGGTTCTGGACATCTTCAAGAACAATGCTCGCCTGGAGATAATGTACCAGTCTACTGCCCATCAGGCCTTCCAGTTCTGCTCCAAGTACGCACGCAAGACTGAATTCCGCCGCCTCTGTGAGCTTCTACGAAACCACCTCCAAAATGCGGCCAAGTTCTCGTCCCAGATGCACGCCATCAACCTGAGTGACCCAGATACTCTTCAACGACACCTGGACACCCGATTTCAGCAGCTCAATGTGGCCGTCGAGCTGGAGCTGTGGCAGGAGGCCTTCCGCAGCGTGGAAGATATTCACAATCTTCTGAGCTTGAGCAAGCGCCCAGCCAAGAACATCATGATGGCCAACTACTTTGAGAAGCTCACCCGCATCTTCTTGGTCAGTGAGAACTACCTCTTCCACGCAGCAGCCTGGAGCAGGTACTACAACCTCCTGCGCCAGTCTGCCGCTGCCGTAGCCTCTGGTGCGAGCCCCAAAAAAGACAACCCGGCCGTTACCGAAGCGGACATGACCAAGGCTGCCTCTTTCGTCGTCCTTTCTGCCCTTTCCATCCCAGTCATCAGCACTTCGCGTTCTCGAGGCGCTCTGGTCGATGTAGATGAGGCACGAAAGAACAAGAACTCGCGTCTGACGAATCTCCTCGGCATGTCACAAGCTCCAACTCGTGCTATTCTTTTCAAGGATGCCCTCAGCAAGGGCTTGCTCAAGCGAGTGCGTCCAGAGATCCGACAACTCTACGAGATTCTCGAAGTCGACTTCCACCCGCTCTCAATCTGCAAGAAGATCTCGCCAATCTTGGCGCAAATTGGCGCCGACGAAGACCTGAAGAAGTATGTTGGGCCTCTACAGCAGGTTATCCTCACCCGTCTTTTCCAGCAGCTTTCCCAGGTGTATGATTCGGTCGAGATCAAGTTTGTCCTTGACCTGGCCCAATTCCCAGATCCCTTCCAAGTTAGCAGCGGCACCATTGAGAAGTTCATCATGAACGGCTGCAAGAAGGGTGACTTGGCTATTCGCATCGATCATGCAACCGGCGTTCTTACCTTTGACTCTGATGTCTTCTCTGCCGCCAAAGCCATGCATCCCGGCTCTGGAGCCGGATCAGCAGAGAGCGAGACTCGCTCCGTCCAGCGATTGCAGAGCACCCCAGCAGAGATTGTCAGGTCTCAGCTAACCCGTCTCGCAAAATCTCTCTTCGTCACTTGCCAGTACGTGGATCCCGCATTCAACGATGAACGCAACAAGGCGAAAGAGGAGGCTCTACTTCGAACAAAGGAAGGAGCCGAGCAGGAGCATCAAGAGACACTGGCTCGTCGCGAAATCATCACGCAGAAGAAAGAGGCTGCGTTGAAGGCAATCCAGGCAAAGGAGAGCGAAGAGCACACCAAGAGGCTCATGCGAGCTCAACAAGCCCGGGATGAAGAAGCTCGGCGACTAGCAGAGGAGCAGCGTCAACGCACACAGGCGCGCATTGATGCAGAGAGGGCTCGAGTTAACCGTGAGGAGATTGAGAAGCAGCTGAAGGAGCTCAAACAGGGTACCAAAGTCGACATTGATATCCCAGAAGACATCACCGAGCTGGACTCGGCTCGCATCCGTGCCATGAAACTGGCGGCTCTTGAGAAAGAAAAGAACCAGCTCGGCGAGCAGCTTCGGATTGCGGGCAAGAGAATCGACCATCTTGAGCGAGCCTACCGCAAGGAGGAGATCAAGCACCTCAAAGAAGACTATGAACTCCAAATGAAGACGGATCAGGAGGCGTATGACAAGGCTACGGCCGAGACCCTCAAAGAGGCAGAAGAAAAGCACAAGGAAGATGTCGCATTGAAGCATCGCTTGTCGAGGCTTGTTCCGCAGTACCATCAATTCTCCACTACTGTCAAGCAGCAGCGGAAGGCGGAATTCGAGAAACGTAGCAGAACGGCTCAGAAGGAACTGGAGCAAAAGAAAGCCGCTCGAGTCAAAGAAATCAAGGATAGGATAACCAAAGAGAAAAGGGAGAGGGAAGAGGCAGAACGTCAGCAAAGGGAGGAGGAAGAGAGGCTGCAGGCAGAGGCCGAAGCCAAGGCAAAGGCAGACGAGGAGAGGAGGCAAAAGTTCGCCGAGGACAAAGCAAAACGGGATGAAGAGAGGCGGTATGTCTGTCAGTTTCTACGAGGTTATCAAGTACTAACACTGGCACAGCAAACTCGACGAACAGGCCAAGCTACAGCGAGAGCGAGAGGAAGCAGCCGAGGCTCGACGTGCGGCGAAAAAGAGTGGTGGTCTCGCTCCAGAACGAACATTATCTCGCGACCAAGTCGAAGCTCCCGCTGCTGGAGGACCCCCACGGCTCAACCTCGCGGGCAAAGCGCCTTCGTGGCGTGACCGTGAGGCTGCGAGGCAAGGTGGCGGTCAAGCGCCTACTCCTGTTGCTGCTGCTACTCCTGCACCTGCTGCTACTCCTGCACCAGATACTGAACCTCCGAAGCGCACGGGCTACGTCCCCCCCGCATTGCGCAGCCGCAATGACGACAGGTCCCCCGCTCCGTCTGGCTCAGGATGGCGTGATCGCGAAGGTAGCGGGCGTGGGCCTCCTGCTCGCAACGAGTCTCCCGCTACAGGACCTGGCCGTTTCGAGCCTCGCGGTGGCTTCGATAGGGAAAGGACACAATCACCAGCTACGGGCAGTGGATATGTTCCACCAGGTCGCCGTGGTTTCCAAAATGATGGCGCCCGCGGCCGGGAGAGTGAGAGGGAGCCTCGAGAGCCTCGAGAGCCTTTACCCTCGTCTCAAGCCCCGAGCGACGGGAAGTACAGGCCTGGCGCGTTTCGATCAAGGAGGGAAGGTTAGTCGGATTTTCAAGAGTGTTCTGGGTGACCGTTCGAAGCCCTGTGTCAATGTGCTGCATCAGCATATCCATGCAGGGTAGATCTTGCAATGAGGTAGATATGGGTCTTTCTGGGTTTGTGTGCCATGCTTCCTCTATCGATCGGGACGGATCTTAGCGTCCGCTCTTGTAGCTTTTTCTAATTCATGGTAAAACCTGTATGCCAATTTCCATTTCGCTTCAAAAGCACGCACTCGGCCATGCCAATTAGGCACCAGCATAATGGCATGGCATTGCTTTGGTGCGTTCAGCGCTCAGTGTGGCAGTGACGGTGTTCGGAAACGCCAGCCGGTCCGTGCACGCATGCATCGCGGCCCTCACCAGGCATCACAATTATCAACGAACACCTGTCTACTCCACAGTCACTGATGGGATATATAAAAGAGAGCAGGAGATTTCCAGGGACAATTCGCCCATACTTCTGCCAATTCCCAAAGATTCGACCCAAGCATTGTTGCTGCGCGGCTGAGTGATGAGGCTGAGCTGAGCCCGTCCTGAACGAAACCAGTATCCTCAACCGACTTCCAGAAGTGGCTGCCGCCACCATCCTGGCTATGACGACCTGTGCTCTGCAATAAATACTAGTACTGAAGCCTAAAATTTCTCGGTATCTTTAATGTTCCCTACTGCTAATTCCAGCTCTAATTCTTGCCCAGATTGTCAGAGCAATGTCCGTCGCTCAAGTTAACAGCGCGATGTTTAAGTTTCAGAGAGTGAGGAACCGGAAGTTTAAACCCCCCATGGAACCACTGCCCCAAAGAGTGTTGGCAACGCAACCTATGAACGCACAGATTGAGTGTGCGTTCTACACAAGGCTGCCACCCGAAATTCGGAATGATATATACAAGCTTGTATTCAGCACAAACGCGGGAATTGTGACCGATACCGCCAAATCCAAAGAGCAGGACCAATCGAGGCGATCACCCAGTCTTGACATTATCCCACGATCCAGCACACCGATCGCAGAAGATTCCACTACCTTATGGAAGAAGATGATCTGGACCACCGCACCTCCGCTTGAACCTCAAGCGCATCCACTTTCCATCCTCTTGACCTGCAGAAGAATCAATCAAGAAGCAACCGTCCTCGCCTTCAACACGTACGCCTTCATCTTCAGCACAGTTACAACATTCCATCGCCTCCGCACATCCACCTCGCACCTCTCGCGCCTCCAATTCGACGCCATCTCCCGCCTCGCCTACGACTTCGATGTCAGTTTCACATACAATCATCGCCAGGCCGCCGACTTCGCTGCAAACGCAATCCTCCTGTTCCCAAACATCTCCCGTGTCGAGCTGTGCTGCAGACGCTTCTCCGTCCTGCCAAACCAAATGCACGTCCCGTTCGCATACCGAGAAGAGACGGACTTTGAAGAGGCAACGCGCAAGTACGTGCCCCACTGGTACTCGGACGCGCTCAAAGATGTCGTCGAGAATCGCAGCTTTTCGTGGCAAAAGGGCAGTCGGTGGAAGGTCGAGTGGCCGCAGATCGACGCCGATCCTCCTGAGTTCGAAATGGAATACACATATGGATCCTACGATCGGCCTGTGCGGTTGCGCTGGGTGGGCGGAGTTCCTGAGAGTGAGGAGGATGCGCCGAGAGGGACGGCGATGTGCTGTTGTGGGTGTGGGGATTTGGTGTGGACGAAGGGGTTGCTGGTGCAGGAGACGGGGCGGAGGGTGGAGATTGAGACGGTTTTTTATGGGTGCAAGAATGAGTATGAGAGCGAGAGGGAGAGAAGGGGGTTGCTTGTGAGGTTGAGGGAAGGTGCCGAGAGGTTGTCGCTTGTGGAGAGGAGTGGGGGGATGGGGTGGGAGGTTGATAGGAAATATTGGGAGAGGTTGAGGAAGAGGAACAGGAGGTGGTTGAAAGGGTAGATATGGAGTGGATATGTATGGCTGAGAATGAAGAGCTGGAGGATTGGGACTGCTATCGAGACGAAGAGTGCGGCTGTGTACGTGAGATCGGGGTTGTAGGAAGGCTACTAACATTCATGCATGTACGCTCGCATGCAACAATACTAGGCATCTATCAGCAAAGCATTTCACATACAGAACCATGCTTTAAGTGGCGAATAGAAACTGTTGGGCGAATTGGTTCAGGTTGTATGCCTGGGAGTGAGCCTGATAGTTAGCCTGGTAGGATGCCAGTGGTTCACCGTTGAATTTGTCGCTTATAACAAACGGAGCAGCATATTTCTAATTCTCACGGTTTTGATCAGGCCACTCATGGAAATCAGTTCCAGAACCATATCCGAGTCTTTGACTTGATAGGTAGGTAAGATCAGAGCGCCTCGCATGTCCCACCCTTCACGCTGCGCCCCAATGCAGCCTTGCCTGGTCCACCTTGTAAGCCGGTCAGCAATGGAAGGACCTCGAGCGAGGACTCTCACCGGCAGTAAGCTACATAACAGTATGAAGAGCGTTGAAGTAATTCCTCAGCAGATGATGTGAAGTGCAAGTGCGATAGTCAATATGACTCGTGGTTACAACGTGCTCGCTTCTTTTATGGGCGCATATCCAGAGATGGCTATCTTTCGGCGATTTGGAGCACTCAATGCAAGAAACATCCTCTATCTACAAGCAGAGATCACCGATCTCGAAACACAGCTTTTGAACGCAGAAAAGTCAGACATAGAGTCTAAGCATCAAGATAGATCGATTTACTCAAGAGATTGGAGAACGCTATCAGAGTCACTTGAAGCAGCAGATGGAGATAGCACGCAATGGAAAATATTCCTTCACCTTCGAGAAAAGCTGCATGAATACAGTGAGCTGAACAGCACTCTTAAAAGGCCGCGTACATGCACTTCAGTTCGCTGACAGTAGATTTAGACAGAGCAGTACTCGAGCAAGTCCAAATGGCCAAATTGAGTCCACCAAACCTGAGAGATTTGCGCTTTCTTGTCGACTACATGAAGGTTCCCTCAATGGGAAACATATATCTCCTCGGGCCGGACAGCGACATTTGGGAGAAGCCGCAGCTCGAAGACATGTTTGCGGTAAATCCAAAAGAGGTCGACAACTCATTGTCCAAAATGGTCACGGTGATAGTAGTTGACTGGTTCCACCGCTTAGTTGGGTGGAGAGTCAGAGTTCGTTGACCAATTTCCTCGGAGATTCTGATGGTTGATAACAACCAAGAGAGCACTTGCTAACACAGATGAAGAAGCCAAAAGATGAAGAGAGTACTCCCAACACGGTCGTGTATTCACAAGTCGGGCTCGAACGCATTTCACGAGTCATGATCACGGCGATGGCCTCGAGCTTACCGATTTTGTCGATTGTGGTGCTTTATGTGATCAACAGCATGTCAAAGCGACTTGCCATGATCGGGGTGTTTACCGTGATATTTGCGATTGTTCTGGGGTTTCTTACGAGTGGGAAACCGATTGAAATATTTTCGGCGACTGCAGCGTAAGTCTCTACGTTTCTTTGACTCGATTTGACACTGAAATTGACTGTCTTCCGTAGATTTGCAGCAGTCCAGGTCGTTTTCGTTGGTACGACTACTCAGGCTACACTTTCCCCGTGAGTAGGCATGCGAAAACGTTCGTGGATGTCATATCCACAACAGAGACATCTGAGAAAGCTATCTAAAGCGGTTTCATAGAAGTTCGAGGTAGGATGATGGCTCAAAAATGAAGGGAGATATCGATCAATAAATAACAAAACTAATTCACAAAGCGGTAAAGACAGTAGCTAATAGACCTACACACTGCCACCAATAAGACGTCACTTCACTTCTACTACCTCCCGACATCAATACCACCCAGCTTGAATGCATCGAAGCGGTTACTTGCCTTTACTTCCTCTATTGTTGCTGGTTAGAGGACCCACTTGAGGATCCACTCGTGGGCTGTTGCTGCTGGGCAGCCTGTCGGCGAGCTTCTAGTCGCTTTTTTTCCGCTTGCTGGCGAGCTTCTTCCGCAGCTATGGCATCCCTGTCGGCTGTGAATAGTGTCAGTCAGCCTTTGCCACTTAAGTGAAGACGTTGAGGTTAATACTTACATTGGGTAATCTTCCTGTGCGTAGCGAAGGGTGCGAAAAGTTTGCGCGAGTTCAGTGAGAGGAAGCCCTCTTTTTTGATAGTGTCTTGACCCAAGATGACATCCAAGTGTCGGGCACCAGAGAGGACGAAGAAAGTCCCACGAAAAACACGGTTCTCGTTTGGAGCCAGTTTCCAGATGAGACTGATTGTGCCACAGCTCTCTACCTCCTCACCGGTAGCAGTCACTACCTGGGCAGGGGCCATTTCATGGCGTATAGAATCGATCATGCCAAGTTCTTCTACGAGTCGCTTGGAAATCCAGTTTCCCAGCTGGCACTGAGTATCCAGTGCTGCTGCTGCAACCATGTACTCGCCGGCAAGGGTTCGGATAAGAATGTCGGGAGTGTAGGACTAGTTTCAATCAGTATCAATACATGAAAGGCATCGACACTCCAAATAGGGAGGACGTACATCAACAGTGTGGATGGGAATATCATTGACATGGCGAGTCTTGTCCCGAACATCTGGATTCTTCCGCCGCTCTTCGTTGATCGGAGTGGATGGCGCAAGCCCACAAGCTACGGCAGCGCTCTCTTTATACAGTCAGTACGATCCTACTTGAAAAGTCTTGAGGTTGAGTTATCAAATACGTATATACCCACCAGTTGTTCGCCCTGAGGCTTTCCAAATTGTTGACTGAACAGCAACGGCCAAGGTAAGAATGGCAGAGCCAGCGAGCAAAAAGAGCTCCACATTCAGGAGTGACCATTGGCCTTCTGCCATGGTTCAGTCTAGTCTGATAAGTTAAAGAGAATCAAATGTGATCAAGGATTGAGATACGCGCTTTGGATGACTGAAGCCAAGTTTGCAGACGCCATGATAGCGGAATTTAAACCATTGGTGTGAGAGTGGGTCAGTGCCAGGTCGTAGGCCATTGTCTCGCAATGCTCTGATGAATAGGTCTAGTGTTTTCCAAAAAGAGAAGGAAGGCACAGCAAATTCCATAAGAGCCATTGAGAGAGCAGAAGCAGAAAAGCAGAAATCGAGACTGACGAATCAGATGGTTCGGCTAATTTGGTGGCTGATTCCGCGAATTTAGTGGCTGTGCGACCCGCACGGACCTCAGCCGTGTGCTGCCTGATGAAGGTATCTCAACCTTCAGCAGCTGTCCCATTATGTACCGGTTGATTTATGCGAGCTAATAAGGACCTGCTATTCTACCATAGTTTGCTGTCTGCGACACCCACCTCAAGAGCTCGTAACGAAGTGTCTATCGTGGCGCGAGAACTGGCTGAGTACATGTGAAACAATGCTCCGGGATTATCATTCTAGGACTTCTAAACAGACTGAATCATGGCAAAACGAGCAGCTGAGACGTCTCTTTGGGACTCACACAAAGATACTATACATGAGCTATACATGGCCAGAGAGCAGCCTTTGAAAGATGTAATGGCAGTTTTGGAGACACAGCATGGCTTCAAGAGAACGTAAGCATCCCAAGCCTGGTGAGAGACGGACTATTAAATTGTTTCAGGAAAGCGCAGTACGAACGCAACTTTCAACGATGGTCATGGCGCAGGAAGCTCAAGGCCAACGAATGGCAGGCAATTGAACGCCAGATTGGAAAGCGTAGGGCGGAAAACAGACCCGTTACGGATTTAGAGATCCAAGGGCTTCATATGCCTCGTGAAAAGATACAACGGGGAATAGCGCGTCATCGGTTCCAGACAACTCTTGAAAGTATCGAGCAAGGTAGGTTCCACTGGATTTGCTTGCGCCGTTAACTCAGGAAAGACTTGAAAGAACTCACAATATGTACATATGCAGCACAACTATCAACAAGCTGACAGATCTAGCTTTGAGGATACGACAAAATCCGGCAGACTCCCATTTGGTTCGCGTTTCTTCTCCTACTCTTGGTACCATCGAACTTGACCTTCAGCATAGGCTTAACGAAGCCATGCAGAGAGCTCCCTGGGCTGCGGTTCAAAAGTTGATGGAAGCCAAATGTAAGAACCTGTGATTGTAATCAATAGGTCCGAAAACTAACATGCGTCAGTCCATGAACGAAGGGCCATTCCATTGCATTCGAAAGAAGCATCTGTCGTCCGCTCTGAATCCGAACTACGCGTGAACGTCGAGTCCGGATACACATGGGAAAATGATGACGAGGAGCACGGGCATGATTTCTTCCGTTGGGTAGACGACCTGACCTTTGAGACATTCATCAACGGGGAGAAGGTCACCATGGAAGAATCTAAGCAGCGGTATCGTTTCATCAACCTGGGCGAAAAACATCCTCTGCCTTTTGTCCCTTATTTCAAGCATGGAAAACACTCATTCGATGCTGGAATTGGGATAATGAGCGATTTGACTTCTCGAGCCACACAGTTACAGTTTCTCCAGCTAGCTGTGGCTCTACTCTCCAATAATCGAACTGATGGCACCATCGAGCATATCCTCGTCGACTTATGCTCCATCCCCAGAAATATGGCATTCATCAGAAGATTTTTGAAGGAGAGATTGCTCAGCACGCAAAGTTTCGCTGATCAACTTCTTCTACCTGCTGTTGAACGTGAGCATAGCTCCTTAGTCAAAGCATTGCTAGGAGGAGGTGCGAATCCTCTTGCACTACGACGGCGAAAAGACCTACCGACGTCCCAAACTACTCTGGCTGCTTACATCACCTTAAGAACCGATGCAGGAGGGAGGATGAGACATGCATGGCAACAGAACACAGAAGATTCACCATTATCACTAGCGGTACAAGTGAATAACGAATCAATTCTTCGAGCGCTCGTCCAACACCTAAACAATACGCCATTTCAAGGAACTATATCGTCAGCTGTTCACCCAGAAACGTCAAGACTTGGGCTCGAATTGGCTATCCTGAAAGCCGTGGGTCGAAACGAAGCTTCTATGCTTCGCCTGATCTTAGACGGTGGCACCAATCAATCGGTATTGAAGGCTATGATATCCAAAGTTGCGCCAAAAATGCTGGAATATGCCGTGACAATGCATCACTTTGAGTCCGTAGAGATTCTCCTATCTTATATCGGACACTCCGGTGAACTTGATCGAAAAGCTCTGGGCATGGCTCTCACTGCTGCTGCCCGTCGCGGTCAGCTTCTACTTGTGCAACAGCTCACCAAGCGAGGAGCAAGAATCAATCCCAAGTCGCCAGCGGGGAAAATTGTGGACGAGGAAATTCCGCTTAGTCTCGCTGTGAAAGGAGAGCATACCGACGTGGTGCGATTCCTCCTGGAGAAGGGCGCATATCCAAATCTGTATTCCTGGCAGTCCGCCACACCACTGCAAATAGCGGCATCGTACAACAATCTTGAAATCGCCAAAATTTTACTGGAAGCTGGTGCAGACCCGAATGTGTCCGCGCCTCCCAATGGCTATGATGTGTCGGCAAATCGGTCAGCATTGAGGACCGCACTGCTTCATAGCTCTGTCGAGTTTTTCTTCATGCTGGTCCGCTACGGTGCGGATGTAAAAGAGCCTATGGCAGCGCATGATACACACTCCATCTTAACACTTGCTCTCATGGGCAATAATGACGACATCATCAATTTGCTTCTAGAAAAGGATGTGTGGCCCTCCGCGAATACGCATGATCGTAGCTTCCAAGCTTGTGTCCAGTTCCATGGTCTCGATCTTCTCGAAAAGTTCATACAGCATGGAGCTGAAATGGACGACCCGGGTGCTCTTTGCGCAGCAATTGACAAAGACGACCCTAAGACAGTGGACTATCTCCTCCACCACATGATGAAAGCACATGACTCTCTTCCGGTTAGCTACGGGGCATCTGGTCTCGCCTTTGCCGCCCAATCGGCTAATCTTGAGATGATTAAAGTGTTCTTACGCCATAAAGTGAAGCCATTCGAGCCGGTTCCGGCGACAACATACAAACTTGGTAAATTTGAGAGTCAAGACTGGCATGGACAACAAAGGTATCTTCTTGAGGGCACCACTGCATTGTGCGAGGCTGTCAGTGTTCCTCAGAATGCTCCAAACTCACGGGACGACCAAAATCGATGCCTTCAGCTTCTTCTCAGTGAATCCGAGAGTGGTGGTCTTGAAGCCTCAGAACGCCAGCGATTTCAGAGTGCCATTAACAATGCCTTGTTGGCTGCAGCAAATGTCAACGACGTCTCGATCGCTGGCATGCTTATGCGAGAGGGCGCAAGCTGTTACGCAGAGTCGACCCAGAGATTCAACAAGTCGCCGCTAGAGGCGACAATCTTCTCTCACAACTCTATAAATATGGTGCGGCTGTTTCTTCAAGATGGTCACGGCAACGAAGTGCATCCCGATGTTCGAAAACGAGCGCTGGGGCACGCTCTGACTGCAGCAGTCATCGCACGGCCTCCATCGTACAACATCATAAAGTTATTGCTAGAGCACGGCGCAGACGTCAACTTCTCCGACTGTGCGGCGCTTCGACACGCAATAAAAAGGGATTTCACTCAACTTGTCAAATTCTTGCTCGTTTCCGGTGCTGCCGTCCAGAACATCAAGGATTCCGCTTACATGGAAACATATCTGCAGTTCCCTGCCGAAAAGGGAAACATAGAGCTTGTCAAAGCTCTGGTAGACGCTGGTGCAGATGCCTACAACATTTCCATGGCCCTTCAGGAAGCAGTTGAGAAGAGCAACACGGACATGACCAAGTTTTTGCTCGAAAATGGCGCAGACGTCAATGCCAGACCTAGAATGGGAACCAGCAATGCAACCGCTGTCCAGCTAGCAGCAAAGACGGGCAATTTTGACATCATGAAGATGCTTCTTGAAGCCGGTGGAAATGTCAACGCGCCACGGGCCAGGGTGTGCGGAAGAACAGCGCTTGAGGTTGCTGCAGAACAAGGCCTTCTTGACATGACTCGGTTTCTTCTGGAAATGGGCGCCGATGTGCGAGGGAAGGAGAACAAAGTGTACCGCCGTTCGGTCTACAGGGCGTGGGATGAGGGACATGCAGTTGTTGCTGAGATGATTCAAGACTTCAAGAAGGCGCGATACGGATTAGCGGACTGTGTCTCGACGGAAGTTATCTTGGACTCTATGAACCAATTGGCGCTGGAAATTGAGCCATACGAGGAGACATCCAGTGAGCCGGCTTGCTACGAGATAGTGGGGCCTACGGATCAGGTGGTTTTGTAATGTGCGCATAATAACATCTAATTTGGCGAAAACCCTGAAGAAAGGCTCTAGTGTTGAATTATCCAAAGTAGAGGGTGAAGTAAATACTTTCGATTTATAATGACTAGCTTCCGCCTCGCAATGCAATGTCCAGTGCCTGCTCGATCTGCTTATGAGTTCACCAGGAGAGCATTGTTGTATGTAACTCTCAATTGGCTTCTACTATGATTCAGTGTATTTTGTCCATAAGTACCTATGCGATGCGGTAGCGTAGCGTTGGAAGGTCGGCATAAATATTTCGCCAACCTTTGTACCACGTCCATGATGATAAGTAGCAACTGCCCATGCTGTAGCTACGCTGCAGCCTGATCAAGTGGCCTGAGCTCTGGCCTGATCAGTGGCCTGATCAGCCAATCAGGAAGGCACTTAGTGTATATAGCTTCCTCCGCAGGCAGATCATCACATCACTCATAACATACACTTCTGATCTGCCTGACTTCTCACATCACATGACACCTCGTCTCCAAAGCTTCACCACCACCATCGCCTCCCGTATCATGGCATCTTCTATCGAGATTGACGCTTCGTGCATCCCACCTTATCCCTCACGGCTTGTCTACATTATTACGCCAGGAACGTTAGTTCGCCTCGTCCCTGATTTGGAGGGAGCCTTGTGTTCACTTATTGCAAGCCTGCGAGCAGCCCTTGCGGCCTTCCCAAAATCCAACCATTATGCCACCACATACAGTCTTGTAAACATCGCCATCGTGCTAGACTGTTATAACCCCGGAGAAGACATCGAGGTCCACGTGTTTCGCTTACGCCAGAGGGACAACACGATAGTAGGGTGCCCTGACCCGGCGTTGACACCGCGCATCACACAGCAAATTCGGGACATAGAACGGCATCAGCCTAACATTCAAACCCCCTTCACATGTGCCGAGGACTGGAGAGGATTCGGACCAAAAGATCATCCGATTTTTGAAGCTATGGCGAAGGCCAGTACCTCGACCAAAACCTGGCGAAACTTTAAGAATGATGTTAGTGGTCTTCCGCCATCACCTTTGACGAGATGCTAATCCTTTCCCAGCTCCGCCTAAATGGTGCGAAGCGAAAAGTAGCTATGGGAAAATGCAGTGAACATGGAATGGACTCAGTAGGCGGAGACGCCAAGTCTACCTAGAGGAATACTTGACAGGTTAGCTAGATATTGGCGACACAGTTCCCGCATTCCTACTCGTCGTGCCCACAAAGATTGATGGGAATTAGCCAGTCCCGTAGAAAAGCCCTAGTGTTGAAAAGGGAGTGTGATGGTGTTGACCAGTGGTTTGGGAGGAACTGCTCCCGACGAATGAAGCTTGGACGGGGATGATTCGGAGCGAGTCTGGGGTGTGCAGATCAACCTCGGCCCAACTCGAACCCCCTCGAGGGCGCCTGAAGTTATCCCACCATGTAGTCAGCGTAGACCGAGAGGTATAGTAATCCATCTGTTGTACTTGATGCTTCTAACTCATTCATTTCTGCATCCTAAGGGACATTTCGCACTTCCACCGACCCACATCTGAACAATTCCACAACACCGCACACCATGTCCTTCCCCAAACCACAGACGCAACCGCCGGCGACCTCACACGTCCTTCTCTCATACCCAGCCCCATATGTTCTTTTAGTGACCATTAATCGAGAGAAGGCCATGAACAGCATTCCCTTCGCAGGCCACATCGAGATGGGCGAGGTGTTCGACTGGTTCGACCGGGAGCCGAACCTACGGGTAGCAATAATAACGGGTGCTGGCAAGAAGGCCTTCTGCGCGGGTCAGGACTTGATCGAGTTGGGGAAAATAAAGTCAAAGCAGGTGAAAATGAGCCCGGCCATGATGAGGCATCCTCTGTCTGGGTTCGGGGGTGTCAGTCGGAGGGCGGGAAAAAAGCCCATCATCGCCGCCGTCAATGGATTTGCACTTGGGGGCGGATTCGAGATTGTTCTTGGATGGTATGTGCACTACTTTTGTTTCACAGGGCATCGTGGTACCCGTGGAGGGTATGACATATCTGCGAGTCTCCGGCCTTGAGATTGGAATCATCACAGCTTTGACTGGCAGGATGCAGGGCTAACATAACCGTCCAGTGACATGGTTGTGGCATCTCCCACGGCATCCTTTGGCCTGCCAGAGGCATTACGAGGCATCTACGCCGGCGCCGGCGGACCTGCGAGGCTCGTAAGGATCGTTGGCATCCCAGTTGCCTCGGAAATGGCTTTGACTGGCGTTCCCATCAGTGCAAAGCGGGCCAAAGAGCTCAACATCATAAACAGGATTTCGCCATCGCAGGACACAGTAGTCGACGAAGCTCTCAAGCTCGCGAACGAGATTGCCAACATCTCGCCCGATGCAGCGATAGTGACACGTGCTGGACTGAGGGAATCCATTGAGACCGGCAGCGTGGAGAGAGCTACGCAGCTGACGCTAGAGAGATATAATGAGGCGCTATCTTCGGGTGAAAACGCTCTGGAAGGACTAACGGCCTTTGCGGAGAAGCGGAAACCCAATTGGAAGCCGTCCAAGCTGTAGATCACTTGAACACAATCGAAAAGTAGAAGTCCATACTTCTGTACCGTATGGATGTGATTGCGATCCCGAAAGACACTGCTGCCTGCAAAAGCGTCGCCTTTGCGGACCCTCACATGCAGGATTCCCGAGAATTGCCAGGAAAATGCCGCCCCGAGTCGTACCCGCTACCCCCCGCCTAAAGCCACCAATCCTGCCACGCCTCATGGGTCGTCATCTGAGTCAACTAAGCAGCCACTTTCCGACCAATCGCCCTCATCATGACTTGTGCAGCACAGAAGTCTCGCTTCCTACTCAGAATCCCGTTAGCATTCCCCATATCCATGCCGGTCTTCCCCAAACACCCCACCTTTTCCCCCGCAATCTCTGTACGAGTTCATGACGGCGCACGTTCCACAGCTGGAAGGTTCCTCGGTAGCCCTTTTGCGGGTTCCATATCAGTGACAATGCGTCCGGCCCCTCTCATTGCTTGTCAGTTGACTCGACTACTGCGACGTACTTGTCTCTCGACAGCAACGAGCTGAGTCGAACTGTAATCTTGTTGATCTAATCTTATCCTCGTCTATATCTATCCCGCCATGGTGAACCGCCGAGCTAGCGATGCGGGTCCGACATCCCAGACCCAGAACACACCAGTTACCCCAGTCGTCAAGCGTAAACGGCGGGCGAGTTGTCTAGGGGAGCAAGAAAGAAGAGAGAGAAAAAGAGCCATCGATCGTGAAGCTCAAAGAAGTCTGAGAGAGAAAACGAAGACACATATCGCCGAGCTCGAGCGCACTATCCAGATACTGAGAGACCAGGACCGAAATGGGGCGACAGCGAGTCTACTTAGCGAGATTGATGGGTTGAGGGCTGAAAATGAGAGACTTCGAGATGTGATCGACAGCGTGAAGAATGTCGTTGGCAGCGAGATATTTCCCAGAGCGCAGTCGGGACAGCAATTACCGATATCAAAAGATACGGGAATAGCCTCGCCAGGTGCGAGCGTCGGTATGCGATACTTTCATCCATATTGAACAATCTCATTCAAGGGCGGGACTTACATGAGGTAGATCAGTACTCTCCAAAAGCGCGTACGAATTCGGTATCAACTCAGCTCGACGGCAAGCCGATATTGCCTACACCCTCCGACACAATCATGCAGGATCCAATCCACAGCCTTTATGAGGTGATGAACTACAATCACGTTTCAGCAACCGGCGGGCGTGTCGACCTAGATGGGATGCCAGTCATGAGCGATCTTGCGCCGAACGACACTTCTCTCAGCATGCCTCTAAGTCTCTCAACAGTACACTCGATACCCGAAGAATCAGAGGCCAACGAAGAAAATGCGCTCCTCGATGCACCCGACTCGCCCCTCACCGCGGCCTTTGCACCCTTCATAAACGAAATCTTCGGATCGAATTGGTGCTGTCCGTCCCCCGTCGTTCTTCACATCGGCAACCCACCCCGGCCCTCGACGCCCGCCACCGCACCCAACGCCGTGTGTCCCGTGTGGAAGAGGAGCAACGAGCTGTTTGGAAAAGTGTTTTCGTATGGCCCAGGTAGTGCATCCCTCAATGCCGATAGCATCGAAGCCGGCTTGCTGTATCTAGGCATCAAAGCCGGGTGGAGCAGCTCTAGTGACTGGATGCAGAGCCCCGCATTACGCATCTTGAAGGAGGTAGACGAGTTTCTCTTCTCGCATCTGCCCAAGATGGAAAGACTGGCTGTGGCGTACAAGAGCTTCAAGCTGTTGAGTGCGTTTTCCTGTGCTGCGTCCGCGGGTTACCTGGTGCTGACGTGCATGGCGTAGAGTACTATCTTAATGCTACAAAGGGAGAGCTCGATAAAGTCCCCGAGTGGCTCCGCCCGAGGTAACTTACCTTTCCACCGAGCATTCTTCGCGCGCTGATAGCTTTGCAGTGCATCGCAAGCCCGCACTAAACACCCCATCGCGCTGGACTTTTTTGCGTGGCCTAGTCTTCGCGATCGTCTCGTCCCAAACCACCCAGATCTATTCCAGAATGGAGACCTCGCGCGTTGCTACTCGCACTACCTCAAGTTCGACTGGCCCTTTAGCTTCGAGGACGCCTTCTTCTTCGACGAGATTGGCCAGATGTATCATCCGAGTCCGCTATTCGAGCGGTACCATCGGGATCTCAAGTACTGGGGAATGGGCGAGAAGTTTTATGAAAAGTTTCCAGAGATGAGGGGAGATATCGAGGGGGACCGGAGGATATTTGGGGAGAGTGAAGTTGGTTAGCTGCTTCTCGTGCTTCTGGAGCGTGTGATTCATGAAATTTCAACATCTATAGCTTTGCCGAAGCCGTCACGAAATTCGGAGCCTGGTTCAGCGCCACAACAGCCTCATCCACCATCTCCTTCACAATCTCTACTGCCGTCTGCCCAGCTTTGTTGACCGAGCCAGCAACGATGCCAATCGGCCTGTGTACACCAGTCAGCAATCATTCTGAACCGTCTTAACAACATCAGAACTCACCTCAGCGCTGCCGCGTCCTCAATCTCCTCCGTCAATTTCCCCTCTCTATGCAGCCTATCCAACTCAAACTCCAAAGGCACCCTCCCACTCTCCAAAAGCTCCTTGATCTCCCCCTGCCTCTTCTCCTCCCACTCATCCACATACCAGTTCCTAAGCGCGCGAAGCGGCCTCCCAGACCAAATCAAACTCTTGACCCAGCTGTCGTAGCTAGCGTCAATGACCTGCTGTTTTGCATCCTGCGGGCACTTTGACTCGACGGCTGTGATGAAGCGCGTGCCGACCCAGACGCCGGATGCTCCGAGCATGAGGGCCGACGCGATGCTGCGGCCGTCGTTGACGCCGCCGGCGGTGATGAGGAGGGGGGGCTGTTGGGTGAGTGGTGAGCGGTACTGGCGGCAGATGTCGGCGCAGGCGGGCGTCAGGATGGATGTGGGTATGTCGCCAGTGTGGCCGCCAGCCTCGCCGCCTTGGGCGCAGATCAGGTCGGCGCCTGCTTGACAGGCTTTGTGGACATGCTAGAGGGAGTTTAGAATGCTGGCTGGGGCTACGAATGGGGTGGGGAAAATACCTTGGGATGGCCGATCATGTTCATGCTGTTATTGAGTCAGTCTTCGGCTTGTGAGAAGAGCTGGCGATTTACGTACTACAAGACTCCTCCTTTGTGAAGCTTGTCAATTGCCCATTGTGGTGGTACGCCGACTGCAGATACGAACACTTTCGCGCCACTCTCAATCACTATATCTAGTAGCTCGCCAAGTTGGCCTTTCGTGTAGTCGTACTACGAGCTATCAGCATACATCCGATCTTCGCCTTCAAATCATCATGACATGTCATGCTCGATCTTAATTTGCTTCTGTTTCAGTTTAGGACTCACATTCGTTTTCCTTGCGCTCCCCCCAACCGCAGGAATGAGCAAGTCCACGCCAAACGGCGCGTTCTTGTCCACCAGCTCCTCTTTCAATTCAGCAATCATTTCTCGTAACATCTTTGGGGTATATCGTGCGCCTCCCAGTGTTCCAAATCCTCCTGCATTCGTAACGGCTGCTGCTAGCTTGGGACCTGCGACTTGATCCATTCCAGCGAGCATTATGGGATGTTTGATCCCCAGGAGGGTTGTCAATGGCGTTGTTAGGGGTGCAGGCGACATTTTGAAGGCGGTTGTGAAGGGTTAAAATGAAATGGTTCTAGGGTTCTTTGGTCAATTTCGGAGAGCAGTGTTCGTGAAGCTGGAGCAGCGGCACACGAAAATACGAAGTTTTCCGAAAAGGGCATGACGGGCGTTTGCTTACATTTAAACACGCAGCGCAACTTCACCCTAACTTAATGAAAGGTTAGGAAAGACTGCTGACAGGCAAGTTTAAGCAGCTCGAGACGGAAACAGAGGCAGTATCAACTTGCGTAAAGCAGAAAACAATCAGAAAGGCGTTCAGCTCAGCCCTCGCCTTCGGCCCTGCACCAGCGCGACGGAGGTCAGACGAACCGCGGTAATAAGCCGGCACGACGATTTGCTGACACGACCATGGTCTCCGCAGCTCCATTGAGGACGCGACCAGGGCGGAACTTTGTGCATGGGGGCCCCACCTGCAGCAACTATGGCGGGGTAGCTTCGGTAAGCATCAAGGAGTGAAGAGCTCTTAGGACGGACTTGTTCCGGACGTATAATACCCGAGGTACAGAGGAACAACAACGCACTGAATTTCGTTGGTTTTTGACAGACAATATGCTGGGTTTGAATAACACAGCTGATGATTTGGTGAAGCTGAGGTTACAGAGAGCCTACTCGACCCTGTTTCTTCTTGGCTGGCAATTCCCTTCTCAAGATCTTCCCGCTGGCATTTTTGGGTAGGTCTTGTAGATGGAAAACCCCGCCTCTCAGTTTCTTGTACCCAGCAACCTGCTTGTCGTACCAATGTCTAATTTCCTCCAGTATGCCATTGATTTGCGATGCAGGCAGAGAATGTTGCGGCTTTGCCAGCGCAATATACGCCAATGGAACCTCTGTTGCTTGATCACTGTCGTATATGGCGCAAACAGCTGCGTCAATGACAAGTGGGTGCTGAACGAGCAGGTCTTCTAGCTCGGACGGTGCAATTTGCAGCCCCTTAAACTTTATCATCTCCTTCAATCGGTCTGTGACCCAGAAGTAGTTGTGCTTATCCCTTGTCATGATGTCGCCAGTTCGTAACCAATCGCCCACGAAAGTGTTTCGTGTCGCCTCTTCGTTGTCGACGTAGCCCATCATTGTCTGGGGCCCTCGCACCCAGAGCTCCCCTTCTTCGCCCATAGCGACGTCTTCGAGGGTTGTAGGATCAACGAGCCGAGCTTCGGTGGAGCTCATTAGTTTACCGCAGGTACCAACAAACTCCTCATCATTCTCAGGCTGGAACATAACTGAAGGTGAGCACTCGCTCATTCCGTATCCTTGTATGATGATGGTCTGTGGAAACACGGCTTTGATCTTCTCCTGCAGATTCTTTTTGAGTGGTGCCGCGGACACTAGCATGCACTCAAGGGCCGAAAAATCATATTTTCGTGGGATTTCAGATGCCACAAGTTGAAGGACAATAGGAGGGACGAGGTAGGCCAATGTAGCGCGATACTTTTCGAATTGCTGGCAATAGATTTCTAGGTCGAAAGCTGGGAGGACGCAAGTGAAGTTCCCAACCCACATGTTGTTGAGAACAACAGTGCCAAGACCATAGATATGGCAGTCTATGCAAATCAGCAGAGTGCAGGAGCATTTCATAGAGAAACATACACGGTGCGAAGAATATGACGCGTTGCTCGGAGTTTTGCCTGAGTGGAGCAGATGCGCGGCCTTGAAGAATGTTGATGCAATGGTTGAAGTGCGATACCTTGACCCCTTTCATGGCACCCGTGGTGCCGGAGGAGAAGATTATTGATGCAGTAACATTCTTGGAACTCTGTCCTTCTAGATCGTAAGGTGACAATGATTCTGCTGATGATTTCCCCTCCACGTCCTCAGGGAACTGTCTATAAATAAGACATTGCTTATCGATAAATTGAAGGGGCATATTACCCTCATGAGGCCCCTTATGCGGTCGTTCACAGAGAATAAGTGGGGGGTAGCGCTCTGATTTTTACTATACTTGTGCAGGGCATCTTGGACTTTCTCATGGAACATGGCAGATACAGCAACATGTGTCGGTTTCACTAGTGTCAGACAGTGCAAGATATCCTTCGCAGTCAACATCGGATTGATGGGCCTGTAGAAGGTTTAGCAGTCGCCTTGCATGAAATATCAGAGACTAGACCCACGAGACAACCCCGCCTGACCACCATATCGAATGTGCCAGAGTGACAAAATCGGACTGTGAATTTGTTTAGCGATGGCTGAGCAGAAGCTGAGTATCGTAACTGACAGAATTCTGTGCTAGGATGCAAACAACATCACCTGTCTTAAGACCTAGAATGGCTTTTAGTCCCCATGATGCCCTGCCAGCCGCCTCCCTCAAGCCGCCGTAGGTCAATTGTTTTCCACTGAATAGATCCACATGCACAACTTTGTCCGCCTTGACGTTGTCTGGGTTGTATTGTGTGAAGAATTGGGGTATGGATATGTTGTCTGCAATATGTACTGGCGGAAATTGGCTTCGAACAATAGTATCGGTGGCCATTTTGGCTGCATGCTGCGAGTTGGAGGCGCCATGTTCTATATAAATGATGAGTGGAGCCCTTGTAGTCTGCCAAGGGAATTGTTGTACTAGAGCTGTAGATCGTGTCGACTCGACTGAAGCGATTCAGCCAAATCGTGCGTGACGTTGGATACTGGCGCTCAAATGTTCAAGCGGAACGTCTGAGTTCGATAACACTGTTGTTAGTGAATGGTGAAAAGCGGATTGACGTGTCTCCATTCTGCAATGTTTGCGCATTCGTCGAGGACAATAAAGTGGTTTTGAATCCCGAGACACTGCGCATTCTCGCAGACCCATACATATAAACCCTACTCCTTCATGCCAAGTGGCTCCTGCTGCCTGGGTATATTCCTATCCAAAACACCGAATGACAAAGCACTGTGCATCGTTCCAATTGCCATCCCAAATCAGTACCGTTCTAATCATCATAGAAATGCTGCGGTGCTGCCATGCTCATTCTAAGCTGCCT
Source organism: Polyplosphaeria fusca (assembly GCA_010093805.1). Lineage (NCBI taxonomy): Eukaryota > Fungi > Ascomycota > Dothideomycetes > Pleosporales > Tetraplosphaeriaceae > Polyplosphaeria > Polyplosphaeria fusca. The sequence goes on along the minus strand of ML996097.1, from coordinate 680,883 downwards.
CTCCCTCTGCTTCGCCTGCAATTCCAATGTTTCGACTGCGTAACTTAGTCTGTCCTTCTTAGCTCGCAATTGCTTGTATTTTAGCTCTTGCAAAGCGCTGATGGGCTTTCCGCCACTTTCTACTGTTGAGATTTTCTGGCTTGCTCTACTGCTGGGACGAAACGTGGATGCGCTTGTGCTGTCGCGGGAGAGTCGGCCTTCGTTCAAATCGCATTTGGCGATTAGAGCTTGCTCCCGGCGCTCAAGCTTGTCGAGATAATTGGAGACGCGGCCAAGTAAATTCTCCACCTCGGGACGTATCTCGGAGAGCAAAGCAGACTGCGCGGACTGAAGGTCGGGCTCGGATATCAGTTCGAAATGCTGTTGGATGTCAGGACATGGCCACCACGAAGAGTTCGCGGTTGAAAGGGGTGTTTGATGCGATAGAGCCTATGAGGATATACTCACCCGCGTTGTTTGCAGCGTTTTACTTAACCGTGGAAAATCGCTCACGCCCGAGTCGAGGATCGATATCGACTGGTCAAGCAGCTGCATGCTGTTTCGCAATGAAGAGACGCACCCCTCGAGTGACGAAGCCATATTTCTTCAAGTGTGACCCAAAGATATATTCAGGGGCGATTGTGGCTTTCAATGGGTGCAGTTTGGCAGTACGGTGTTTACATCTCTTCGCATCTGCGGATGAGTCGGTTATGTAATCGGGTTTCTTGGCGGCGGCGGCCGAACCTTCACCGGCGAGCTCCCAGTGCTTCTCCATCAACCGCATCTTCCGACCACCGAGCCACCAATCCATCCTCAATCGCCCGTCACAATGTCTCTTCTCGGCAAGAAATTCCCGGCGCCTGTCGGTATGTCGGAATCGCTACGATTGGTGAAACAATCGTTATTTCGAAGACACAGCAGCTAATGTTGGGTGAACTCTAGGCCGGGTTATGGCTCCGTTCTACGTCTCGGGTGCGCCGCCCTACTGCTTCTTTACATTCCGAGTCCATTCTATGATCTGGAAGCCTCCAGTAGAACGATTGGCGTGTGCGCAGATCCTCGAATCGTACTGACACGGATGCATAGGACTCGTCGTTATGTACGGCATCAACTCCTTCGCGAACCTGATCGCAACCAGTTAGTCTCACTCTCACCTTTACTTGCGCTTGAATATGGGAACCGGCGGTATCTGCAATGAATTGAAGGCTGATTGGAAGCACTTAGGCGATTCGTTCGACTTCAAGAACGACCCGCGAAACCCGGCCCTCAAGAATGCGCCCGCCAAGCACTAGACGTCCTGCGCCTGGCCTTGTAATATCGACGGAACACATTTGCGAGAGCCTGGAGAGGAGATGTACATTATCTGTGTGCGCGGTGGTGGGAGTTCCAGCTCACGAACCGGAACCCGCTGTATAGACTCTTCCAACTGAATCAAAACTTCTCCTCAGACCATCTTGCAGCTCTGTATTCTGACAGGGAATTCTCATGAACGGCACCAAATACTTTCGCTTCTCGAAACTTACAAAGATTATATTTCTCTCCAATGGGCGTCATGCCATCCATGACTATGTCGTCTGCTTCGTTAAGAGGATATACATCACTCTGTCGATTGGCCAAACGAGCAGACGAGGAGCCAGATAACCACTCAGGGTGGGCATCTGCAGACTGAGTATGCCTTCACATGGCAAAATGTAAGGCAATTATTTTTGCGGTTAGAGTTAGCCGCTTCTACAAGCAGAATGTCTACCAGTCAATTACTGCGGCCCGGGCCATAGCGTGGACGCAATGTAGGCAACAATGTGACGTGACATCAGCACAGGCTTGTCCCTCCAAAAAGATGGCTGGTTTACTGAGTCTGTAGGCATCGCGAGCTAACGATTTGCGGAAGGCAAGTGAAGGACGCATTTGTGTCAGCCATATTGCCGGGTAGCGTGAGACACGTGTACAGCTCCGTCTCGTTGCTCACGCATTACACTGGACCAGCAGGAGACGAGATTCGGAGCATGGACGGCCGGTATGAATGTTCTGAAAATGGAGACATGCTAGTGTTGTTCTGCGAGCAACCGACTACCCAATGCGGTAGTTGGGGTGGATGAGGAACCAAGGTGAAACAAGGGACAAGATCGATCTGGGCTGTACCTCAGGCACATGGGAAATGTCAACGACCTTTCAGAAGTCGGCCATGATATCCAGCGCGCTGGGCCTGTGGCACAATTAGGCCAGCGGGCGTATAATCATCCAGGGAAAGCCGAATTGCCGGGCGGCTGCGCATCGATGGAGCTTATTTCGACGGTGGAGCATCGGCCGACTGCAGCAGTGTCGGTTGCCCGATGGTCCCGAGTATTGGCGGTGGCCATGTTTTGGAACGTATGCCGACATGACGACGGCGTTCACGACCATGGCCATGGGCGCTGGGCAGGCCCTATTAGTATTCGTGATAACGTTAGCTCCATTTGCGGCGGCCAGAAATGACAGTGTCTGGTCGACAAAAATGCCCGACGGCTAGTCTTTCAGCCCAAGCGACAGGGGCCGGTACCGTACCAGAAGTTAGAAGTGAAATCTATTCTGGAACACCGTCCGCCCGCGCAGGTTCCGCCGTGCCTGAAATAAGACTCGGCCAACGTGACATGGCCAGCGGTCGCAGAAACGCGCTCTTGCGCATAAAGGGGGCCACAGGCACGCGCACGCGCAGGTAACGGCAAACGTCAACACCCCTCAGCTGAGACGGCCTGCGGCATTTTCACCAGAGACAATAGTGGACTCGGAACTCATTCCCTCTCAGAGCCCAATCAACACCTGACAAGGTGCACACCGGCACGCTCTTTCACAGCCCACCCGTTTAGGCTTAGTCGAGCTTGGCGCATTCGCAGGTGGCACTCGGCCTGGCTGCTTGCACAAACCCTCTATCCATCCTCACGTCTCCTCCTCGCCCGAACTCACCTCTGAGTGATTCCATCTCTGGGCTACTTGCTGTTCTGTTGCGTGCAGCCGCTCCTCGCCCTCCGTTGCCCTCGCAGCCGGCGTGTTCTCGCAATCCACCATCTCACTCTCCGCAGTGCCGCTACCCGTTGGGCCTCGTCCTGCCATTCACGCGCCCTGTAAGTCACCCAAGCAGTCGGCCTTCAGCCTTCCTACCCTCACACCCTACGCCTATTTATTCCTCCGCCTAAGCTCCCCCACACACTCCTGTGTGCGTTTCCTACCTTCCCTCGTTTCTCTCTCTTGCCCGAGCAGTGGCTGGCAACTCCGCTTACTCACCGCCTTGTTGGCAAAGCCTCACTGACCGGTCCTTCCGACAAGCAGGCTGAACGCTACAACTACAACAACAACAACAACTCCCTCTCCGACAGTGCTCTACTGCCGACAACTCCCACCCCGAAGACAGATCAGCCTCTGTTAGGTTGAACTCTCCTCCAACATGACGACCATGGTACGCTCTCCCGACCCCACCTTCCCACCCCACGATCCTGTCACCGGCCCACCGCGCCGCACTACGAGACTACAGCTGACTCTAATAGGATCTTCGTGTCGGTAATAAGTACAGGATTGGTCGCAAGATCGGTAGCGGCAGCTTCGGTGACATCTATCTCGGTATGTCGTCACTACTGACTTGGTATTAATAACACGCTCACGCCAGTGCAGGTACCAACATCATCTCTGGTGAAGAGATCGCCATCAAGCTCGAGAGCGTCAAGGCCAAGCACCCTCAGCTCGAATATGAAGCCCGTGTCTACAAGTCTCTTGCCGGAGGCGTCGGCATTCCATTCGTCCGCTGGTTTGGAACCGAATGCGACTACAACGCCATGGTCTTGGACCTCCTTGGACCTTCGCTCGAGGATCTCTTCAACTTCTGCAACCGCAAGTTCTCGCTGAAGACTGTGCTCCTGCTCGCCGATCAGCTCATTTCCCGCATCGAGTACATCCACGCCAAGTCCTTCATTCACCGTGACATCAAGCCGGACAACTTCCTCATGGGCATAGGGAAGCGCGGAAACCAGGTCAACGTGATCGATTTTGGTCTGGCCAAGAAGTATCGTGACCCCAAGACTCACTTCCACATCCCGTACCGTGAGAACAAGAACTTGACAGGCACGGCCCGTTATGCTAGCATCAATACCCATCTGGGAGTCGGTGAGTCGTTCCACAATATGTCTCTAAACTTAACTAACACGCCTAGAACAATCTCGCCGTGACGACATGGAGTCTCTTGGCTATGTCATGCTCTACTTCTGCCGTGGTTCCCTCCCTTGGCAGGGCCTCAAGGCTGCCACGAAGAAGCAAAAGTACGATCGCATCATGGAGAAGAAGATGACAACGCCCACCGAGGTGCTTTGCCGCGGCTTCCCGAACGAGTTCGCGATTTATCTGAACTACACCCGCTCCCTCCGTTTCGACGACAAGCCTGACTACTCGTACCTTCGCAAGATCTTCCGTGATCTCTTCGTCCGCGAGGGCTTCCAGTACGACTACGTCTTCGACTGGACCGTCTACAAGTACCAGAAGAACGCACAGGCCATTGCTCAGGCGGCTGGCAACCAGGGCGCGGGCGAAGAGGACGACAAGAATGGTCGTGGCCGCCACGTCACCACCACGAATGCCGCCAATGCTGGTACCACGACTGCTGCTACCAAGCGTGGTCCTGTCAACGCACGTCAAGAGGGCACCGGAATGTGAGTTCGACAAATCTGATCCTCGTAAGGGACTCCTCTCCTCAGCGTTTAGTGTTCGATGATGACGCTTGGCGCGGGGGATTGCCATCTTCAGACCTTACTAACCTTTGTTTCAATGTTCAGGCAGCTTCGTTCGTCTAAGCGTGGCGGGGATCAGTATGCTTCTGGTGGCTACTGATTCTTGATGCGGCTTTTCGTTCGGCATCTCCTCTCTTTGGCGGACGTCAGCTACAAAGACTCCGCTTTCAACGATTGGGAAACGCGGCAGTGCCGTCCTTCGATACTCCAGGATGGCGGACCCCTTCCCTCGATCAGTACTCGGGTTTCTGTCTGTCGGTTCGATTTATCCCCAAGGACCTGGCTACGAATGTTCGCGCCTTCGGCTACCATGGTTTCGGGTCTTCGACTGCTTACAGGATCTATCTGCACTCTTCCTGTCGGATTTTATTTGCGAACTGTCAATGGCTACATCCTCTATGCTCGACTGTTTCACACAGTAACTGGAGGGTGGCATCGCAATGCACCGCATTGGGGTAGCAGTGTCACTGGGCAGAATCCGCCATCTGATAAATTGCTCCTTTCGATTTGGTTTATGGCACCCATCACCTAATCTTCCCCTTCCCCTTGTGTTTTCGCGCGTTTTCCTTATCATACTCTCCCCTGCTGCGCCCTCCCCCCTTCCTGGCATGGTCTACCAGCTTGTGGGGAGGTTTAAAGAACAAGGGGACGAATGTTTACACCTAAATTGAAATTGCGTATACCGAAGAAGGCGATAGCGAGGAACCCTTGGACGACACATCGTGATGGACTGCAATGGCAAGCAACTGGGGCATTTCGGGTGCTGCGGCATTGGGTGGTGGTGCTTTCTGGGAACTCTCCTGGGTGGTGGATGAAGATCCAGCTGCTGTCATCGTGATCGAAGGGTCGGGTGGGAAGATGTACACAAGAAAGGTTTCCTTGCTATACAATTATGACTTTCTTTAGCTTACAATGTCTACCATGAATCCTGTGATGTCGCCCTTGAACGCGCTAAACCTCGAAGAATTCAGAGGGTTGTGATTGGTTGACAGGCCTAGCGCGTTTCCCAAGGCCCGGCAACTTTTCTGTCACTGCACCTCCAAACTGCCTTTAACACGCCTATTCGCCCTCCATCTCTTACCATGCTTGCGGCGAAGAGGGGATCATATATCTGTCTATCATGTAGATCGAGCTTCTTTGCCAATTCCCTCCGCAACATCTACCATGGCGCAACTGCAACGAGTGTACGAACAATTAACCACCTCCGGGGGGGCACCCCCAACACCCACAGGCAGACGCTGCCGTTCCGCCCATTGTCCACAAGCCGAAGAGTGCGCGAACATCAGCGAGTCGATCCCGCAGAAAACGCGGTCCGAAACGCGAGGCAGTTGTACGGCGACACATTGCCACGGGGACAATTGAGCGAGGATGAATACGTAATATACGAACGGTTATATGGTACTCCGGTCTTTGTAGAAGATATTGAGGATAGGGAGAATAGGAAAACAGGAGAAGAAATCGTCGCAGAAGAACTTCTGGATGGCTCTACAGTTTTGCTGAGGAAAGGCCCAAATGGAGAGTTTGAAGAAGTAGATATGCTGGGCGATGTTGAAGAATTGATCGACGACGGGGAAAATGAAGTCGCAGAAGAAGGAGAGAACACAGACGAAATGCCTAGGTCAGAGACGGAGTGGGAGGCTGTAAGAGACGAAAACTCCGCCAAATATCATCAAAAAATATACGACAGTAGCTTCCCTGAGGCGGACGACTTTGAACAAGAAGCGGAAGACGACGGTTTCATGCGTGCGCATCCTCTTACCAAAGCTGGCCAATTTGCTCTTTCCCCTTCTACCGTATATCTACCCAAAGAAACCTTCGTCGACCCTGTGTCTACACTTTTGACCCGCGCCAACCACAAACACCTGGCAGAGAGTGCAAATCGCATCTTTGGCGGCCGTGGCCTACCATTCTCCGCGACCACAGCGTCTGCTTCGTTGAAGAAGGAGCAAAAGCCGATACCCATTGATCCTTCGTGCTCCAGTCTGGACAGCATTGAGGGTGATGCATATATGGCTGCGGTGATGCCTGGGACCTTTGCTGCCGTTATGAGCACACTGGTCGAGGTGCGACGGCGTCTCGGCACACCTTGGATTGAACACTTGCTTCAGAAGAAAGGTGGGCCGCTGGTCCTTGACGCTGGCTCGGCTGGTGCTGGGATCTTGGCATGGCACGAAGTGCTCAAAGCAGAATGGCAGCGGATGGATGAACAATCAGGGGCAGTCTCTCAGGAAGCCGCTCCGCTGGGGAAAGCCACAGTTCTGACAGGATCGGAGGTTTTGCGCCACCGCGCAAGCCGTCTGCTCGACAATACGACGTTCATTCCCCACCTCCCAGATGTAGGTACGCCAGGAAAAGAAGACAATCTACAACAACCTCGGAAGCTGTACGATCTCATCATTGCGCCACATACCTTGTGGCCACTGAACCAAGAATATCTGCGAAAAGAGCAGGTCGAGAAATATTGGTCGCTCTTGAATCCCAAGGGGGGTGTTTTAATACTCCTGGAGAAAGGTCTACCTCGTGGGTTCGAAGTTATTGCTGCAGCACGGCAGCATCTCCTTGACAAGCGCATTGCTTCCCCTCAATCGACCGAAGTAGAAGTGCCAGTAGAAGAACAGGCAGTAAAGCCCGAGGATGACACAAGATTCACGCAGAAAGAGATTGGCATGATCATCGCCCCATGTACGAACCACAATACATGCCCGATGTACCAGTCTCCAGGCGTCAGCCAGGGCAGGAAAGATTTTTGCTACTTCAGCCAGCGATACATACGACCGCCTTATCTCCAACGAATTCTCGAGGCAAAAGACCGCAACCACGAGAATGTACAATTCAGCTACGTGGCATTGCAACGAGGGAGGGACCAGCGTTTGCCTTTATATGACCTCAACGGTAAAGGCGTGGTGCAGAACGCAGAGACTACGGACGAGGCATTTGAAGGCCACGAATGGAACTCAGAGTCGGAACTTCGAACTACCGCAGACGTCAATCCCCTGTCATTTCCTCGCCTCATGCTCCCTCCGCTCAAAAGGCGAGGTCATATCATTCTCGACGTGTGTACACCGTCTGGCAAGCTGGAGCGTTGGACTGTGCCTCGAAGCTTCAGCAAGCAAGCGTTCCGCGACGCACGCAAAGCTCGATGGGGCGATCTATGGGCACTAGGAGCGAAAACAAGGATCCCAAGAGCTGTGAGGCTAGGCAACCCGAGGGACGAGTTCGACAAGAAAGGACGGAGGATCAAGAAGCCAAAGCAACAGATTATCAATGTTGACATTGGTGACCAAGGCTTCGAGGGCATGAAGGCCAAGCAAGATGGAAGATATGCCCAGGATCGGAAAATCCGGGGAAGCGGCGGTCGTAAGGGAAGGAAGCAGAAGCCCATTGATATCTTGGACGACTGACCGAGTAGCCTTCTCCATTCGGAGTGTACATTTATAGCAATTGTATAAAATAACATATTGAACACTGCATCATATGGGCACTTTTAGAAGCATAGGAGGCAACGGCGCTGGGGCCAATTACTTTATGTATATTAGTCACTAACGTTACCTTGGATCAACGCTTATTCACTCTTCCAACCGAAGATATCTCGAAGCTGACATATGCACAATACCGAAATAGGGACTCAATGAGGCCCACCACTCTTGGACGGTGGCCTCTTCAACGCCACCGGCACTTGGAGCTGACCCGCATTTCAGGGGCTGACAACCCCGCGCTAGAACCAAGCATTCAGCATCGGCCGCTGCTCGTATTCTCCTGCACCTGCCACTTAAAACATCCCCACACGCCTCGTCTTGTGTAACTTTATCACGCATCAGCAATTCCTCCGGGCGGAAGATTCGATTTGTGGAGTTCTGGAAGTATTCACGTGAACGAACTTGGTCCTGAGGGCAACCGACAGCATTCCATCTATTACAAAGACAAAGAACAACCTGCTTCCGCTCTGCCCAACTTCGAAGAAGTCGGTAGTGTATCTGCATCTTTCACTGCCTCGTTCTGGTTTGACTGGGGGAGCTGCTTTGAATTTTCGCGTGCACAATGGGTTCCGTGCCAAATGTCTATTCGATGCTGAAGGAGCAATTGGCCGGCACAGGTGCCGAGGTAATTACTCCGGACTCTGAGAAGTATGCAGGAAGCATCAAGAGGTGGAGTGAACACTGTATTAAGCAAGCGGTATGTTGGTGTATTCCTCCTTTCTCTCGTACACGTCAGCCTGACATGTCGCCTCCTATGTTCCCTTGAAGAATCTTTGAGGTAACATCGTGCAGCAAGCCGTGGTCCTAGTCTCTTCTGCGGACGACATCAGCAAGACACTCATATTTGTGCGAGAGCATAGCGTTCCATTCGTTGTTAGAGGCGGCGGACACTCAACCTCAGGTGCCTCGTCTATCGAAGACGGGCTTGTCATTGATCTTTCCAAGCTACGTCAGGTGACTGTCGATACTGATAAAAAGACTATCAAAGCTGGGGGCGGCACCATTTGGGAGGATGTTGATGTCGAAGCGGCCAAATATGGATTGGCGACCGTTGGTGGCACCGTCAACCATACTGGTGTGGGAGGTTTGACGTTGGGAGGCGGCTATGGATACCTATCTGGCAAATATGGACTCACGATTGGTAAGACGATAACCCTTATCCTGTCACTTTCTTCCTGACGCTTTTGACAGACAACCTTGTATCCGTGGATATAGTGCTTGCATCTGGCGAGCAGGTAGTCGCATCTGAGACCTCGCATCCAGACCTCTTCTGGGCCGTTCGGGGCGCTGGCCAAAACTTCGGCGTAGTCACCGCGTTCACGTTCCAAGGCTACGATCAGAAGGAACCTGTATTCGCTGGAACGCTCGTCTTTCTGCCAGACAAGATTCCTCAGATCGTCTCCTTCGTCAACAAATTCCACGAGGTGAATGACGGAAACCAAGCAATGCTCTGGGGTTTCTCCGCCCCTCCACCAATGAAAGCCCCCGTAGTTCTGGCCCAGTGCTTCTACAACGGCACGGAAGAGCAAGGTAAAGAGTTCTTCTCAGACCTGATTAATATAGGGCCGATCGTAAATCCTCTAGCAAGCGTGCCGTATGAGAAACTCAACGCTATGCTCAACCCTGCTAGCGGATTCGACGGCCGGAAGCAATTCGGAGGTGGCGCCTTCAAGCTTCCCCTCAAGCCCGACTACGTGCAGGCGTTGCATGCCGAGTTCACGAGCTTCGTCGACAGCCACGAGAAAATGAATGAGAGTTTGATGCTGTTCGAGACAGTCCCGTACAAGAAGGTTGTCGAGGTTCCCAACGAGAAGATGGCGTTTAGCAACCGAGGTGATTACTACAACGTTGCTACGTGCTTCAAGTGGTGAGTAGTCCAATGCTGAAGCGAAAAGCACAAACTCACTTTCTCAGGTTTGACGCCTCGCTCGACCAGGAAGTGCGTGAGTTTAGCCGGAATTTGCTGAAGAAGGCTTCGCAGACTGCGGGCGTGGAGCAAGATGAAAAGATTCGGAGCGAGCAGGGCGTGGGTCAGTATGGAAATTATGCTAGTAAGTCACCCTTCCGTCTGCGTTCCTCCTCCCGTAGGATGTTGAAATTGCGTGGGTACGATGCTGATCACTAATAGATGTCGATGTCCCCGTTGCGGAAATCTTCGGAAAGAATTCCAAGAAATTGGAGGAGCTTAAGCATAAGTACGACCCAGACAACCTCTTCAGCCGAGGATTGAGACTGGTTCCACGACCACTCGTGATCGTGAACTGAGGAATGACAGCGTCTGTCCATTTCTTGGAAAAGTCTTCGGGGTCTGAATTGAAATTGTTATTTAGGGTTCGAGACTTTGACTTATAAATTCGAAGTGGTATTTCAATTTTTAATCTTGAGTGTAAACAGACGAGCGTCTTTAATGACAGATCCTGACTGAGACTTTAGTCTTACAACAGCGACTATTTCTCCATTTTAAATGCCTCTTCGCCCCAACATTCCCTTCCATAATCTCTACACGATGAGATTGACCAGCGCAGCACCACCAAGTCCGAACACGGCAGCATACGCCGCATCTAGTCCCAGTCAAAACGCTTCCATCTCACACCGAGTGTTTCGAACATACCATTATGCGCAGCTGCGCCTGAAGTCGCAGCGGCGGTTGCAGATCCCGTCATTGAAGCCGAAGACGCGGAGGCAGCACTTTTAGACAGTACTGATGACAGCACAGACTCGGCAGCCGACGACGCTGCTGCAGAGGCAGCGGAGCTGGCCTCGGGGACCATTGTTGGACCCTCGGTTGGTGTGCTGTCGGTGAGGGAGAGGCCTTCTTGCGCTGACGCAAAGGTGGCGCAAAGGGCGGCTACGAGTACCTTGGTGGTGAGCATTTTAAAAGATTGATGGCGATGAACTGAATCGGTATGATTAGGCCAGCTGCAGCAGGGAAGGACTGTACATAGAATCAAGGCCTGGCGCTCGTTGCCTTTTAATATAGATGTGCCCGCGGCGAGTAGTGCAGCGACCACGAACTGGGTACCGCCACATAATTTCGATGTGATCTTTTTGTCATACTGACTAGATCGTCCTCTTGCGAATGTCCTCTTCCGTCAACGTCTGGCCAGCTCGAAGCCAAGCTCTACAAAAAGGGCATGAATAGCTTAGTATCTCGGAAATGTATAGCTTAGCTTTGGAACTAAGAGTCTGGACAAGGGCCAAAGAGAGATCGGAACAAGAGCACATGGTGCTGTAGGCTGCATGAGAGTGGCGCTGTGCGGGGAGAATGATCGTTCGCTAGTGGGTGTCGATCGAGACGGGACCGATTATGACGCCTCGATCTCGAGATTCGCGGGTTAGTCTCCGCGGCGCCTTGTAGATCTCTTTTGAAGCTACGAGGCCTTGAAGAAAGCTTGCCTGCGCTTCAGTGAGCTGGGCAACGAGATTGTATGCCCAGACAGACTCTTGTAACTTATCGGACGAATATTTGCAAGAAATGACAATGGTTTCGATATGCATATACATTGGAGGGAAGGAGTAATTGGAGAAAGTTTGACTTGATAATGTAGAAGATTTTCTGATCAATGATGACGAAAACGTTCGTTGGATTTGCTCGCTTTTGATAGAGAGTCAAAAGTTTCGCGTCCTCGTAGTGCAGCTTTGAAGCCAAATGACCCGGCATAAGCAGTGCTGCTGTCGACTTGGCCTCCTTGAAAAGCTACCACTATTATTCTAGAAGCTCCACAAGATCACTTTGAGTGTGTCCACATTCTAGATGATGATCAGGGTTGTATTGGCCCGGTCAAAAATCCTAGTCCCGGATTCCATTGTAAGTGAAAGTTGGAAAGTCTTCGTGCTGTTCGAGATCATTTCAAGGAGGCCTGAGCGCTCTAGATTGATCCGTATTGTGCATAGGATTAAGAGGTTGCGGTTCTGCTGATTGGAATCGGTTGTTTCGAGGCGATTGCGGAACTGGCGCTGTGCAAGTTAACGGATGTAATGTATCAGGTACACCGTACCGGGCAGTCGAGTTGGAGAAGTAGGCCGCGCCAACTGTATGGTATAGGCATTCTGGACTGACTTTAGGTCAAATCTTCGTCGTCAACAATACGGGAATGCGCCGTTAAAAGGACGGACGAGAAGGTTTGGTTGAGGTGGTGGGAACGAATCGCCTAATTACGTAAACGGGACGACATCGCGGCCGGCTCGAACAATTCCCCTGGTTCCCACCTCATTCAATCTTGCAACTCTTGCCAATGGTCACTGTGGATAAATTTCTGGCCTGTTTCCTTGTACTGTTCGTATCGGCGCTTTGGCTCAAGAAGAGCCGATCTACCCAGTTCTCTACGACTCGCGACGCCTATCCAACGTCTCAACAAGAGAGAGGCTCCGGATCAGAACAACACCGGCATTCGTGCTCCCACTGCTTTCGGATTGCAATTAGGATTCCAGATAGCTATGCGCAAAATTCGAACGACGACATTCTCTTCCATTTACCGCACACGGTGGCAGACATTCGCAAGGCTGCCGCGGAAGGGTGCCCACTGCTAGCAGATTTGATGGACGGACACAAGAGGTCGAATGATCTTAAACTTCGGCTGCATGTTTTCTTTGCGATATTTGACTCACAGAGTGCTTTACATGCCTTTACGGGATGCAAGAGTCTGCGACAACGAGCATTATATTTTCTACGTTGTCTCAGCAGCCGACCGTTCCACCTGCGATTCGGCAGGTTGAGTGAAGAAGCTGGATCAACATTATACGCACGCTTTCTCTTCTCGGCATGGAAAAGCTTTGAGTTGGATGTGACTGCAAGTTGGGGTGAGTACTCGCCAGTCTTGGACATGTGGCTCTAACCGCAAGTCGAGATGATAATGCGAGCCGATTCATTCCTGAAAGACCACTCAACATCAACGTAGTCTCATCCGAAACATTTCGGCAAGCTCGGGCCTGGCTAATGAACTGCATTGAGGGTCACTCCGCAAGCCAATCACATCCGAAATGTCAAATTCTTAGAGCAGACCGTTCGCGAGCACCTAGCAGACTCATTGAAGTTACTCAGCTATCAGATGGATCATACCACCCACGTATTTGGACAAATAATAGAGAAACGCAACTGCAATGGGCATGTCTGAGCTACTGTTGGGGCGGAGATCAGTCCGCGAAAACGACAAGAGCAACGTTGGCCGCTCGCGAGAAACACCTTCCATTCTCGGACCTGCCAAAGACCTTGCAAGATGCACTGATTGTAACGTTCCATCTCGGTCTTCGTTATATCTGGATCGATGCGCTTTGTATCGTACAGGATGATCCAGACGATGTTCAACGCGAAATTGCTTCAATGCCCGACATTTATACTATGGGCGTATGTACGATTTCTGCATCTCGTGCACAAAATAGTAGAGAAGGGTTTCTAGGTCGGCATCTTTTGCGAAGCTGCACTACCCTTCCTGTGCAGTGTCCCGATGGAAAACCTGGAAGGATCAAACTAACGTATAGAGGCGCAGAATATGAAAGCAACGGGGAACCAATCCACAATCGTGCTTGGTGCTTTCAAGAGCGACTTCTGTCGCCGAGAATTCTGGACTTTAACTCCACACAGCTCCGCTGGACTTGTCCTAGTGCGGTCGAGGTAGATGGCGGCAGGAGTACTATGACTACCTACGCGCAGGAACATTTGAGCCACTGGTATAACAGCAGTCTACACGGAGACGAGCTGACGACGCGATGGCGCGATATTGTCTTCAACTACACCAGACGAGATCTCACATTTGCAGGTGACAAGCTGCTAGCGATTTCGGCTGTTGCTGCACGATTCAATTCCATAAATCGAGATGAGTATCTGGCCGGCTTGTGGAGACGTAATCTGTCCCAAGAGCTAGGCTGGCACTCGGGTCGTCCAAAATATCATCGACCTGATGAATTTGTAGCTCCTTCGTGGTCGTGGGCTTCAATCAGGGATTGGGCCAACTGGAACGTGGATAAAGGCGAAGCCATGGAAGAGAACGATACAGAGACACTAGATGTTTTTGAGACAGTCGACTACAACGTGACACTTGTGCACGCAACAAGTCCATTCGGTGCCGTCAAAGATGGGCACCTATTATTGAATAGTCAGTCTCGAGGGGGAATCTGGTATCCTAAGAGAGGTGAAGTCGTGCTCACTTCGAAAACGGCCGACCTAGTCTTTACGCAGTATCGTGAGGCTCTTGAAGCTACGCAATCACACAAGGAGACCCATTTCTTAGGCTGGGTGTTTCCAGACACACTTACTGAAGCTGCTACTGATACTTCAGGAGAAGGAATTGGAGTGCAGTGTTTGAAGATTGCAGGCCGGACGGAGAAGAAGGGTACACGATGTCTACTTCTTGTTCCCACGGACGACTCTCAGTCCGCCTACCGGAGCTACCGGAGGATCGCATTCTTCGAGATGGGGGATGCATTCTATCGATACGATCCTCCGATTAGGAAGGACTTCTTTGAGGATATTGAGAGACAAGTCATCAAGCTAGTTTGACTGGCACTGCTCTTGCTGGTACCGAAAGTTTGGGGATAATGGCTTTAAGTATCCAGCTACTCCGTAGACCAAAGGAAATTCTCGCGAACGCTGCCGAGTTCGTATTTCCCCTTTTGAAATGGGGAAAAGTAGCGAGAACTCATGAATCCTTCGACGATCTGCACATGGTTGTGGGACCGAGTCATCACTAGGCCAGTTTAATGTCTTGATCCGTCTCCGGCTTACAATCCTTTGCAGGCCGGTAACACAAGCCACAAGGTCGGAAGCCAATTGAAGCAGCCAACGTAGGCTACGTGGTATACGATAACTAATTGTGCCGGCGTGCTTGCCCTTGCTAGAGCATTTTCTGGGGTACATATACAGGCACTTTATTAGTCCTTCACCCTCCGCGTCGCAACAAATTATCTCCGAAATCCGGTCTTTAGAAGGATCAATCAGTATAAGATACCTCAATTCCAAGAGCCAGCTTCTCTCTTGCGCCTGGCACCATACGATCCACTTTCATCATGTTGTCCTTTCTCCTTGCGACTATCTTTATGTTCTCCTTTGTATCGGGCACATCATACTCATCGCCAACAGTCAAAAAACTTGCCACTTTCGCAGATTTCACGGAAAACATCGCCGTGCGCGCAAATGGCTGGCTTCTTTTGAGCCAAATCGGCCACGCAACCGTTCACACTCTGGATCCAGCCAGCTCAGACACCTCACCTTCGCTCCTCTACACTTTTCCAAATGCCACGGGCGTCACTGGCATGGCAGAGATTGCACCAGATTTATTTGCTGTCGCAGTAGGTCAGTGGAATGTTTCCACTGCGAACGCAACGAAGGGATCGCTAGCGATGTGGACATTGGATCTGCGTCATTCTGAACCAAAGGCGAAGAAGATAGTTACGGTCAAAGAGTCCGTTGCTCTCAACGGCGTCACATATGCACCTGGAATTCCCCATGTGGTTTTTGTGGCGGAGTCGTATGCCGGATACATCTATCGAATCGACCTTGCGAAAGGAAAATACAAAGTCATGGCCTCGTCTCCATACTTTCTTCCGGCAGAAAATGGCCCAGAGACCATGAACATCGGCATTAACGGAATGCGCTACTACGACGAACACATCTACTTCACAAACTCATACCGAGGCCTCTTCGGACGAGTGCCCATTTCGAAAACTGGGTATCAAGCAGGCGACGTTGAAGTCATCGCAGATCTCCCGACGGGCAATGATGATTTCGCGATCGGGGCCGATGGGCGTGCTTGGATTACGGTCCATCCCTCTTCCATTCTTGTGGTTGATCAGCAGGGGAATGTGAGCGTGGCTCTGAATGGGACTGAGGTGCCAGATCCAACTTCGGCTGCGTTCGGAAGGGGCAGGCATGACAACAAGACGTTGTATGTGACTGTCGATGAGATTGGAAGTACTGGGATTACCGGCGGTGTCATTGCCGTGGATTTGAAAGATATGTAAGGATGGGTTGGGTATATCCATTTTAATAGCTGTGAAATTAAATAGCAACTACAATGTATTCTTAAGCATATCTTCGAACATGCATAACTAACCCCTGATGTTGTAGTGATCGTGAAGTATTGACCATCCTACATGTACATGCCTTGGAACTTGGTGAGCTGCTGGTCACTCGCGGAATCAGTCTGTGGTCTTGCTCTCTTCCGATGCATGTCTCGTGGACAACATGTCCGCTAGGCGATTCCTAACATTTGCCATGGCTTTTGTTAGTTAACTTTTCCAAGACCACCCAATGACAATAGCAGCTCCACCTAGCGATGCTAACTGATCCAGGCTAAGGAGCTTCGTTCCCGTGCGTGGCATAATTTTGTAGTTGCCGAGTGCGTTATCGAAGATCCAACACGCAGCAAGGAGCAGGGCGATCACCCTTCGCCGCAGTGTCCCTTTCAGCGGAAACTCCGCAATGGTCCAGACCGTACTGAGAAATGCCACGAGGAAGAGATCAACCCCTGTCGCCAACCTGAAATTACTATCATAGTGAATTGCAGTAGTGATGACTGAAGCGCTCGATGCAGTGAGAGATGTGGACCCTGGAGTAGCAGTGGGAGCAGTGGAACTAGCTGTAAGTGTGTCGGCTGTGGGCGTGGCAGTTGTAGAACTCGATCCTAGAGCGACAGCGACAAGTACAGCTACAGGCTGGACTTGATGCATCGTGATCCCATAGGCAACCAGAAGCGACATGAGAACCCTCGAGAATTTTCTGGTTGAAGTCGCAGCAACATGCATTAAACTGAGATCAGCTCCAGCTTCGAGCACAATAAGGCATGCCTCCAGCTCTGCGTGGTCTTGCCAAATGGTGCGTACAATTGTCCATATAGCTGCTGCAGCAACGTAGCCAACGGTGCATAGGAAGTCGGTCCCAATTTCCCAATGGGCCTTTCGATGGTATGTGATGTTGCCGTCCGGGGGGTCGTCGACCATGCCTTTCATAAGGAGAGAGGTTGCCGTGAACCACCACGCCAAATACGTTCCAGGACCGAAGAAGGACGAGACATTGGCGTACGCGTCAGTATTGATTAGCCGAATGCCGAAGAGTCCGTAAACGAGCTGTGCTGAATATGCCGCGGCAGCAAAGAATAACAACATGAATATATATCGCTCCTCTGCCCAGGATTGCCATTTCTTACTTGAGATCATTTTTGAGAATGGACGCTCTGATATCGTTCTTCGGAGCGTCCATTTTCGAGATTGCACTCGCAACCCCGTAGTGCACGGTGTGCAGTGTGTGTGTAATTGTGTGTAACAGTGGCTGGTGGACATGTATTAGCCACAGTGACGTCACGGATTAAGCCTCTGTCCTCAAACATTCGCGTCTCCGGGCGCTTCGTAAACGCGCCAGGTGCTCACTCAGCATCGCACCCCTTCAAGGCCGTCCATATGAGGATGAAGGCCGCGATCTACCGCCCAGCACCTGCATCATGCCCCTGAGAGACTATCTCAACAGCTTCTCCTACTTCTTCAAACTCCCTTTCCATATCCAATGGCGAACATTTCGTACGTACATGCCCCATTCCAAGGCACAGATGCAGACTGTGACTTGATGTCCCTATTTTGATACCTTTGCTGACTGTGTGCCGCGACATCAAGTCATCCAGCTCCCTCGATATGTACCGCTATCCATCCTCCACGTCACTTCGCCAAAGGGCCCGCATCCCTTTGTAATCGCCTTGCCATCGAGGAAGGATACTGCGATTCCTCTGTATGTGTTTGTCCCCCCTGCACCAGTCGGCACTGGGGCCGAGGATGAGACATTGCGAAATAATGGGGAGTGGAAGGTTCCGGTTGTCCTGGACTTCCACGGGGGAGGCTTCATCATGGGATCGCCTCTGGAACAAGCGCCGTACGCTGCGATGATGAGCAGAGAATTGGGAGCCGTTGTGATCAGCGTATCTTATCGCATTGGACCCTTCCATCAGTTCCCAGCAGCCATACACGATGCAGAGGATGTACTATCTGCAATCCTGGATACAGACGGCGTATCCAAGCAGGGGCAGATCTTGAGGACGGAGATCCAGAGGTACCATGCAATGGTTCGAAAACAGCAGAAGACTACAACAGCGACGACGAACAATACATCGACAATCACACTCGATCCCACGCGGCTTTCTATATCAGGCTTCTCCGCCGGCGGAAATATTGCCTTGAACATGGCGCTCTCTGTCCCTCCGTGTAGCACCATTCTCACGTCCCCCAAGCCAGCAAGAACAAGCATGGCGGGTATAAGGCAGTCTATGACGGCAGCAAGAAATAGCATTACTGGGATACGCTCAAGCGTTGCAAGCCCTCCACCTCCTGAGGCCTCCCCGAACGGCCTCATGTCACCTCTAATCCTCCCACCCAGCCGAGCGCCCACGATCCTCGACGACCCATCACAACCATGGCCCAATCTTCTTCCACCGGTGCAATCGCAGCCCCGAATGTTGCCGCTTCTCCTCTTCTACCCCTCTCTCGACGCTCGACTCTTGCCCCATGAACGGCCAAAGAAAGCCATGCCAAATGCTCTCAAAGGTGATGACAAGGAAACGCAACAGCCGCCTCGCCCAGGCCTGTTTAGCATAATGGGCCCCACCTACCTCCCAAAGCGACTACGGGCGCACCCACGCGCCAGCCCCGGCCTAGTAGATGCAAACGACGTCCAAAAGAACGCAGCCATCTTTCTCGTTCTGCCCGAGAACGACAGCTTGGCGGTGCAAAGCGATGTCTGGGTGGACAAGATGAATTCATCAGGCTGGAACGGCCCCGTACGCTTCGGCGATGGGCGAGCCGGAGATTGGGATGGCCATGGCAGCGGCAATAGCAGCGCAGATCTCGCCAACGACGAGATTGAGAATGGCGGGCTGGAAGTCTGGCACGCGCCCGGCTGTAGGCACGGCTGGACGCAGTTCCCAGAGACGGTTCTGGGCAAGCACGAGAAGGGCGAGCGGGACCTGGTGTTTGCGCGGACGCTGGACTTTGTCAAGGAGAGCTGGAAGAAGGAGCTGCCGGTTGAGCAGTTGGGGAGTCAGAGTCAGGAGATGCGGCCATTGAAGATTCCGGCCCGAATGCCTACGGATCACATCCCCGAGAGGACGTTGGAAGGGTGAGGGACGGTGGTATTGAGTTTGCCTCCGTGCGCATGACAGTGATACATGAATTCTTCGATACTCTGTGCATATATTGAGCTCCACTTGGAGTAGTATACGAACACTCGGGCAGTGTAAAATTAAGACAGGACGATCAAGTTACGCGTATAGACTAGACGTACACGACGCTCAACGACTATTTGGTGAGCCATGGCTGTACAACCCGCCAAGGCATTCCGCTCCACCACCGCTATTGTATCAACAGATCGACGGTAGCCACGCAAGCCGGCGATTCAACCCGTCCGCACCCTCTACACTCGCCAGCCCAGCCTCATGACTCCCCACACACTCAAGCTGATACCTACCTCTGCAAGCGCTTCTCCACATACCCAACTGCCATAGCACCCCCAACACCGCCGGTGGTACGGCTGCAGAAACAATCTGGCACAAACCCGCGTCTTGCTTGGCCAGACACAAGTGGTGTTGCCCAGGGGCTTGGCCCTACGAAGCGCTGGGCGGGCGCGATTGCCTAGAGTGCTGGGCGATGCTTGGCCGGAATGCTGGACGACAAGAAACGGTAGTGCAGGAGAGGCTGCGCATATTGACTTTGTGCTATGCTTGGCTGTGCGACGTGGGCGCGACGTCGGGCGAGGGGGCGCGAAGAAGGGGAGGCATGATTAGGGGGGGATGTGCACTGGTAGAGAGGACGGGCGTTTGAGGTTGGCGTGGCCGTGCTGGGATGCACTGCCTTGATGAGGTGTGTTTTGGTGAGGTGGAGAGGGAGCGTGGCTGTTCAGCCCTATGGATCGACGCTCCGCGAACGGGAGCGCTGTAATTAGGTGCAATTAAGAGGTGCGTACGAATGGCTGATGGAAACCGGATCTTGGTTGTCTGACTTGTTTGTGGCGTCGCAGCCGGAAAACGAAGCTAATGACCTCAGTAGCGACGTAAATAGTGGCTTGATGATGCAACAATCACATGTGTGGTCGGTCTCCTTGGAGCAAGTTCTCTCAGACTTTGCATCATCTTACGGGCGCTTTCGGAAGCGTCTTATCCTCTGGTGCCCGTAACCCGTTCAACATGGCTCGAGTTCTCAACGACGTCACGCACAGGGATGGTAAGCACAGGGTCCGAGAGTCGCGGTATTGAATCCATCGATACCGTTAGTCAGATATTCAATATGGCAGGCGCATACTTCGCTGGACCGCCCATTCGCTGCAGGTCGCGCACACGACAGCAGCTCGCGCTGGGCCAGATGGGGAGATGGGTACGTATGGCCCATCCAGTAACACCAAGAGTAAATGCGCGATTTTCGGCGGCGGCCGTCGAGACAAGCCTTCTCAAAGGGTCCCCGAGGGCTGTCATGAGCGCTCGCGAGACGGGAAGCTGCCCCGCACTGGGTGCCGGCAAAGGCGCTTCTCAGGGAATTGATCGAGCAAGGATGTGCGAGGCCAGCGAACAGGAACCTGGAGACGGACGGCAGCTACCCTGGTGCGCCCGTCGTCGCGATGCTCCTGCTGGAGCGGCAGGACTGGTAGGACGGGTAGTTGAAACCAGCGTCCTGTAGGTGCTGTAGGCGCTGTAGGGCCAGCGCCGGCCAGCTGCCATGTGTCCTCGAGACGACGGTGCCCATGGAGCGTCAGATGACCGAGGCCGATACAGGGCGCTTGAGGGCGCTTGAGGGCAGAGTGCAGAGTGCAGAGTGGAGAAGGAGAGGGTGTGGGAAGAGCGGTGTGAGGTGGTATCGTGGGAGGGTAGCGCGCGCTGCACCCCGAAGCCATCCAGGCCAGCCAGGTCGTCGAGGGTGCCGTATACCCACGAGCTGAGCATCGAGCATTGCACATCGCGCATCGCGCATCTCATTTCCGCGCGGCGGAGAGCGGACTGTGTCGCCTGCAGTATGCATCCACTGCATCCGTGATTTGCACCTCTGCAGGACGAGAGCGCGAGCTCGGCACGCGGGACGTGGGAATTGGCCAGTCACCACGCTGGGCGCGCCCAAAGTAGCACCAGTCGCCCGTTTGCAATGCTCGCACAGTTCTCACGGACAGGAACTGTCGCGCCATTTCTCAGCCGGTCGGCAGGGTCTCGCAGCTGTCTTGGCTGTGCTGCGTGGGAGTCGATCGCTCATCGGTGGTGGGAATAGTGGCAGCAGGGTTTTCCAGGGCGCGCTGACAAACGGCCATGGGCGGCGGCGAGCGAACAAAGGCCTCCACAGACGCACGACAATGGAACAGTCGGCGAGACGTCAGCTGGCCCCGGCCGAACAAACATGGCGCGTGGGTGATTGAATTGCAAACCCTCCCTCTCTCCGCATCCACGCATCCATCCTCCTTCGCACCTGCCGCGCTAGTAGCTTCGTTACAGAGGCTCGGCATCCCTCTTGGAGCGATTAATTACGCTTTCTTGCCCGCCGCTGCCAGGCCCACACGCCCACACGCTGCCGAAGCGCGCACCCAACGCCCGCGAGTCCTTCCCACCCATTTCGCTCCTCTCTCCCTCTCTTATTCCTCCACCCACCCACCATCGGCCCCGTGCCTTCTCGCATCCTCCTTCGCACGCCGCTGAGGATCAACGCGCGCTCGCGCCCACGTCGGTGCATCAGCCCGCCGACCGCCAGCTGCATCCCCACTTCTTACATATCCGGCCTTGTTTCACAGCCGTCGTCGTCGCCACACGTAGCTGCGGATCCTCACATCACTCCCGCAAGGTACCCCTTCCACGTTTGGGCCGGATCTAGTTGCAGCACTTCTCTGACATTGTTCAAGTAGCTCAAGGCCCGTTTCTAAAACGACTTTTTCCGCTTGCACAATGTTGAAGTCGATATCATAGTCGACTTGTCCCTCGGGGCCATCCTTCACCCACCCTCAAGCCCGCATAACACAACACTTTAATTGCCTACTTGGTCGCCTACTAGGAACCTCCATTGGACGACACACTCTCGAACCTCCTATCCAATTTGGCCTTGCACTGGAGCCGATTGCGACCCTCCACCCGAAACACATCATCAACACAGTCCGCTCCGGACTCGATACGGTCCTTAGCCACTTGGAATATTTTGATTTGTGAAAGAGATAGAAAGCGCTCGATCACCCTATCGCCTCTCGGCCTTGCGACTTGGACCTGCACGAGATGGCACAGTGTGACCATAATCATATAGGCGGACTCGGCGCACAGGAGACTCGGGCGATGCAGAATATGCCGGCCAACATGTCATCTATCTTGTCAGCAGAAGAGGACGTGATGGACGTCGACGAGCCACCAGACTTGAAGCGCGCTACACGCCCCTCCCTCCTAAAGTTGGACGATTCGATCAAAACTTCCTTCTCAAAATCCATGCCACGCTGCGAACGGAAGCAGTCTCTCTTGACCGACGCGCTTCATTCGAACGAAACTTCACCAGTCGATGACCGCTCAAGCGTCGCTTCGCCAATTCAAGGCATGTCAACCGTCTCCACATGGAGCAACCACAGCGCTTCCACTGCCGAGCTCACGAGCGATGGAGGCTTCACCAGCCCGGGAACGCGTGCAGAGACACCGAGCCCACCGCTTCCTGCCACGGCTTTCCGCACCATGATCTCAATCTTCAACAAGAAGCCATTTGCGCAACCAGCCTCGATCGTCAAGGCTGAGGACGAAAACATCGGGCCCTTGCAAAAAACACCTACCGCTCCAGCTGGTGAACAGAATGTCGAGGCTACACTGGGCCGCAAACGCTGTATCAGCTTCGCGTGCGGCAAAAAGGACACGCCAAAGGCACCTGCCGAACCTGTCATGCCAAAGGCACCGTCACCAAAGACTACAGAGGAGCCTCCGAAGCGTGCTTGTACCATCAAGTTCGCATGTCCATCCAAAGTCTCTACCGATGCCCCGTCGAAGACAAACAAGCCACGTTTTGCACGTGCAGCAAGCCCGGCGCCATTCGTCTACAAGAATCGTGGATCCCCCCGAGTTCAAGCAAAACACCGTGGCTCCGACTCCACCGTCCGCAACACGTCACCCGTGAGCGTTCGCAAAGCCCCTGCCGCAGATCGATCGCGCAGGCTCAGTGCGAACTCGGACCTGGCACGATGTGAAGCTTTCCGCTTCCATGAGTTTGCCAGCTCAGAAGAAGAGGTAGATGAATGGGTCCAAGAGTCCACATGTCATCGGAGTCGTCTTACCATTAGCGATACTCTCCGGGTCGAGAACAACCTTCGACAGCTCGGCGAAGAAGCAGAAGAAGAGGCACTCGACGACGAACAGGATGAGGACAGCGATGCTGAAGCGGATGAGCATGAAATGGATGACGACGACGAAAATGGCGAGGATGACGAAGATGAAGCGTACATCTCTGACGAGGGCTTCCAGACTGACGATGAAGAAGGCTTCGCCGTCTCAGATGATGAGAGCGATGCTGGATCTGACTACAACTGGTGGACTCCTGGCTACTCGACCGCCGCAACATCCATTGAACAACTCGAGCATATTCGCCCCATTGCTCGTCGGACCCTTTCCGAGTCCTCGATTGGATCGGATAGCGAGCCGGGTTTCATGAAGCGGTCAGACAAAACCCCGACACGGAGGAAATCACGACCAGTCAATATTCGCGCTCCCAGCCCAGAGTTACCAGACAGCACAGACTTTGTCTGCGGAACCCTAGACGAAGATCGCCCGCTTGAAGACGCTTACCTTTCCAACTTGGAACGCCGACGCGCTGCCAAGCACAAGGTCACGCCTCAGGATATCGACCCTTCGTTCCCAGCGTCGGACCCTGAGATCGACGAAGAGGACGAGGAGGATGAAGTGGACAACATTGTTTCGGAGAGCGATCAGCATGTCATGTTGCATGGCCAGATGGATCCCGTCGACGATGAGAACCGTGGACGTCGCAAGAACGGCTCCAGGCCTTCCCCTGCGCATTCTCCCAAACGTCTCCGGTCCCCGCCTCCGATCAAACGCAGCGCTCACCGGTCACCTCCTCCACGCAAGTTGTTTAGCACATCTCCTCGCCGGTTACGCTCTCCTGCCCCCCCTATGCGTCTACGGTCGCCCCCACCAACTCGGCGTGGCTCAGATATCATGTCACCCCGACGCACGTCGACGCACATTTCCTTTGCTGGTTTGGCTGAACGTCCAGCACTGACGACATCTTCGCTCCCGCGTACACCTATTGTAGCACATGCTCCAGAAATCTCCGATGACGATGAGGACACATCACGTGAGACGCCCATTCGTCGTGCCATGGACATCAAGATCGGGCTGGAGAAGAAGCGTCAACGTCGTCGCGAGCAGCTATACAAGAAGCTGCACCGCAAGGGCGCCAAAGACAAACGCTGCCCCGCGGGCAAAGGTGTGGAGCGCATGCGAGAGATGGGTCTCGGGCTCGCCGCCCATAGAGGCAAGAACACTGGTGCAGGCATTGGCTTCGGCTTTGACATGCAGCCAACGCCTGATCAGAAAGACATGCACGTATTGTCGGTGTAGTGAAGAGCGAGTTGGAGAACCAGCGCCGCCGAAGGGAGTTGGCACCTCACGAGATTCCTAACATAGCGCATTGAGCTAAGGACTCGTTGGTCGCTGGTCTCAAGACCGGGCAAGCCTGGAGGCTTCGCCCAAACCCAGCGCGTCTAAAATCGCGAGAACAGGTTCGATTCTCTTCTGTAAATATCCCCTTTCCAATTACATATTTTCTGTGCATATCTCCTTTTGTCCGAGTGTGTTTCCTAGACAACAGGCAGCTTTACGATTTCCTTTGTATCTAGTGTGAGCGTCATCATTATACCATTGCATAGCATCCCTCGTTGGTTGAGGTTGAGCGCGTTGGGCATATGGGCACATGGAGGGCATCTGATGAATGGCAATCTGGGTCTCTTCATATATGTGGTTATTTTGTGATTCGAGTAGCCGGGCCAATTTGCATAGCTGGGGCGAGGCCGTCATTCACCATACGAATGCCTTTGATAGCGAATCTATACGTCGGTTGCCTTTGTCGAGGCAACCGTCCAGACCTGCTGTACAGTATGCCTTGTGTCTATATTTAGACTAATATAGCCTCGACGGGGCGTATGCGGATTCCCCAGGAGGAATGGACACATTTCCGCAGGGCACAGGATGCGCACGCCTTTTCCCCAGCCTTAGTCATGCTGTGTGCTGATCCTGCGCAGAGCGCGGTCAAGGGAAGGAGGAACGTGTTTCGCTGACGGCAGTGTGAAACCAAGGCCAGCCGTGGCCGCCGCGGCGGGATCTGCCGAGAAGAGTTTGAATCGGCCTGGGGTGCGGCGCATGTATTGCTTGGATAGTGAATGGGCAAGTCAATGGTTCACCGACGCCCATCCGTTGCGCCATTGGTGGAGGTCACGATCAGATCTGGCAGACCGGGCCTGGACCAGACGCGCACTGCACGGCGATAGTGGGCGCGAAGCGGTTAGATGCACGATGCAGCGTTTGCGTTTTCGTCTGGTCGAGGCTGGGGTGGAGTAATTGGGGTGGCTCACCAATGGGGGCCTCGTGCGCGCAGCTGCGGCTGTGCAACTCATCAAACGCCATCCATGAGGCTGCCCCCAAGCGCGCTACCCCATCATCACCCCGTGCCTCAACACCAACACCGTTCTTGATGCCCGCGAGGCCTGATACTCGTGTGGCCGCCCATCTCCTCTCTCCTCCCCGATCCTAGCCCGCAACCCACTCCATCTCGCTCCGCATGTCGTCCACCTGATCGCCGACTTTTCCTCTTCGTCACCCTCGGGGGATTGGAGCTCGACGCCCACCATGATTTACGTGCGACGGCGGATAGGCGTTGGCGATGCCCTGACGTACTTTTTTGTTTCGGCCTCGGCCCTCATCATCATCCTCATCTGCTCCATTCTTTACGGCACCCGCACCGAGAACCCTTCGCTGCCTCCCCTCGTCAAGGAGGTGCTTCCCGCGGGCCGCTGCCTGTGCGAGTTCAGCACCACCTTCACCTGCGATACCTGTCTTGACTGCGCCGCCAGCCAGACCCTGATCCCTAATGCCAATGCCACCTTTGATGAGGACGAGTCGTGGGTCTTCACCCACCGCCGCGACGCGAACAACTACGGCTTGGACGAGGACCAGTGCCAGGCCGCCTTCCCGGGCCTGTATGAAGACATTGAGCGAGCGCGCCGGTTCAGAACCAGACGCAACAAAGTGACGGAGCAGGAGCTCAGCTCGTTTGACTTGACAAAAGGCATGGTGAGGGCCATGCTCTACGATGGCGAGGTTAGTCGTCCCAATGTCCATCGGAGAACAAGGACGAGAACTAATGCAATTCTAATCGACAGCTATATGTGCTGCAAACGTTCCTAGTCGACAATGTCAATCGCCAAAAGGCCGTCGCCGCCCTCGCTTCCATCCACCGCTCCGTCGTCGCCACGCACCACCGCGAAGCCGTCCCCAACATCGAATTCGTCCTCACCGTCGAGGACCTGCCCGCACAACCCAAGAAGCCCATCTGGGCTCTTGCGCGACGATCGCAGGATCATGATTTGTGGCTCATGCCCGATTTTGGCTTTTGGTCGTGGGAGATGCCGCAAATCGGGACCTTTTCCGAAGTCGCCACTGAAGCCATTGAGCGCGAGGACATTGAGCCGTGGGACCAAAAACAGGAAAAACTCGTCTGGAGAGGCAAGATCAACTTTGCACCCAAGCTGCGCAGAGCGCTCTTGGACGCATCGCGCGGGAAGACTTGGAGCGATGTCGGGCAGGTGCAGTGGAAGAATCCAGATTTCAAGGAGCAGTTTCTCGGGCCCGTGGACCAGTGCAACTACAAGTTCATTGCACATGCCGAGGGTGAGACTAGCGTTTCGTCCGTGCCATCGTCTTCCTAACTGTGACTAGGGAGATCTTATTCGGGCGCCCTCAAGTACCGTCAACTCTGTCGCTCCGTCATCGTATCGCACAAACTGCAGTGGATACAACACTACCACTACCTTTTCCGCTCTAACGGCACTAATCAGAACTTTGTGGAAGTGGAGCGCGACTTCTCAGACCTCGACGAGGCAATGGCTGAACTGCTCACGCTGCCTGAAAAGGCGAAACGGATAGCAGATAATTCCGTTGCAGTGTTCAGGGAGCGATACCTGACAGCAGCGGCGGAAGCATGCTACTGGAGAGCCCTGTTCAAGGCGTGGAACGAAGTCAGTTTCGAGCCCATACTCTACAATGGAGTCGAGGTTGGCGAGAAGCATAAAAGGACCCAGAAGAGGGGTGTACGATACGAAACTTTTATGCAAGTTCCCATTGCCACATTTACCGAACCATTTTCTAACTGTAATCCAGACTCTATGAGCAGGAACGACAAATGGAGTACCCAAAGAGCGCATAAGACTCGGGGAATAAGGGAGCATCTGGCGACATGGGCGTTTCTGCACAGGCATTGGCCTGGGTTCTGACTGAGCGATTATACCCACATTAGCGATAGCATGGATGTGTTTGTGTACAAATACAAGCAAATCGTACGAATCAAAAAAAGTTTAATATCAATCATGCATGCCGAAGTGCTCTTTCTCAAGACAAATGACACGCAGAGTATCCAATCCTCCCACCAACGCCAGCCAGACCCATTCTATAGAAACAAAGGTACAATCCCTCTTTTTCTTCTTCACCAACACTCCTCCTCCTCCTCCTCCCCCTCAGACAACCCCCTTCCTAAAATAAACCCTCTTCCACCCCCCCTCCTCCCCCCTCCCCGTCTCCACATACCCCATCCCCAAATACACACCCACATTCTCCACCATCGCAACATTCGTATACAACTCCACCCCCTCGCACCCCATCCCCTTCGCCTCTGCCTCCGCGAACCGAATCAACATCCCGCCATACCCTTTCCCTTGCGCGGCTGGCGCGACGGCAACGTTGGAGATGTGGAGGGTTTTTGTGGAGGGGGTGTGGTGCAGGGTTATGGTGCCGAGGAGGGGGGGTGGGGGGGTGGTGGTGGTGGTGGTGGTTAGGGAGGAGGGGGAGGGGAGAGGGGAGCGTAAGACGTGCATGGATGTGTTAGGGGAGGGGGAGAGCAGCAGGGCGGAGTAGTCGATTAGCATTGGGGCGGGGGGGTGGCCGATGCGGGGGATGTATTTTTTATAGGCGGAGTGGATGAGGGATGTTAGGGCGGGGGCGTCGGAGGGGGTGGCGGGGGTGATGGTTGGAGGTGGTGGTGGTGAGGGTAGCATTTTTTTTTTTTTGGTTTGTTTTGGGGTTCTTTTGTCGTTGGGGAGATGAGGCTGGTTCGAGGGTGGAGAACACGGGACTTGGAAGGTGAGTTGTTGGATAGACTGGGGTGGGTTTGCCAATGCAGACTTTGAGTCAGAGGTCAGAGGTCTGAGGGCCGAGGTCGGAGAGCATGACTCAATTCTTACCGTGTTGAACTTGTGGGTATTGATCGTGATAGAACCATCACAGGTGAACAGAGTGCTGAGTGTACTTCGATTACATGTGTCTATATGTACCGCAGTAAAGACGACGTTGGTCAATTTGTCCACTCCCAGTCTGTCCCTACCACATGCCCCTGTCTGGCGCCTCGCCCCTGAGCAGTCTCGCAAACGGCCCATTTCGTTTCTTCATCTCATCGAACGAGCCTTCATCAACCACCCTGCCCTTGTCCAGCATGACAATGTGCTCAGCAATAGCCATCATCTCTCTCGCGTGCGTGATGATGATGACCGTCATGCCGCTCTCCTTTCCTTTGGTCTCTGCAACAAGCCTCTGAATCGTGTCTCGCACGATGCCCGCAGACTCCACATCCAGGGCACTCGTCGCTTCATCCAGAATGAGGACATTGGGCTTGCGGGCCAACGCTCTCGCAATGGAGATTCGCTGGGCCTGACCACCAGACAGGCCTGTGCCGCCTTCGCCGACGGGTGTTTGGTAGCCGAGGGGGAGGCTATCGATGAACTCGGCAATGCCAGCTGCGGACGCTGCTTCCCGGATGCCCTCCATTGAAGCGCGCTGGGACGATTCTGAGAGGCCGTATGAAATGTTCTCTGCGATCGATCCGGGAAAGAGAAACGGCGTCTGCGAGACAATGGCCATCTTTGAGCGCAGCGTGCTGGTATGCAGCGTTTTGATGTTGTGCTTTGAGATGGCGAGGTCTGCGTTGGTGAAGTCGTGCTGGCCATTCGAGCCCGTTTGGTACAACTTCATGAGCAGTGCAGTGACGGTCGACTTTCCTGAGCCGGAGGAGCCTACAATAGCGGTATAGCTGCCTCGCGGAATGCGGAGGTTGATGCCATTGAGGACTGTGTGTGCTTTCCTCGTTGGGTACGCGAAGAACAAGTCCTGGAACACAATGTCGCCCGCGCTTCGCAATTGCACTGTGCCCTCGTGTTCGTGCGAATCGATAGGAAGCCTCGACAATCGAATGAGTTTAGTGGCGCCGTCTCTCGACAGGTTGATTTGTGGGATGTAGTTGGCTATAAAGTTGATGTGGTTGACGCTCAGAAGGAGGAGCCCAAAAACCTGGATAATGTCCACAACGGAGAACTGTCTTTGAGAGACGAGGAGTGCGCCATACCAGAAGAGAAAAGCTGACACGAAAAAGACGGCAGCATAATTGATGCCGAATATGGAGCCACTGTATATGGCTCGTTTCATGCCCACCCTCAGGGCAGTCAGGACTGTTTCTCGGAAGCGCTTTCGAAACACATCCTCGAGTACCAGGCAGCGGACTGTTTTGATGTTGACAAAGGTCTCGTGCATAACGGATCCAATGTTGTCATCTTCGAGACCAGATAGCCTCTCCCAGTACGCGCTGATGGCGTTGTAGCATTGCGTACCGGCGAAGAGGATCGGGCCTGTTGCAAGAGTGACAAGAGTAAGCTTCCAGGATAACAGCATACCCCAGATCACAGCAATGATGCACATTACAATGAGCACGACGACAATGCCGACGAAGCGTCCGGGGAGGTTTCGGGCTTCTTCTGCGCCATGGTCCAGGCACTCGGCCAGTCGCGATACGCTATTCTCTTCTCGATCGAAGAATTCCCGTGGCTGAAGAAGTACACGTTCCATTCCTTCCTTGCGCAGGACGTTTATCCACGTCTGAGCACAGTAATCGAACAGGAAGTTGTGCCCGTAATACGCAAGGCCGTCGACGATTGCTATTGCAAGAATAGTAAGAGCGTAGATGAGAGCCTGGTGCTGCGAGCCCAATGGGTAGAACAACGTCGACTGAAGTTTGGCAAAAAAGACGGCAAAGACGGGAGTGGCGGCCGCATGGATGATGGCGCAGATGAAGGCGAAAATGAGAAGCATGCGGGAGCGCCAGTCGAGTGCCGGCCACACTGTGCTTAGAATTTGTCGGATAGTCAGAGACTGTGCGGTATCGGTCTGGCCCTCTTCAGACTCTTGGAGAGTACGACTGCGTTTCATCGAGTTAGGTCTCGTGGAATTCAAGCGCGCAGAAGGCGGTATGCGAAGATCTAATTGGGTCGGTCTGGCCTTAGAGTGTACTGAGGTGCGATTCGAAGCTACTGATCTAGGCCTGGAGGGTGGAGTTAAATCTGGAACCGACGGTCGTCTTCGGTTTGAAAGGATCATTGAGCTTCGGCCAGCTATAATCACTGGCGAGAGCAGTCCTTCTCCGAAAAAAGTCGCAGAGTTTGGACGAGAGGGATTGGCTGGGCCTGAGCTCCATGACTCTTCGTAGAGGGAGAGGAAAGCGTCTGTGTCATCATTCCCATTTGGACTTGCAGGTTCTTCGTCTGCATTATCTGATCCGACAAAACCGCTGAGGGCTGAGTTTGGTTCGTTCTCAATCTGCTTTCGGTAACCTTCTTGCAAGACCCGAGAACTTTCCATGACGTAAACAAAGTCGTTAGGGTGGATCTGCGAAATGTCGTGGGTGATGACAATGGTAGTCCGACCCGTTCGCCACCTTCGGATTTCGCTGAGAATCGCACTTCGTGTTATGTAGTCAAGGGCACTCGTAGACTCATCGAGTATGAGGATAGGTGTGTCGCGCAGCCGGGCGCGCGCTAAAGCTACTCGTTGCTTCTGACCGCCACTGAGCGAATTGCCTCCAGTGCCCACCATTGTGTCGAGACCGTCTGGCAGATTGTTCATCATCTCCTTTAGTATTGCAAAGTCAATCACCTGTGCGACTTGATCTTCTGTGACGTGTTGACCTGGCTTGCCCATCACAATGTTTTCGCGGATAGTATCATTAAACAACACGCTGTGTTGTTCGACGAGAGTGATGTTTTCGCGAAGCCATCGTGATCGGAGGTCTTTTAGTGGGGTTCCGTCAATGCTTATATGGCCAGATGCAGGCTCATAGAAACGTATGAGCAGTTGACCCAGTGTGCTTTTCCCAGATCCACTCTTCCCTATGACGAATGTGGTTTCGCCTGCGGGAAAGAACATAGAGGCACTGCGCAGCGCTAAATGATTAGGCCTAGTTGAATATGCAAAGGAAACCTAATGGCGTGAGTATCAATCAAACCCAGTTGAATCTACATACCTCTTTGAACTCGACGTCGCCTTTACATTTGTCGGGGCTGACGTTGCTTTCTGATTTGGAGACCTTTTCCAACTTTGAAGCTTGCCAAATCAATGCTTCAAGTTTGGATCCAGCCAATTTGCCCTTCTCAAGGACGATGAGCTGTGGCAAAAAGTCGGTGATACCTTGGACCGCCATCAACGCGCCCCAAAATGTTGTGAGGACATCTCCAGCGTCCTTCTTGCCGGCGTTGACAAGATAACTACCATACCAAAAGCCCTGTACGAAGATACTAAAGGTGATGAACTGCATAAAACCGAGTTGGATGGATCGAAGGTTGGCCTGGCACCCGTACAAGTATCCGGCTTTTGCAATAATTTCGGTGTATCGTTGAAGCTCAAAGCGTTCACCGCCGCAGCACTTGACGGTCTCTATGCTTGTGACAGCATTTGTGACGTATTTAAGCGCCTCTTGGAGCTTCGCCGCTTGTTCGTACGTTCGCTTCGATAATCTTCCGGACAAGACTACCATCAGAACGTAAACCAAGGGTACAGCGCATATGATGACGAGCGTAAGGTTCCACGAGAAGTAAAACGATACACCTAGAGAACCGAGACCGAAGACTAAAGCCTGGAAGCATTCGCCGAGCGGAACTGATGTGGAGAGCTGGAGATCGCGTATGTGCCTGTACTGGTCAACGACAGTCTTCACCACTCGAGGTCATTAGGCTCGTACATGCGAATTGCCGGCAGGTATGCTGCAATGCCATGCTCTCTGGTATCGTACCATTCCTGGTCTTTCTCCAACAAGGCTTTGAATATCCTGTCGCGAGCACTCGCTGCCTGCAACTCGCCAAACAGTAAGACGGCTGTAAAATATATGGAATTGGCCAGCCAATTGCCAGCAGCAACTGCAGTCATATATGTGCAGTACTTGGAGGCGTTTCGTAGAAGAATGGAACCAGTGATTCGACCTGAAGCGTAATCGGCAAATTGGCGGAATAGGATGCCATACAGAATGGCCATGGTCGGAAGGGTGAGACCAGCAACGACGGCAGAAAGGACGAGTGCACCGAAGACAGGGAGGTGCCTCTTCGTCGTAAATGCGAAAAGCGTTTTCCATCCCGCCCGCCGGAGGATCTCTTGTTGGTTGTCTTCATCGCGTCTCTTTTCCTGGTCTGTCGTCGCATCCGACACTAAAGAGATTGGAGGCATGGCCGCAACGCCAGCACGAAGGAGTGGAGTGAAAGATTGGCAATTTCTGCAGGAGGATTTGCGGCGAGAGAGAAAATATGAAATGGGTGTCAAGACCGCAAAAGAATATTACCCAATGTGGCTTAGTGGGGGTGCCCTGGGTAACAAGACTTTGTTTGCCGTTGATATTGTTCTTCTCTACCTAACCAACAACCGCCGCCTCCAGTCCTTGCAGCCCGTGCATCACGCGCAAAATTGGGCGGATAGGCCGGCTATGACCTTGTGATGTGTTCATGGATGGATATCATCAAGCTATTGGGGCGCATGCTCCGCGTCACCGCCGGGTTTCGAAAACGGCAAAAAAGGGTTGCGAGTCCAGCTAGACCCCTCGAGTATACACAACCCTCTCAGGGAGCTCACAATATTTACAGTCTTCAGTATGAGGGTGCGGCTGCCATTCGCATTTAATGATGGGCCGAGGAAGCGAGGACGTTGGACGAATATGGTGGACGAGGACAAAAAACAGTTGTTGGCCATGGCTGTCGGCGCGCGATACTGTGGGACTGTGCTTCACGAAGGGGCTGGAGCCGCCTCTGGGTGCTTCTTCTGGTAAATCCAGTCGTTCAGCCCCTGCTTGTTCCTATATCAGTGAGTTGGGAAGCGCACGACGTACAAGTAGCGACGCGACTTACCGAGCTATCTCGATGGCGTAGAATTGCATGCGCACACAAAGAATGGTGCCTTCTTGGCTATACTCTTGCTTCGGGTCCGACCGAACCATACACCCAAAGTTGTAATCGTCTATCTTGTTTTCGTACGTGTTGATGAAATTGCGCCACTTTTCTTTGCCGGCGGGGCTCTTCATGTCGTCTTCGTTTATCGTTGCGGAGGCATCGAAGTCCGGGAATTCCTTCTTGAAGTGCTCGTAGATGTCGTCGTCAAGCTTGGTGAGTTTGAGCCGAGACGCAGGTATCCCCTCAAGAAGCCTCCAGTAAGTTTCCATGTGTTGTACGACTGGTAGCACGGTTTAGCTGGGCAAGATTGCAAGGCGAGTGGGATGTCAATACCTTTGACAGCGAATTGTCTCTCGATCTGAGACGCAGGGTCAGTCTCAAGGCACCTTGGAGGGAGGATGCATACTCACGTCTGGGTTGTTCTCCGTATCCTCGGCAGAAAGCGGCCCTGCTGGGCCTGCGAGAGACATGTCGATGGATGTTGGCGTATGATAGTAATGAGTGTGAGTGGAATTTTGTTAGGTGGGCGTCGAGGTCTGACGCCACGGCGCCACAAGCTGGCTGCCTGCCCCACGCTGACTCAACACCAAAAATTCCGTCACCATCCTCCCACTTCTCGACCTATCTTCTCAATGTCCCTGGCTCTCTGCGTAAGCGTCGCCACTTTTCCACACTCACGGGAGCTCACCTGACCGATGCAGCATGAGAATATTCGCGTACCCATAACCGCCCTTGCCCCGTGCGGTCCGCTGTTTCTTGCCGCCGAGGGCCCGTTTTTGAGCTTCTTCGAAAGCGTGCACTACAAGCTTCTTGCCACGGCGCGCATCTTCAAATCGCACGTGATTCATGGCATAGTGGTTGAATACCGCAGCTTCAGCGATGTCGCCGTCGTGGTCTGGGGAGGGCCTTGGATCCGCGCTTTTCACTTCGATTGCGCCGCCTTCAACACCTCCTCGGCCTTTTCAGTCGTGCCGGTAGTATTCTCTGCACCAGTAAAAGCGTCCGATTGGATTCTTGATCTTTCTCTGTATAGAGAAAAGCCAGATGGTGCATTCAATTCGGCCTTGGTTTGCGCGGCTGTTACAGCCCATAATGCCCTGCTCGAAGTCAAGATAGGGAGGAGCGGATTTCCGAAATTGACTTTGACTGAGCTGACTTCGAGCTCACGTTCTATCCTTTATTCTGCTCATTCTGTGTGGGAAAGCTTTGATCGAATTCTTGTTGCGGCTGGCACTGCCTTCGGGGAGATCATTCTGTGGTCTTGGGAGCGGAAACCAACCGCTGAATCTTGCCACCGCGTCCACCATGTCTTTCTTGGACACGAAGGCTCTGTCTTTGGAGTACAGATATCGCAAGAGTTGCTGCTTGAGCCCTCGAAAGAACCTCGGAGATTGCTCGCGAGCTGTAGTGACGATCGGACGATAAGAGTTTGGGATATCTCCAAGCTCTCAGCAGGTGCAGATACCGAGAAGGCTCTCGATGAGACCCATGATAAAGAGAGAACGCATCACACAGGCTTCAGCAACTCCTGTCTCGACCCTCCCCCCACCCGCTCGCATTGTCTCGCTGTTGGCTGGGGTCATTTGTCCCGCGTATGGGCAGTGACGTTCCTCGATCATGAATATTTTCAATCGCTCGGATTTTTCATACTCTCTTCTGGCGAGGACGCCACGTCTCGAATATGGGCACTTGTTCCTAATCCTGACCGGCCCAATATCGACACTGACATTGCCTCGTACACCCTAAGACTCATGGATACCGCTGAATATCACAGTGGGAAAAACATATGGGCAGCGACAGTGACCTCGCTTCATCCGGATGGCTTTGTTGGTATAGTCACTGGGGGTGCAGATGGCAAGATAACGGAGCGCATGAGTCTTCTTTCATCCCCTGATCGAGTGAAGAAATCAGGACGCATGGTGGAAGAGTTCAGCATTGAGGACATTTACTCCATGGCATCGCCTATCGTTAAATCTCTTTCACATGTCTTGGACAACGCTGGCGGCTGCAGGCCCTCTACTAAAGCTGATTTCTTCAGGAGCTATGCGTTCCTGAACGAGTCCTCCTTTCTATTGACGACCAATTCTGGAAGGATCTACCTCGAAACCATTGCCTCAGACAAGCATGTCTTTGAGAGACAGAATCTAAGCACATCTGTCCTCATTGATCAGATGGACGAACTGTCCGGGCATTCCGTTTGTACAGGAGCGCCTGGGCTCGAGGCTGTGTTCGTCGCAGGATCTACCGGTTCAATACACATTTACTGGAAGTCATCTCTTCACAAGCTCCACACTTTACCCGGGAAAATCGGTTCAATGTTTGCTACTTCTGCTTTTGTGGAACCAAACAACAATACCACGGCTCTTCTGGTTACAGTCCAAGGCCTCAGTCATGCCAAGCTTTTGTCCATAGCGATAGGAACAGGTCAACCGCGGGTTACAAGGACCGTGAACGTGGCAGTGTCCGAAATACTGACAGGACCAATCATAACGAGCCTTGATTACATCGGTTCGGTCCAAGGAGAGACAGATTACATCCTATTGGGCTTCCGTCGAGGATCCATAGCGATCTACAAGGTCCCGAGAGTCACAGCAGAGACCGTATATGAAGAAGTGCCAGCTACTCTTGTACGGATAATTGAGCAAGCACATGGTAAAGAGACGGTAACAGCGATCAAATGGCAAGTCTCCTCCCTCAGGCCTAGCGACTTGAAACCAACGAGCGGACACATGTATTCCGTGGGTCGAGACGGGTGTGTTACGGATCACCACATCGACTTCGCCCAAGGTTCCGTTACATTGGTCAATAGATGCTCGCTACCTATAGGACCGAATCTCGAAGGCTTGTACATCGGCAATACTCACATGGGCGTGTATGGCTTTTCAAAAACCAGATTTGTCGTATACGACATGACAAATGAAGAGGAGGTTATGGGAGTTGATACTGGGGGCTCCCATCGTAGCTGGAAATACCAGCAACAGCCATCCACCGATGGTGGCGGTACTATCGTGTGGACACGTGCGTCCACCATGCACATCTTCAGTCAGGTGGCAAGAAGCTATCGCGCCATCCGTCCTGGTCGCCATGGACGCGAGATCAAGGCAGTTGCAGCGTGCACCAACGACGAATCCGAATTCACAAAACGACTAGTTGCTACTGGAGCGGAAGACACTGATATTAGACTCTTCGAATGCTGGGAAGGAAACTTTGTTGGCTGCAAGACGCTGCGGAAGCACACCACCGGCATACAACATCTACAGTGGTCAGCAGATGGCGAGTATCTTTTCAGCAGTGGCGGCTGTGAAGAATTCTACGTTTGGCGCGTGAGAACATCTGGAGCCCAAGGCGTTGTCGGTTTCCACGTTGTCTGCGAATCCATTTGCGAGCCGCAGAGCGAGCATTCAGACCTCAGAATAATGACATTCGAGGCATTCGAATTTTATAACAGAAAGGATAAATGGGTCATTGCCATGGTCTTCTCCGACTCGACCATCAGAGTAAGTTTTCACTCAAGGTGTCGCATGACGGGCTTAACACGCACCAGATCCACAGCTACGACCCCACGGCCGCTCAGAAATGGCAGACCTTGTCCAAAGGGACATATTTCACCTCCTGTCTCACACAATGCACCTTCATCACCCCAATCGCAATCCTCACGACCGGAACAGACGGCCACGCCGTCCTATGGCCCCTCTCCTCCTCCACTCACCGACCCCACCAATCCGACCCCCGACCCCCCGACACCCTAGACTGGAAGCAACCCAACCGCATCCACCAAAGCACCTCCAAGACCCTCGCCTCGCACAGCATCTGCATCGGCTGGACGCTCATCGTCTCCGGCGGCGACGACAGCAGCCTCTCCTTCCTCGTCATCAACCACACCTCCCTCTCCTCCCCCGTCATCCACGCCCCGACAATCCTCGTCCGCGCCCACGCCTCCGCAGTCACAGCCTGCATCGTCCTGCAGCGCGTCAGCAAGACCCTCGTCGTGACCGCGGGCAACGACCAGTGGGTGCGACTGTGGGACGTGCAGATCCGAGGCATCGAGACGCGCACCCGAGACGAGGATATGCTGACTGTCAAGCGCGTGTGCAAGATGAAAACCAGCGTCGCGGATGTGTCGAGTATGTGCGTGATCGAGAATACGAGCGAAGGGGCGCGAGTCTTGGTTTGTGGTGTGGGTATGGAGCTCATTCGTATCGAGGAGCCACATTCGGGACCGCCGGTCCCGAGAATGGTGTTGCCTGCGGCGCCGCAGAAGCGTGAGCTGGTGCCGTATGTGCGGCCGACGAAGAAGCTATGGCCGTGAAGACAGTTGTGGAGGAGTGGGAGCTGCAGTGAAACTGGGGTGTGGCTTTCAGTTTTTATTTTCTGTTCTCCTAGGCTTGGGCCTCCAATCCATAGCATGTTTGATTATTGAGGAATGTGTCTACCTAGTTTTTACGGCTGTTACGGATGAACAAATTGTTTACACTGCAGATTCTAGCAATATTCATGAAAAAACATCTAATCGTAATACAATGAATGCAACTAGTGATGCCTAAGCAACCCGCAGATTTCTGCGACCGACCATTCCCTCTCATCATGAGAGCCAGGCAGAAGCATCTACCTGCGCCATACTATTTACGGAGAATAATTGGGATATCCTATTCATACATCATACAACCCGTAATCCTAATCGAATCGAAAGAGCCACATGGCCAGTCATATCTCCACTCATATCTCATCCATACGAGACCAGCCGCGCGAGTCGTATCGATCGGCGGGCTGCAGCAACGCGTCAACACACGCAAAGCACACGGAGCCCAGAACTCTGATCCAGCCCTCAGAAACTCACCCAGTCCATCCACGCCTCGAGAAACCTGAGCTTGCCCTCGGCCATCTTCTCTTGGAATTCCGAGAAGCTGAGCAGACCAGGAGCCTTTCTCTCGGCAATCTCCGCTTGCACGCCCTCGAGACTAGCAAGCAGAGAGATGTGGAGTGGGGAGTCTTTGTCCAGGGCTGCGCGGCGGATCTTGCGTTCGAGGGGTTTGTAGATGGTGTCCTCCTCGAAAGGCGAGACGTGCGAGACGGAGCGACATTCAGCGTGAATGGAAAGCTCGTCCTTGTCGACCCTTAGCTTGAAGAAGACAGGCTCGTTACTCGTGTCTGGGCCCAGAGGATTGGGCGGTGGCGGGGGTGACGCAGGAAGACCAGTTGAATTGAGTTCAGGATTTCGAAGATGGTCATTGATGAGTGATGAAACTGAGGCCACAGTGGCCGGACTACCAATCTCGGAACCGTCGGGGCTCGCTTTTGTCTCAGCCATGTCGATGAAGAATGGCCCTTCGGGACGGGTATAGTGGGTGATTTCCACATCGTCACCGAGGTATGAATCGTCTGTTGAGGAGTCATCCTCAGAAGGAATACTTGAGACATCAGTGGTCTCATCGGCTGCAGCCGTCGAGGTTGTGGTTGCTACGAGATCGTTCAAAGAGTTTGGTCGAAATTGCGGCATTGTGGGATCCCTGTATGTCCCCGGATCGGCGGCCTTGGTGGTAAGAGTCACATCCAGGGCTTTTACCGGTTCAGACGGGACTGGTGGAGTATGAGATGGCAGCCAGTTCAATCGCTCGGCAAGGCCAACAATAGCGACCTTGAACTCATGTCGAAATTGCATCCGGCATAGCTTCGCATTCCACATGTCGATAGAAGCCGGCTCCCATTCCCCTGGCCATCTGTTGCAGTGCCTCACTATCTCATTCTCAGCCGCTGAGAATATTGTGGCAATTCTGTCGTGTATGTCAGATTCGCCAAGCTGGTTACTCTTCAAATCGCCCAGGAGGATTTTGAGGGCATCCGTGGAGCCGGTGATGATGTGGAGCATCCATTTCGCGTATCCAAATGTGCCCAGAAAAACCACAGACTTGTGCACATCAGTCTCGCGTTTGAATTCCGATACGGCCTCGTCGATCTGAGTAGCGAGTCTTCGTCGTTCCCAACGAGTAGCGCGGACGTTCATGGCGTTGTCCTCTTTCTCTTGGAACAAGGGATTCAAGAGCTCGTTGAATGCGTGCTGAGTGGTCTGGTAGAGTACCTCCCTGCCGAGATCTTTCTCGGGTTCAGGAATTTCGTAGCCACCCCATCGCTCACCTACCGGGCGAGATGATGTCGAGGCATTCGAACGGGTCTCGATGTCGATATCGTCTTCGAAACGCACTCGAGAAGATGCACGCGACCCTCTTGGACGATCCTGTCGAGTGGCTGGTGATAGGTCTGTATCTTCTGTATCAGACTCGGGACAAGGCTCTTCAAAGCCTTCAGGGCGGGTCAGGCCTTCTTCTTCGTCAACGTAGAATTGTCTGCGCGCCCATCTCTCACGCACAGCTTGTGCACCCAGCTCCTCATTCAATGAATTTCTTGGGTCGTGTATCCCCAAGATCTCCTCCCTATCGGCGGTATCCTCGATATCTTCCCGCATTGGTTGGAAGCCTCCACGTGCTGACTTGGAGAGAAGCTGGAGATTGATGGGCCTGCGTCCCGGGATCAAGTTCTGGGTAAACGCTGATCCCAGGGGCTGGCTAGAGTGGATAGTGTCAAGAGCACCGCGGACAGATAGCTCCTCAGAAGCCTCTGCAAGGTAATTTCTAGTAGCCTCCTTTTCGATGGCGTAATATGCCCTAAACATTCTTAAAACATCTTTACGCGAGATGTAGCCGTCGCCGTCCACATCATAGCCATTGAAGACGATCTTGAGCTTGACCTTTGGATCTGCAGAATGCATACCGTCCAAGCCTTTGACAAATTCCTCGAATCCAATTATCCCATTATGATCCGTGTCGTAATAAGCAAAGATGCGGTCGTAGATGAGATTCGGTGTCGAGATAAAGGTGGAGTAGCGGGGAATAAATGCCTGATTGAAGGCGCGTCGATCGAGTGCCCAGCCAATTTTGCTTGGGTCTGCCTCCCACTCTGTTCCTGCAAGGCAAGTAAATTGATCCCACAAGGCCTCCATCTCCTCGAATTCCATTTTGGTCTCCGATACAAGCTTCTTCTTGTATGCTGTGTTGATGGTAGGACTCATAGCATGTGGCCGACCAGGATACACGGGCTCTTGTTTCGGTAGTAGAAGGTATGGGGCTGGAACGCGTATTTTGTAGAAAATGTGTGTCTTGATGTGCGTATTGGTGGCTTCACAGTCTGAGCATAGGTCATAGTCGACGCAGTTGGCGCAACGATATCTGATGCCCCGAATGGGCTTTGCATCGCACCCATTACAAGTAATGCCACGATGGATCACGCCTTCTTTTCGTGCTCGATCCTCTGCAATGTGATACAGCAAGCGCCGAAGGGTATGCCCATCAGAGTCGATGGCGTCGTCCTCGGAGTCGTTGTCGCTATGCCACGACAATTCTGTAGCAGCAATGCTTTCCGTCCCATCTGGATGCCGGATTCCATCTACTCCTGGCCCGGAGAATTGTGCGCCATGTCTCTGCAAAGCTTGATCAACAGCAGCTTGGTCTGGAACAACCACACCCAACCAATGGGCAACTGCGTCTCGCTCAGACTGCGAGAGTGAGGAGTTTGGAAATGTGAGCACAAGTAGGCGGTCAAGAAGTGTGTCATAGAGCTGTGTAATTGTAATGTCAACGAGCTCTGGACTCGCGCCGGGCTGAGTATCTTCTGCAATCTGGCGCAGCTCTGTCGGAGAGGGCAGGTTGCGAGGATCGAGAGTTATAGGCACACCGAAGAAGCTGAACTCTCCCAGCGGCTGTGTATTGTCTTGAATACGTTCTAGGACGCGGACGGGACCCGCGTGGCGGGCACGCAAGTTGCGCCTGCGGACAGCATTGCTGCGGTGCAAACCATCGCTGTGTGGCGAACCCGATCCGACACTCTTGTAGACCAAGTATACGCAATAGGCTGCTGCCGCACCGGTGAGGACGAGGATAGCCGGTCGGTAGCGGGAGACAGAGGAGGGCGTTGACGGCATGAGGAGACCAGGTTGGGGAAGGTTTAGAATCACCGGTGTGAATCTTCGATTAGATATGAAGCTGGATTATGTTGGCGTGTTGAAGTCGTAGCAAGAGCACGACGCTCTTTGGCTACTCGACAGCCATGGCCCTGAGAGCGTTGGCAAGAGCAATCATGCGTCGTTGGAAGTCGCCGGTGAGGCCAATGCTTGGGCGTTCGGTGATCTCTCATTATGTAAGCGCAGCCTAGCCTGCCCTGCCTGCCCTGCATAAATCTGTCATGTGCATGTGCTGCTCTCCATCCCGCTTTTGCATAGAGTTTAATTTGCATTGCATTGATAGAGAGTTAATAACGCCTCTAACTATGTCTCGAGGTTGCTGAGCCTTCGCATGTTCACAGCCCCTGCCGTGCAACCCTCCATTTGTTTCACGCTGGGCCTTGGTGTTGTCTACCTTCATTGTCCCAGGCCTTCAGATACCTTACCAAGACGAATGCCCTCCATCCATACGCAGATCAGCTCCGGTCTGGGCGACATTAGCTGTGGGCCTCCGAACAAAATGAGATAGACTCACCATGAAGCTACTGGCATCGCTCAGCAAGAACACACTGGCACCGCGATATTCTCTTGGTGCAGAAAGTCGCTGGAGCATGTTCTGCTTCGGCCACTCTGTCCTCCGCTCCGGATACTGCTTGAACAGCTCTTCTACCATGGCCGTCACGATGTAGCCAGGCGAAATCGTGTTGACTCGAATGTTGTACTCGCCCCACTCGGAAGCTAGATTGCGGGCCAACTGAATAACTCCTGCTTTCGAGGCATTGTATGCTGGGCAAATCAGACCCTGCACTGTACGTCAGCCTTCGATCGTTTTGAAAGTCCCAGGACAACTTACCCTATTTGCCACGGTCCCACTCATGCTCGCGATCAAGACGATGCTGCCGCCGTTGTTGAACTTGATCATCTGCTTCGCAACCGCCTGAGACGTCATGAAAACACCGGTGATATTGATCTCGAACATGCGATTGGCATCCTCGGGCGTGTAGTCGAGTGCGGGTGTCTCCTGTTGTATTCCCGCAGCGGCAATCAACCCATCCATTCTCCCCTCCTTCGCCGCAATATCCTCAACAATTCTGTTGAGATTAGGCACATCTCGCACATCAATCTGGCGATAGTTCAGTGATGTCCCCAGAACCTTTTGGGCACGCTCGGCAATGACGTGGAAGTCGGGAGACGGCTCAGGGAGTCGGTCCAGAGCATACACTGGACAACGTCAGGACACATTGATACGGTGTGGCAAACGCGCCCTCCATACCGACGGCTCCCGCCTCCAAGAGCGCCTCCGCTTGCGTAAGACCGAGACCTCGAGCAGCTCCTGAGACCAGCACTACTTTGTTGCTCAAGTTGAACTCTGGAAGACGTTTGGCCGTGCCCAGGTATGGTGCGTCCTTGCCATCGCCAGCCGGTGGCTTGGGAGGTCCGCCTTGGAGCAGAGGCAAGGTGGTTGAGAAGGCACGAGACGGGACTCTTGGGGTAGACACAAGGAGAGAGTCCAGCTTTTGCAAGACACGAGGGACACGGGTTGCAGCGCGCACCAACAGTCTAGCTGGTGTCATGATTGCGGATATAGGAGGCGGTGAGAGTTTTACTTGTTGGTCTTGGATTGTGAGTTATCAATTGAAAAGCTGAACAGGATACCCAGACGCCACGCTGTGAGAAGGAAAGGCTACAAGAGAGAAGGTTGAGGAATCCGAGGAGGAGTGGCACCACTTGGCTTTATAACGGTGATCGAGACGAGCGTCGGTCATCTGATTTATCGGCTCCGGGAACAAACTGGTCATTGTCAGGTTCGTTCCAAGGTTACTTGGATAGAATTGCCGCTACGTTCGCCCTGCAGGCAGAGGGTACGACGGCCAGCGAGAGCTATCCTGCGGGGAAAGAGCGGCGCGGGATTACCGTTTACGGATATTCCGGGCCCTCGCATCTCGCGACATTCACAGCTGTCTCTAAGCGATTGCAGTGCCATGAACGATGGACAGGGCCGATCAAATAATTCAGACAGCATTGGAGGGCTCGATCGCGGGTCTTCACATATCTGCAGAGAGGGCTGCAGCCTGCATCCAAGCGATCCAATGGATATGATATGACGTTGCAGATGCGTCTGCGTATTCACCCCGCCCCCGCATTCCCGCTCAATCCTCCACCGCTTCGCCCTGGTTATACCACTTTCCGCACTATTGGGCCACGAGTCTAGACCAAACGCATGCCAGGTAGAGCAGGAGCGACTCACGGATAACAGATGCTGTCCAGGAGTAATCGAATGCAGGGCATATCTCTCTTTTCATCAACCGGGTACGACAGAAGTGGATTGGTTGTATTGAACCCCCGGACACTATGTCTTTCTGGTATTGGCCGAGACACAGAAGGGACAGTAACGTCGGGACTGACATGGTACAAGGGTACTAATCAGAAGCTTTGCAAATTAGCTAGCGGCCCGCCTCTACAAGCCGCCGTGCAACGATCCAGTCGTACTACAGCCCAAGTTCTGGAGACTCCCGAGGCCGGCACGTATCCACGTGATCAATTGCTCTGCCACACCGTCTTGTCACCTCAACATACCTCTGAACATTACATGCATCAAATGGCTCCTCAGTTAATAAGAGCAGGCTTCTCTCCGGTGCCCTCTGACTTTGATTGTAAACCCCGTTACGGACGGCAAAAACTGAGGCATTGGATCTCTGAAACCCAACAAATATTGCACACTGCGATGATAATATACGCCAAAGTGCTACTGCGTCGATTTTCATACACTGCTTACTATTACCATTTATAGACAGCACGTTGGTCAAAAACGCTTTTCTGTATCAACCCATTGACGATACTTTTTATGCTCTATAACAGCTGGGCTCTGTCTACATCACGATTGGCTAGGAATCAACGCATTATTTATCCGGAGTGCTAGAAGAACAGCTGTGATAACTATGATTGTAGAACTTCAGAAGCTGCACTTTGTCTGCAAACGCGTCTTTTCTACCTGCAGCAAAGATGGCTCAGAAGAAGCTGCTACCTCACTCGTCACGATCTCTAATAATGCATTAATACGACCCAAATTGGGCGTAATCTCAATATGCGCAGCGACGATGCATCATTTTGCTCCCACTCGTATGCACTGTCTGATCCGAAGGCTATCGCTTCCGCATTCCCTATCGAGTTTGCCTATCAAGTACTCGCATTGAGTGATAGCGCATACCCCACTATTGCGACATGGAGTAACATCAACCACGAAGACGCGTACATTAATCAACTCCCCGAGGGTGCAAACGATATCGCCAAAGTTGACATTTCTGTGTCCTGGACGAACGTCAAAATCACGATTTTCTCGT
This sequence comes from Polyplosphaeria fusca, assembly GCA_010093805.1. Classification (NCBI taxonomy): domain Eukaryota; kingdom Fungi; phylum Ascomycota; class Dothideomycetes; order Pleosporales; family Tetraplosphaeriaceae; genus Polyplosphaeria; species Polyplosphaeria fusca. Next base: position 635,911 of record ML996097.1, on the reverse strand, counting down.
TCCCTTCATTATCATGTCGGACGTTCTGAATGCGTTATACGCCCGTGTTCATTCTAGTCTCGCCTCTCCAAACATGCTCCCTGCCCCTCGGGCCAAGTCTCTAAATTGGGAGGTAATTGCAAAGAAATCTCAAGATCATAGAGATGCTACAATACTTTCGGTTCAGCCTCCAATTCCCGATATAAGTGCACTGCCACTGGACTCATCCTTGGTCCCAAAGTCCTTACTTACAGCGGAAGAAACATCGCTCACAGAGACCGATCCGGCGAGCCTCGTATCAAAATTAGCATCAGAAGAGCTCTCGGCTGTTCAAGTCACTAATGCATTCCGTCGTCGCGCAGGTCTCGCCCAAAAACTGGTGAACTGCATCACAGAGTTACTCCCGACTGCTCTTGAACGCGCGGCCTTCTTGGACGACTATCTCAAGACAAATGGCAAACCCATTGGACCTCTTCACGGCCTTCCAATCTCAGTCAAGGAGCACATCAACATGAAAGGTCTGACATGCAACGCAGGCTTCGTAGCGTGGCACGACAGAGTTCCAGACAGGAACGCGCACATCCTCGACATCCTGCTCGACGCGGGTGCAATTCTCTACGCCCGAACCACGCAACCCCAAACCCTAATGCACATTGAAACAGACAGCAACTTCTACGGCGTGACCGTCAACCCGTTCAACCGCAATCTCAGCGCAGGCGGATCGTCAGGAGGCGAGGGCGCCCTCGTCGGCCTGCGTGGCAGCTGTCTGGGCATCGGCACCGACATTGGAGGAAGCATCCGCTCGCCAGCCGCCAACAACGGCGTGTACGGCCTGCGTCCCACGAGCTATAGACTCCCCATGGAAGGTCTGAGCGCAACGATGCTGGGACAAGAGCAAATCGTCCCCGTAATCGGGCCCATCACCACGAGTCTAGCAGGCGTGAAGCTGTTCATGAAGACGCTCATCGACGCCAAACCGTGGATCCGCGAGCCCTCGCTGCTGCCTCTCCCCTGGCGCACAGAACCACAATTCCCCACGCTTGCCGACGGATCCAAGAAGCTCAAGATCGCCATCATGTGGGACGACGGCGTAGTCCAGCCGCACCCGCCCGTGACCCGCGCTCTGCGGGTTGTCGCGGACAAGCTCTCGGCCGTAGAGGGCGTCACGCTGGTCGACTGGACACCGTACAAGCACGACTGGGCGTGGACCATCATATCGTCGCTGTACTTTTGCGACGGCGGGTCCGAAGAGGCGGCTGCGATCGAGGCATCCGGCGAGCCCTGGCGCCCACTGTCCAAGTTCATTCTCAAGGAAACGGGGAACGTCAAGAAACTGGGCATACGGGACATGTGGGACTGGACGATGAAGCGGGATGAGTATAGAGCAGAGTACAGTAAGCTTTGGGGTAACGTGGATGTCATACTCTGCCCTGTCGCACCGTGGGCGGCGCCGCTGCATGATACGGCAAAGTATTGGTGCTATACGAGTCAGTGGAATTTGCTGGATTATCCGGCACTGGTTGCGCCGGTTACCAAGGTAGACTTGGCCGTGGATGTTGTGGAGCAAACCTATGTGCCAAAGAACGAGAAGGATAAGTATTGTTATGACTTGTGTAAGTGGAGAATGAGGGCAGTAGGAATAGATCGTTATGCTGACATTGACAAAGATAACCCAGAGAATTACGCGAATGCTCCGGTTAGCTTGCAGCTAGTTGGGCGTAGGTACGAGGACGAAAAGGTGATTGAAGCGATGGAGTACATCCAAGAGAAGATTGGCTCACCGTTTGCCAAGTTCTACTGAGCTGGAGGCTTGACTGACATGTACCGTATCCAGGACATCCAATGAAGGGTCATCTGTTATTTCATGCAGATAGGGTCATATCAAGTTCATTGAAGTGCCATTTTCATACTGGTAATCCCAGCTCCTAGCATTACATAGAAGCGAGGTTCCTGAATGCACCACTCCTGAAGTTACCCGGGAATGCTAGAAAGGAGATCCATCCCAAACACCGCTTATCGCACTTAATACTTCTTGCCCTCGCGCAACACGTCGCTGTACTCCTCCAGTGGGCTGCGGGCGAGTTTGGTTTCCTTCCAGAGGTTGGGTGTGAGAAATCCGTAGGAGTTGGCGACGGCGACGAAGGTGGCCTTGAGGGTGTTTTCAAGCGTCTTGGTGGAACCAGACGAGGCAGTGTAGACGTCCTGGACACCAGCGAGCTGCAACAGACGCTTGACGGCGGGAGAGGCGACGAGACCTGTACCACGGGGAGCGGGGATGAGCTACGACTCGTTAGCTGAGTTCCTGTTTTGCGACACTACCACATACCCTGACTGTGACGGAACCGCACTTTCCGCTCTCCTTGGTCGGCAGCGAGTGCGGCTCACCGAGGTTGGTACCCCAGTAGCCTCTTCGAATGGGCACGACGCTGAGCTTGGCGATGATGATAGCAGCGCGGATGGCGGTTGCAACTTCCTTGGAGGTCTTAATACCGAGACCAATGTGTCCCTCAGAGTCTCCGATGACGACGATGGCCTTAAAACGCGTACGCTGACCGGCACGAGTCTGCTTCTGGACAGGCTTGATCTTCATGACCTCGTCCTTGAGCTTGGGGAGGAAGAAGTCGACGATCTGGTACTCCTTGATAGGCAGAGAGTGAAGATAGCTGCGAGACGTTAGTGCAACCCAGTTTGTCCAGGGATGTTTTCACATACATCTCCTCCATGCTCTTGATCTTGCCAGCCTTTACGAGGCGGCCGAGCTTGGTGACTGGCTGCCACTCCTTCTCCTGTGCTAATTGTCAACATTTTTCATATACTGTCCCATCCAATTGTACGCACCTCGCTCTTGCCTCCACGACGTCCTCGTCCACGACCGCGGCCACGGCCTCGATCTCCACCTCGCTCCCCGCCTCGAGATCCGAATCCTCCGCGTCCAGAGTCAGCCATGTTGGGTATCGGCGAAGTAGTTGGCTGCTGTGATTGAGTGTCAACAGGTTCGCAGAGTAGGAGGTATGGGCTTGTCTAACCTTGGGATACTGGTGTTAGTTGCGGTCGTCGCGGTGGTCGATCTCGAGTTGCAAACTCCAGAGTGCGGGCTAAGCGAGCCTCCAACTCTTGGCAATGAGTGCTTAGTCATCGGAACCCATTGAGATCTCCAACTGCGCACTCATTCCCAGGAAAAGTTGAAACCTTTCATGTTATCAATACAAAGTGTTGGTCTGTCTATTTCATCAACAGAATCTCTTTCTTTTGAAACACATTTATCCCTCGAATGTTCAACATACATTCGCGCGGATGAGCCTTCAACTGAAGTTCCATCAATCTGCTCGGAGATAACATTCAGTTCAAATTGTTGATACATGTCACCGGCTCTAAAGCATAAGCGGCCATGGAGTTACTGGCTCAACTTGGTTGCAGTCACGTTTGTTTGAGAAAGTCATCCTGGGCTGTCTGGGCGCGCACATGAAAGGCCGGGTTGCTGAGTAAAAAAGCTCCGAGAGCTTCTGATTCGCTCTTGGCTAGGTAACCTCGTGCATAGCTCACCTGGACATCCTCGTGCCAGCTATGATGCTCACCACGATATAACACTGTTCTTCTGCGTCTCTCTTCTACCATCGACCTGCCGCCTCTTGCTGCCTCATTGCATTCTTTGGCTTCCATGAGTCTCTAGGAGTGGAGAGGCTGTATGCAAACCCAGAAAGACACCCGCTCCAGGCAAGCTCGCGTTACACTCCCGGAAAGCTTCTCCACACCAGCTTATTCAATGCGCAACTCGTAATATGTCGCTCTTCAACTCCGTCATCGGCTCGCTATCCCCCAAGTTTCGGAGTTCCTTTGAAGATCCTCACGCGCGTGAACACGAACTTCCGC
>ML996097.1:0-31917 GCA_010093805.1 Polyplosphaeria fusca | reverse complement strand
CCTGTATTTCCCGGGCCAACAGGGCCTGTGAGTGATGGCATGCCAGTTCCTGGGCCATACTCTCCTAGGCTGTTTCCAGGGCCATTGCCTCCCGGGCCGCCTGTACCAACTGGGCCAGCTGGACCTGTCTGTGATGGCATGCCAGTTCCTGGGCCATTACCTCCCGCGCTGCCATGATGATGGTTTCCAGCTGGGATGGCCTGGGCGCCGGCGAATAAAAGAGCAATGACAGCGACTTTAGAATGCATATTGGAAGATTCGATCAACGAATGTGTTTAGGAAAGGCTGGACTGGTGTTTGTGAGAAGAGGAGAGTGATGATGATGCTGAATTGAGATGGTTTAATGGACTGCCATCGCCTTGCCTTTTGTACGTTCATGTCTACAGTACTAGAGATGACAGTTTGCTGCTTGATTTAGGAATAGAAAAGTGGGTTGGATGTACACAGTGTCCGATTCCTGGCCCCATACAGTATTGCGTCACTGGATTGGGCGCAGGCGAGAGCATTGGACGGCCTGATCCACAAGGAAGGCCAACTGCAGATCGAAACGCGCGATTGAAACGCGCAGACGATGAAACTGTCAGGCAGGTGGTGGAGCAGGATGGCGAGGCGAGCTAATCCCAAAACAAATAGGATGCGACGCATGAGAAAACAGTCCGACCGCTCCTGTGGGACAGAGGCGTGAGTGAGACACTGGGGGAGCGTTGAAACAAGCTTTTTAAAGAGCGGCTGTGAACACATGTCCAAGCCACAAAACGTGATGAGAGACTGACTGGTGGTGTTGGTAGTAGTAAGGTATGATGCGAAGATGCACCGCATAGTGAACCACCTGATTCGCGTTCCTACGAGGCAAGGTTGAGAACACTAAGAAGCAGCGACTGGCTATGAGGGCATGGTGACCGATGTTTGCAAAATTCTTGAGAAGGCCAGATAGACATGGCGCGATGGAAATAGACAGAAGGGGATGGGACGTTGGGAGAGAAGAGAGGGCAGCTTCCACGGCGATCAACATGAGACGGGAGTCATTGCGTTGAGTGAGATCCTTAACCAAAGGCTCGCGACGAGTGGCCCAGAGTTTCAATGGTACCAACAAGGCATGACCGGCGCGGCGAGGTGGCGTGGGAAGTAGAGGATTGCATTCCGGGGTATCAGTATTTGTAAAGATTGGATCTAGTTTCGATGACATGTTCGTGTCGTGGACGCTGTTCCGGGGAATAATGACGCCGTACTCCAGGAGCGATTCAGAGCTATAGGGACGTCAAGCTGTAAGTGTGGATTGGAGCGGGAATCGGGTCGTGTGGTGTCGAATGCCAAGCTGTGCGCCACCAGGGCCCGCGACGACGACGCAGCTGCGACTTTCTGCGCCGACCGACGCACGAGCTCCGAGCCACCACCGCCCGCAATGGATCTTGGAGACGAGGGTGCTTCTCCCTGGGGAGGTATGATGCGCGCTCAGGCGATTTGATTCCCGTGTTTGGCTAATGTTCCCTCCAGATGTTCCTTCACAATCGAGCCCGTCAACGCAGAAGCCGCCCAAGAGAGCACAAGAGGACAGCTTGGATGACGGTATGAAACAAGCATGAATGCCACTGCGCATGCCCTCTGACGCCTCCAGAATCTCTCTCGTCGTCTAAAGCAACTGCTAGCTCCGTCCCAAACGTGTCTGCCGCCCCACGCTCGCCCGCTGCACGAGGTCCCCGCCGCCGCCAGTATGGCACGCAGTCTACCAAACTCGAGGCTGCCGACGATCCCCTGGGTCCTTTGGGCGCTGCGACGCCTCCTTCAGCTCCCGAGGCTCCTCCAGCACCCCCACAAAAGGAGCCTGCAGCCTCGCGCACCTCTCGTCCCACAACCGCCGCCTCCACGTCGTCCATCCGGGGTTTGATGGACTCGGTGAACCTCGACGATGACGAAGAGGAAACAACAGCGTCGCAGGGCCCCAGGGTACCTCCTCCCGTGCAGCCTCCCACCGTGAGTGGTCCACGTCAAGCCCAGCCAAGTGTGAGCGTCGAGCAGGCAGCGAAACCCAAGTTCAATATCACCGTGGGCGACCCGCACAAGGTTGGAGATCTCACCAGCTCGCACACTGAGTACACGGTGACGACTAGGGTGAGTCATTCGTCAATTGAAATGTGCGGCTTTGGTGTGCTGACTAGCAATCTCGTAGACCACCTCCAAAGGCTACCGCAACCCAGAGTTCACCGTGTCCCGCCGATACCGCGACTTCCTATGGCTATACAATCAGCTTCACAACAATAGTCCTGGCATTATAATCCCCCCTCCACCGGAGAAGCAGGCCGTTGGTCGATTCGACGCCGACTTTGTCGAGTCTAGGCGGCAGGCTCTGGAGCGAATGCTTAACAAGACATCGCAACATCCTGTGCTTCAACACGACAGCGACCTCAAGATCTTCCTCGAGAGCGATGCCTTCACTGTCGACGTGAAGAATAAGGAGCGGAAGGAGCCTGGACTCGGCGAGAGCAAGGGCATGTTTAGTGGTATGTTGTCTGGCGGTGGGGGCAAATTCATTGAACACGATGATTGGTTCCACGAGCGGAAGGTCTATCTCGACGCCCTTGAGAATCAACTAAAGGCTCTCCTCAAAGCCACCGATACAGTCATTGCTCAGCGCAAGGGTCTTGCCGAATCTTGTGGAGACTTCTCTGCTTCGTTGCACTCGCTCTCAACGGTCGAACTGTCGCCTACGCTCTCTGGCCCTCTGGATAGCCTATCCGATATCCAGCTTCGCATCAAGGAGCTCTACGAACGCCAAGCGCAGCAAGACGTTCTCACTATGGGCATTGTCATTGATGAGTACATACGTCTGATTGGATCCGTCAAAACAGCGTTCCAACAGCGGCAGAAGTCCTATCACTCGTGGCATGCTGCTGAGTCCGAGCTGCAGAAGCGTAAAGCAACACAGGATAAATTGCTCAGACAGGGCCGTTCACAACAAGATCGGCTCAATCAGTTGAGTGCTGATGTGGCTGATGCAGAACGGAAAGTGCATCAGGCACGACTCTTGTTCGAGGATATGGGCCGTTTGATGAGGGGTGAGTTGGAGCGTTTCGAGCGCGAAAAGGTAGAAGACTTTAAATCAGGCGTCGAGACATTCTTGGAGAGCTCTGTCGAGGCTCAGAAGGAAGTGAGTAAGGCACTGCAGCCCCGTCCAACACAACACTGACCATTGCAGCTCATCGAGATATGGGAGACATTTCTTATGCAGCTCGATACAGAAGACGGCGAAACCTTTGTGCCACCAGCAGGCGTCGTTGCATCACCCACGCAAGAGGACGCGACGCTCGACAGGGCAGAGAGTCAAGGATCAGAGGCAGATACGCTGGCGGCGTCTGAATCGAGGCGCGATGCTGAAGAGTAAGGACCGTGGCGACAACATCTTAATAGACTCTTCGCTATACTGCAAACTTCGATATGATGTGGCTTTGACTAAACCCGATTAGATGCTATGCTCGTTGGGCACAAGGAAAATCCCTGGACGATCAAGTGCTCGCGCTATTCGGCGAGAGCTATGCGAGGTTCTGCCAGACGAACCCGTTATGAAGCAGTAAACAATTATGAGGATGTTGGCATCTGGTTCATTGGGATTTTCACCCACTTTAGCATCCCATCAATCATGGAAAGTATGTCAGATAGATTGTCAAAGCCTTCGCTGGCACGTGTTTTTCGCATGCCCATTACATACACTTACGTGCGTCAAGGCGATGCATCCCTCATATCGCTCTTGAACCGCTCAATTGCCCTCTGCTTGGTCTCCTTCCAGTCAACATGTGGCTTGGGGTACTCCAGCTTCTCGAATTCTTCCTTCGAGAGCCTGGCGAAGGGCGCGAATATGGCTTTTCCTTGCACATCCTTCAATTCCGGGACCCCTGCATCTCGTCAGCATATATCTTCTCATCAGACAATAAAATTCTGCACTCACATTTCCTAATATACTCTCCACCCGGATCATTCCTCTCCGCCTGCGACACGGGATTAAACACCGTATAACTCGGCTCCCACCCCTGCGTGTTATTGCTCAAATCCCAATCCACCAGCGTCTCCGCAAAATACCGCTCCCCCCTCCGATAATCAATCAGCAAATTACAATACAAATAACTACTCACGTTCATGCGCAGCCGATTATGCATCCAAGCCTCCGCCCGCAGTTGCCTCATCCCAGCATCCACAAACGGCTCCCCCGTCCGCCCCTCAATCCACTTCTCCCACCCCTTCCCATCCTCCTCCCACTGCACAAACTCAAACTTCAGGTTCTGAGGCAGGTTCATGCTCGTGTGCGGCGTCGTGAGCGTGGTCTGGCGGTACAGTTCTCGGAACACGACTTCGCGCACCCACGAGTAGACCCCCGCGCTGGAGCCGCTCTCGCTGAAGTCGGCGCTTTGCGAGTTGTGTGCGCGCACGGCGGAGAGCGCGGAGCGCGCGCTGTACATTCCCGCGGAGAAGTAGGGGGAGAGGCGGGAGGTGCTGTCGTGGGCGGGTTGGGAGCGTGTGGAGGCGTAGGTGGAGATGTGGGTGAGGAAGGACTGCATGCGTTTGGTGGCGGCGGCGTGGCCGGCGGGCCAGAGGTTGCGGATGCGGGTGCGGTCGGAGGTGGAGGGGAATTGCTTGTCCTCTGGTGGGGATGGGGGTTGGCTTGAGAAGAGGGAGGATAGGTCTTTGGTGGTGGAGCTGGGGTTTTTGGAGGGTGGTGGGACTGTGTCGAGGAGCGAGGGGTCGTCTTTCACAATGGAGAGCCAGGTCTTGTGGTAGGGGGTGAAGACTTTCATGGGCTTGCCGCCGCTGGTGAGCATGGTGCCGGGCTCGACGACTGTCTGGTCGTGGTGGAGCGATAGCTGCGTCTTGTCGCCTACTTCTTTCAGGAACTTGATGTCGCGGCGCAGCTCGTCGACTTCGTACTCGTAGTTGGCGAAGACGTGCGAGACGTCGTTGTCGCGGAGGAACTTTGTCACTGTGGACACAATGTCGCTGCGTTTGTCGGCTTGCAGGAAGACCAGTGGGATGTTCAGATCTTTGAGCTCGTCTTGCATGATCTTGAGGCCTTCGCAGATGAAGTCTACTCGCGCGGGGCTGGTGCCGTGCCATGAGAGTTCTTCAGGACAATGCAGATATATACCGATCAATGGCTTTTTGGACGATTGCGCGAGATCAGAGGCATGGTGTAGGCCAATGTTGTCTTGGATGCGGAGGTCTTTGGAGCGAAACCAATGTACTACTTTTTGGACGTCTTTTATTTCGTTTTGAGAGTCGAGCGCCTCCAGGAGATGGTGATACGGAAGATCCTCGTCAATTTGCTTTGCCCGTTTGGTGCTTGGGTGCTTGAGCTCGGGGCGGTCGAGGGCCTCGCGTTTGGACATGTTCACCTCTGACTTGCGAGCTTTGGAGCGCAAGTTGGTAGTTTTCTTGGAAGTTGCGTAGAGCCGCGTGAGTTGAAGAGCTGGTGCTAATTGGACGAATAGCGTTCGCGGTCGGGGAGCAACTGATGGGCGTGAAGGAAAAACGCAGAGGCACTTTGAAGTGGGCAACCGCTTCATCAATAGCACCAATGAAAAGCACGAGAAGACTTGACTCGACTTGACCTATCCATCTCATATTCCGCAGCTGGTGCTGCTTGTGAAAGGGACCAGTCGTGACGTCGTTGGAGATGGAGCTAGCTGTTTCCGGTGCAGGTTCAGATGAAGACGGCCAATCATGGCATTCTCATGTCGCCATCTCGGATCTCCATGTCTGTGGTCGAGACGATCGCAAGGCACAGCGTTTTGATTCGCAGCATGTCCAGGTACGCATCGGGATCAAGGGCCGCGGCTCTGGGTTTCGCACCTGCGTCACTACCGAGGGAAGCTGGCAGGGGCAGCAACCACCATGGGCACCAACAGGAAAACTTGCCTCCCATCTGCGACTTCGCACCCAGATCTAGGGTGTTGTATACCCCACACGAGGGCACGAAGTGATCCCACGAGCTTCCGGCCGAAAATGTCGGCGACAATGCCATGGATCGTCTTACAGTACCAGCCACCTAGTGGCGCCTTCTTTCGTGTTCACTTACCCTTGTATGACGTAGATTCGAAATAATGTGCTGACAGGAGATGAGGAGCTGGAGAAATTAATGAACAGATGCAAGGACTTCATGGCGTCGTTGCGGTAGGACTTATTCCATTTCCCTCATCAAGCGACCATCCAGACGATTCCAAACCTCGCAGCCTTTGTAGCCTTGCCCGACTGCACGCGTACACGACGGATACCGGCCACACCAGGCGAATTCCAGCCTCCTCGAGGCGATGGCCGGGGACATGATGGCCCGCGGAAAGCCTGTGGACCTCGCTATCGAACCAATCGACTGGGAGCTCAGCAAAGCATGCAGGCTCTCATCTCCATGATGGCACAGCTCGGAGGTGTGCCAAGCAGTGGGAGGAGCGGAAAAGCCAATGAGACGATTCGCCCGCATCACGTTTCATGCCAAGTCGGCCAAGCAAGAGCCATGACAAGCTCCACATTTATATCTTCATCCAAGAAACGTGCATCTCAAGCTCGATCAGGAAGCTCCCCAACTGCACGATGACATTCTCCCAGCGCCCGGATACCGTGTCGTTGGCAGAGGCTGATTTCCGGTGTCTGGGCGCAGCAGCTCCCAGCAGTAACAGCCCTCCAACATGGCACGCGGATGACTAGGCCAGAGCCAGGCCAATTGCTGGTGCCCATCATGCGTATAAGGCTTGGGATCGCGTGTTGGCCCCGGTCATAGTCCCGGGAGCCTGGGGAGCAGCTGCACGACCTGGGAGCCCTGGAGCTTATAAAAGACGCGCGTGGAGCTCCTAACAGCTCCCGAACGCGTCGTGGAACCCTAACTCTGCACACTCACAATGCAATCCCACAGGTCAATTGGTCTCGCGGCCGCTCTTCTGGTGAGCGCCGCCTCTGCGCAAACCTTCCAGAGGCTGGGAACGTGTCCAACGCTTGGTACGAGCGCCTCGTTGTATGATTCCGACCTAAGCTAACAACGCCACAGGTTGCGTATTTCCACCAGACCAGTAAGCCATTGAGCTTGACCGAGCTCAATGAAGCTCACTAACTATGTCTAGGGCCGATTTCCTCGCAGGCCAGTTCTTCGACATCCGTCTCGAAGTACATGCGCCTGTCAATGGCTCTGAAGCCAACGGCCTCCAGCCGGACGAGAAATTTACCTTCACAATCGCAAAAGGCGATGGAGAGGCAAAGGCTGTGACTGAATACTTCGGCATCGCCGATCCCAAGCTTGAGCGATGGAACTTCACGTGGTTTGAAGACTTGTTCGCCAAAGATGCGAAGACGCCTTCGCTGGTGAACGTCACATCCAAGGCTTACCGACGAGTGGCCCTCTATGAGCCTGGAGAGTACACCGCGACCCTGACGTACAACAATGGCACCAAGACGGAGGCCACCTGGCTTGTGCGAGACCTGGCTGAGGTGCGCAAGACTAAGAACATTGTCATGTTCATCGGCGATGGTATGACGACCAACATGATCACGGCTGCACGCCTCATCGGTCACAAGAGCATCAATGGTAAATATCAATCCAAGATGCAGCTTGATAAGTTTCCAGTCCTGGGCCACCAAATGACCCATTCCATCGACAGCTTCATCACCGACTCTGCCAACTCGGCGTCCGCTCTCTACACCGGCCACAAGAGCACTGTCAACTGCCTCGGAGTCTATGCCGATTCAAGCAAGAACCCCTTTGATGATCCAAAGGTCGAGACCATTGCCGAGCTCTTTTACCGCCTCACGGGTGGACACGTCGGCATTGTCACCACTGCATTTATTGCCGACGCTACACCGGCTGCTCTTACGGCCCACACTCGCGACAGGAATCAATATGGTGCTGTGGTTGATTCTTTCCTCAACGGCATTACCAACTACACCTGGACCAACTGGACTGGACCCGATGTCCTGTTCGGTGGAGGTGCTGAGCAGTTCTACTCCCCTGAACTCGGTGGTATAACATATCAAGGCAAGGACTACTACGAGGAATTCGCCAAGAAGGGGTACCAGCTCGTTCAGAACAAGACAGCCCTCGAGGCCGCGGATTCTGACAAGAAGACTTTGGGTATCTTCACCGTCTCCAACATGGCTAAGTGGCTCGATCGCAACGTTTACAAGGACAATCTCAACAAATCCCTTTCTCCATCTGGCGACGAGAGCGCAGCTCTTGACCAGCCCGGTCTCAAAGATATGACCCTCAAGGCCCTGGACATTCTCATGGAGCGTTCTGGCGACAAGGGCTTCTTCTTGATGTCCGAGGCTGCTTCCATCGATAAGATGATGCACGTCCTTGATTATGACCGCGCCCTAGGCGAGCTTCTCGAGCTGGACGACACTGTCAAAGCTACCATTGAGAAGCTCAAAGACGCTCACCAGCTCAACGAGACCCTGGTTCTCGTCACCGCTGACCACGGTCACGGTTTCGATGTCATGGGTTCCGTCGACACCACATACCTCGCTGCTCAGAACGTCGACCGCAAGAAGCGCAGCGCCGTTGGCGTCTACCAGAACTCCGGCCTCTCGCAATACCAAGAGACGGGTAACCTTACATACACCGACTCCAACTTCCCAAAGAACTGGGACCCGCGCTATACGCTCTTCCAGGGCCTCATGGCCGATCCGGATCGCCGCGAGAACTGGTCGGTTCACAAAGATGGCCCGCGCGAGCCCGCCGTGGAGCTTGTAGAGGACTCGGACGATTACTATGTGAATCCTGAAGATGGCGAGGGTGGTCTTCTCCTGAACGGCACCTTGCCAGTCTCGAACGACCAGGGCGTCCACTCGTTGACTGATGTGCCTGTCTTCGCGATGGGTCCTTGCCAGGAGAAGTTTGGTGGTGTGTACAGCAGCATCGACATCTTCTTTGGTATGGCAGAGTGCTTTGGTCTGGCCAAGGGCAAGCCGAGCGATCATTACTAGATGACCCGCCTTGCTTGAGGACGAGCGTATGAAATAAACTGGGTAATACCGTAAGTTATATAAAATGAAATGTTTAATGATGGTCCACGTATTGATATCTCACACTTGAACAATGCTCAACGAGACTGCGATTCCTGTTAGGACTCATGGCGCGTCAGGCTCCAGCAATTCAGGCTCAACCACGCCAGTTTGCCATGTGATTAAGCCATAAGCCTCGGTCCTCCGATGCCTCTCAAATGCGAAAGTCGTCTCCTTCCCCTGCTTACAATCGTCCAGATCGATTTTTGCAACAACAAGTTCATCTCCGATTCCCTTTGCCTGCGCGATGGTATACCCATTCGGACTCACAACCGCACTACCACCAATAAGATCGTACTTGCCATCATCGAACCCCGCTCTTGCCGCCGATATGGAGAAGCATGCATTCATATAGCTATTCGCCTCCATGACAAGTTTGTGGTGGTAATACGCCTCTTTCTCAGCCTGTTCCACAGACATTGGCTTGCGGAAGCCGAAAAGATGGGGAGCGTTGTAGGGCGTGTTGTAGCCGACCAGGACGAGCTCAACGCCTTGCAAGCCGTACACTCGCCATGCCTCTGGCCAGCGACGGTCGTTGCATATCATCATGCCCATGATTGGGTCTCCGTTCCCGATGCTGGCTTTTGCGTTTGTTCCTTTTTTGCTTGCGTCGGGGACGAGGCCAGGTGCACGAAAAGCGTTGAAACCGAGGTTGCCGGGCTCGAAGTATCGCTTTTCTAGCTGATTGATGGCTTCTGGGTCCGGGAACGGATCTCGTGTTCCGGGAAGATGGATCTTGCGGTACTTGCTCAATGTCCTTCCCGCGTGACCAGAATAGTAGATGCAGGTATTAAAACCGCGGCCGTCGTCTGCTCGTTCCGCATAGCCTACGTATAGATCGACTTTGCCTCTTCTGGCCGTCTCAAATAGCTGTTTCACTCCGTCGTTATTCGTGATGTCGTGGCCCTGCTCAAAGTACTTTTCCAGCTCTGCGGGGTCGTCGAACAGGAAGCGCGGAAAGAAGGTCGTGAACGTGGTCTCTGGAAAGACTACGAGCTGGACTCCTTGGCTTATAGCATCCTCCAGAAGTGCGACCATTCGCCGAACCGTGTCTTCCTTGCTCGCATCTCGATCCACGGCGCCGACTTGAGCAGCCGCCACATTGAGGACGCGGGAGACCATTGTAATGTGATTTGAGAAGGAACATTTGAAGTAAGGCGTAATCTCCTACTGTAGAGAGGATATAACGGTAATTGCGGCGAACTCCATCCTATCTCGTTATCAGGAGCGACCAACGGCGAATAACTCCGAACTCGGGCGAGCTGTGCAGCTCAAGAAGCCAGCACCCCTGAGAGGGGTTCTAATTACCTTCCGCCGACCTGAAAGACCTTGCCTTTTCCTCGATACAGGAGTTGATGATAAAGAGATTAGTCCAGAGGAATTGAGAAAATAGGAGAGATTGGAATTCCGTCTGCGCTAAGCTCGGACATGACAGGATACGGCACTATGAAAACCCACGGAATAGTCCCAATACGCCAAGTTTCATTGGTCGCGATATCTTAATTTGCACAAAATGTGATTGGTCAGAAGTGCCGACGCTTCGGCAACAACTTGCCGCAAACTCCACGATGGTTGCGCCTCGCCCTCTCCAAACCCACGTACATGACGTCGGATTTGTACTGTACGTGTTCAATTACTTCCCGTCAATTCAGTACAGCGTCAGCATAGCTATCCAAGAAAGGAAGCTCCGTGGCAACCTCCTCCAAAGCCTGGAACGTCGTTGGGGAGAGATCATCAACAAAGCCGATCGGAACGCAGCACACCGGCCTGCCACTAGACTCCACAGAGCAGGGATGGAGGATAAGACAGAAAAGGCGTGGCTGGCCCCGCGCATGACTACAATCCAAGTCGTAAGCGATAGCCCAAGGACCATTATCTTGAAGGCAATTCCAGCCTTCCGTCGAATCGAAGTTTCTTCTCTGGTGGCCTATCGCACACCATAGCCGATCTATGGTCTTGACTATGGAGCTCCTGGGTGACATTTCCTTTCTCGATGCGCTCGAAAGTCTGAATGATCTTCCCTCACTCGACTCTCTAACTCCGACTGTCGACACCCCCGCTCTCGTCCCTCATCATGGTCCGAGGCCGTACAGGTCTCGCAAGAATCGGCCGTGCGACTTCTGCAGAGCACGAAAAGCTGCCTGCAAGATTACCGTTGCACCACCATGCGTCTTGTGTCGTTCTTACGGTAAAGAATGCACATTCGACCAGACAACGAAGCGTAAGAGATCAATAGCGCAGCCGGCTGAAGATGGGTCGCCTGTAGCTCAAAGACCTCGAACCGGTTAGTATATCTGCTCAATTCACTCCAATGACAAGCAAGCTAATAATGGCCTTGTCAGAATTGGATGGCCAAGATGAAATTATTCACATGGAGACATCGCCTCGGTCTTTGACTAGCTCGCACTCGTGGTCACCACCCACGAATGGACATCACCGAATGAAGTCGTCACATGTCGAACTGGAAGATTGGGGCGTCTTTCCGAATGGATCAGCCTCGCACCAGAAACTGTCGCCCACGTCTCAACATGTCAACGCGAAGCACAGTTCCAAACCTAAAGGATTCTCTTTCGCTCTCAATCCTACCAAGTCAGCAGTCTGGGTAGGCGATACGGGAGAAGCGGATCCCTGGCTCTGCCGCCGATACCACTATGGCGAGAAAAGTGATGATTGCGTCCTGTCAAGGATCACCTACCAGCGCATACGACCAGAACAAAATGCACCGAGGCGGGACGGTGTCAACGAAAGCTATGAAGAGCCTCCACTGATCTTCATGCTGCCAGACGATCAACTGGCAGAAAAGAGCGAACCTCGAGTAGAAGAAGGCACGATTGAAGAGACGCGCAAGGAGATCACCGACCTTATTCCGGACCACGTTGGCGAGCGGATGTTGAAGCTCTTCTTCCGCTTCATCTACCCTTATTTCCCAATTCTGTCCCGTGAACAAATGCTGTCTGGAGACATACAGGCCGGTATCCGCGCTTTACCGCTCTCCCTGCTCGCGGCAATCTATGCCACTACCCTTCCTTTCATGTTGTACGATGACTACTTAGCTACGGCTGTCGTGCACTCCGCACCGTCCGCTGTTCGCCTTTATCGAATCGCTTGGATGGGAATTAACCAGGAAATACATACACCTCGCCTCTCGACTCTGCAAGCGTGCTTGCTGATTCTTCAGCGCGCGCCTACCAATCGATACCTTATGGACACTCCTTGGCGCTGGAGCTGTACGGCCTGGACAGTGAGCCTGGCTAATATCATGGGACTATGCAAATCGAGTCCAGGATTGGTTGGGCTGCCTGCCTGGGAACGAAGACTGCGTGGGCGCCTATGGTGGGCAGTCTACGTGATGGACAAGTGGTCGTTACTTGGAGCTGGAATGCCCTCGCATATCAACGACGACAATTTCGATGTCCCCGAGCCCACTCTTGACATGAGAATCGTCAGCGATTACTCAGATTCTGGTCCCTCGTCTTCAGCAGGTCAGGAGCACACTGATCTATTGGCCGTTCCCACGCACTTTTATCATCTTGTCCAACTCACAGTTATCCTATCGGATATCGTCAAAGCATTTTACAGCGTACGAGCAACATCGCAAACGGCAACCAACTTGGATTTAGCTCTCGAACGAGCCAAACCGTTGCGCAGCCGCCTGAAAGATTGGAAAGAAGAATCAAGTGTCGCGATAGCGTCAGTTCGCTCTCCGAATTTCGCAAGGACCGATAGTCACAGCCCTGAGGCTACGACGCACGGAACATCCAGACAATCCGACGACGAAAGTACCGAGCTTCTAGATGGAAACGCATCTTTGAGGCTGGCATACATTATAGCAGTTATGACACTTTACAGAGCTCTTCTTCGAGCGATCGAAAACACGCCCATCAGTACAGCCAGCGAGCACAATGCCACTGCCGGGCGCGCTGCCATTCTTGCAGGGACCAAGGAGTGTGCCAAGGAAGCTGTAGAATTTGCTGAAGATTTAAGAAGCCGTGGTGCCACAGGAGTATGGGACGCCTTCTGGCATTCCTGGTCTCGATCGAACTTTGCACTTGCGACTTCTTTTCTCATGCGGGTCTTGGTGAATATGAACGCAACTCCGTCCCAGAGCAGAGAGGAGGAAGTGGGAGATGTGAGAGCGCTAATTGCTAGATGGAGGCGGGTGCTCAGGCTGATGAGTGGTAATTCGGGCAATGGTATGACGAGCTTGGCTTT
Source organism: Polyplosphaeria fusca (assembly GCA_010093805.1). Classification (NCBI taxonomy): domain Eukaryota; kingdom Fungi; phylum Ascomycota; class Dothideomycetes; order Pleosporales; family Tetraplosphaeriaceae; genus Polyplosphaeria; species Polyplosphaeria fusca. The sequence goes on along the minus strand of ML996097.1, from coordinate 18,675 downwards.
GTTACGGCTGGAAGGCGACCTGCTCCAGGAGAAGAGTCTTTTGAAGGTCGATTGAACTTATTAATACTACTGAAAGGCCGGGTTCTCGGGCGACCTATGGATAAGAGCACTGCTAGATAACGACTCACTAGGAGCACACGCTAGCCTTGTTTACAACAAGATCACTATTCAAATCATGTACATAAACAGTCAACGAATTACAACTTCACCTTGCACTATTCCACGCATTTGCGTTCGATATTTTCTCTTGAACGTCGACACAACCCCCTCCCCCTCACGCATCCTCCAATCCCTCAAAAAGCCTCACCCCCCACCCCTCACTCGGATTATTAAACCGCACCGCCTCCTCCCCCAACCCCGTCAACCTCTCCAAATCCCCGCCGTCCAGCAAACACCCCACACTCCTAATATTCTCCCGTATATACCCCTCATGCTTACTCTTCGGAATCACGCTCGTCCCCCGACTCATCCCCCACAACAACACCACCTGCGCCGCACTACACCCACCCTTCTCCGCAATCCCCCTCACAACCGGATGCTCCAGCAACAACGGCACCTCCGCATCCCCATACTTAGGATTCATATTCCCCAGCGGCGAATACGCCGTCACAGCAATGCCCTGCTGCTGATGGTACTCAATCCACGCCTCCTGCGGCAGGTACGGATGCAGCTCCATCTGGTGCACGGCGGGCCGGTCGTCGGGCGAGTGCGCGAGCAAGTCGTCCAGCTGGGCAGGCGAGAAATTGGATATGCCGATGTGGCGCACGAGGCCGGTGGCGGGCAGCGAGGACATGGCGGCCCAGGTCGAGCGGTAGTCGTAGTGGTAGGTGGAGTTGGAGGGGGTTCGGCCGACGGGCCAGTGCATGAGGTACAGGTCGAGGTAGGGGATGTTGAGGTCGGAGAGGGTTTGGGATAGGGCGAGGGAGACGCGGGAGGGGGCGTGGCTTGGTGTGTTAGCGATTTCTTTTGAGGGGAGGGGAGGGGGCGTACTGGTCGTTCCATAGCTTGGATGTGATCCATAGGTCCTCGCGTTTGATGTTGGCGCGCTTCAGGCCCTCGGCGATGCCCTTGCCGATGGCTTTCTCGTTGCCGTATGCGGCGGCGCAATCAATCTGGCGGTATCCGGCTTCGATGGCGATGGCGACGGCTTCAGTTGTGTTTTCGGGGGATTCGTCAAGGTTCCACGTCCCGAAGCCAATGAGTGGTTGCGAGATTGCGGTTGGCTTGAGCGGTTGCTGCGAGTTGGCGGCGTAGGCGGCTCGCGCGAGCGAGAGCCAGAAGAGGAATCGCATGCTGCTGAGGGTGAACATGGAAGCCAGCAATTGAGGGTAAATAGCCGGGAGGACGTCCTATGACATTGCTGAGGTTGTTTACGTTTTCTCGCGCATTGGAAGGAACAATGACGTTGGCATCCACTGCGAGCGGGGGATCTGCATGAAGGAGCTGCAGGGGTGTGGATTTTAGGGGATGACAGTCAAATCACGATAATCCAAATCAATTTAGTAGTTGTGAAGAAATCGAAATGTGCTTGTAAAGGCGTTATCGCCCTAACTAGGCTAGTGTCTTGAATCTGCATGATGCATGCGCTGAAAACGGCGGGCTTAGTGCCAAGATGCTCGAGCAAATCTTCTGCAAGATAGGGCGGGGGAAAACATAGGCCATTGTGGTAGAAAATCCCGAGTTTGGTTGAGGTGCGAAGGCTCGTGAGGGCTTCTTTTCTGGTGCTTCTCAATCACATCAATGGTGACGCGACACACTTCCAATAGAACGTCTTCGCGTTGACATGTCGCTTATTGGTTGAATCATTCGGAACTCAACTCGTGGAGCATCCGCTCATAATGGCAGCCAGTACCCTTATCTTCTCCAATTACTCTTCCATTTGCAGAAAGCAATTCGGAAGATAGCACTACAAAGCGCGTACTCGCCTTGATTGGATTAGCACATTCCAAATTGCCTCATCAGGGCAGCAAACTACATAGTATTTTGTAATACGCGTCCGCAGTACAACATGGCTCGAACAATCAGGCCATGTTTATTGCCGTTCCAGGAAGACTTTGCGCGTTTCCGGCGTATTTGATGCACCACAGGTTACTCGAGGCAGACTGCCTCAAATACAGATGGCCGGCCTGAGCTGGAGTCCTTCTCGTGATCGAAATCTCCGAAATCGATGTGTTGGTGCGACGAAAACCTGTGCACAATAAGGCAGCCAGCAATTGGGTTCAAAGGCCATTCCGTGGCATTGGCTGAATTCAGCTCGGGCGTTGGTGAAGGACGCTGTGTAATCGTGGCTTTCATATCCCGTCTTGGACTCGTAATTCTCCTCGGCGACTGTTGAGCTCGTGGAGACATGACGACGTTCGTGTCCACCAGGCATCTGTGGGGGTGGATGGACTCGACGAGACCGATATGTGGCTTGTTATACCGGTAGACTAACTCTTCTGGCTGTCTTATTCAGGCGCAGACGTCTTGTGTGCAAGCCTGCGTAAGCGGGTGACGGCCGCCATCGGAGAGGCCCGCTGGCTGGCTGCAGGAGGAACGGCGCAGGATGCAGTGTGCGAGGTGTGCCACAGGTTGGATCGAGGAAGTCAATATATTATCCTATCGAATGGCCAGACGCGCAGGGAGCCCGTCAACCCGCAGCTGAGGGGACAGCGCGTCACGAGATGTCCACGAAGAGCAGTGCAAGGGAGGGTTGCAAGTCAGAGCATCGGGCGCGCTGGCGAATGGCGGTGCAAGCAACAGGAAGTCGGAGGTTGGGAGAGCAAGGTGGAGGTGTTGGTGGTTGTGGTGGCTTCGGGCGCAGCAGCCCCACTTCCGTGCTTGCGGCAAGGAGATCCTTCCCACTCTCTGCCATGGCCAAATGCATTTCGGCGGTGAAGACTCACGACTCGACAACAAACCCCCGGCTAAGCCGGCTCGGGACGCGAGGAGGAGGGCGAACAAGAGGTCGAGGCGCGTCCTGCGGCGACGCGGTGCCGACGAGGCGGCAGGTGCGACCCAACTTGCTCTCCTCGATCAATCTTGGAATGGCGCCGTGTCTCGAACCCTCTCCTCTCCATCCATCCATACCACTGATGGGCCAGCGACATGGGCAAGCGAGTGCTCCCCCGCAGATGCTGACGGCTACACAAAGTCCATGTCCCACCCCCCGGTCACGACCCGCTCTGCCGCGTCGTCGGGTCTCTTGCACCGTCTCGTCTCCTGACCATTCCCTCGGTCCAGACATCGCCCTCCTCGTCCACGCCCTCAGCTTCCCGTCTCTGTAGTCTTCCTCCTCTCCTATTTCTCAACGCCGTCTCCCCAGCTCCAATATGCTTGTCGTGACGTGCCAACACGAACCGAGTCGAAGAATCATGTAACAACTGCATGCGACTCGCCAAAATGAATTCACCCGGTAACCGCTTCACGGGAAGCTATGACGCGAACACCCTGGCCGTCATCATCTGCTCGTCTCTCGCCCTCTCTAATGCCCTCGAGCTCGAGCTCCTCGTCTTCACCACCTTCCAGGCCTACCGTGGACTCTACTTTTGGTCGCTCGTCGTGGCCAGCTTTGGAATCATCCCTTATGTCCTGGGCTTCCTGATCGAGTACTTTCGCCTCACCGCCCTCGCTGCTGGCATCGCGCTCGATACGACTGGATGGGCTCTCATGGTCACTGGCCAGTCGGTGGTCTTGTACTCACGACTATGGCTTGTGTTTGGTGGGGGGCATCGCACGCTGCTCAGCGCTGTCAAATGGATGATAATCATTGATGGTCTATTGTTCCATGGAGTGACTACCAGTCAGTCTCACCCATCTGCGTCTCAGAGTGAATTGCTGATCTTTTGTCGCACAGTTGTCGCATATGGCTCCCATTTTGGAGTCAATACTCATACCTTCGGAGCGGCCTACAACTATATCGAGCGAGTGCAAATGATCGCATTCTGCCTACAAGAATTCATCATCAGCGGCTTGTACATCTGGAAAGCGCTGGACATTATTCGCGCGTCGGAGCACAAGCGGTCGAATCATCTGATGTGGCAGCTCTTCTCCATCAACATCATCATCATCGTGCTCGACATCGGCCTCCTGGCTATCGAATTTCTCGGTTACCACGTTCTACAGCAGACAATCAAGGGCTTCATCTACAGCGTCAAACTGAAACTCGAGATCTCTGTACTGAACAAGCTTGTCGAGCTCTCTCAATCAAACACCCGCTCAGCTACTTTGACCCTGGGCGATACCAACGAGTTCCTCGACCCCACCAGAACCGTGTGGGACATCTCCCGCTTTACTCCTGCTTTCTCCAGTAGTATGCACACCTACCCTAAGTGGATGTCTGACCTGGAGAAGTCTGGAATTCAGCGCATCGAGAATGCTTACTCGCCGACCGAGACTACCTGGATCCGAGCCAAACGCGGTGCAACAGTATCAACGGAAGAGGTGCATGATTATGCGGACATGATTCAACCAGCCTCCACCCTTCCTGATCCAAGAGCCGATCCTCGAGAAAAGGGCTCTGCGACAGATTTACTGTACGCTGACGCTGTCAGAAGGATCGCTGGCCCGGGATGAGACCTCTACGCTTCCTTTGTCACAACATCCTTGGAGACAGCTCTGCGCTATTGGCCTAAGTTTCTGTTACGACCGACATACGCCAACGCAAGGCCGTGGAGACTTCGACTCCTTATTTAAGGGTACGACTTTCCGTCGAGATTGACTCCAAGACACTAGACCTAGTGTTTCCAGACTGTCACTGGCAGGCATATCTGCTAGCGGACATCTCGAGGTGTTGCGCCTTCGCTGTTCGTGTGAAACCAAGGTCTCCCTGTAGATCACTGCATTTGTCACGATGTTCACAGAACTATCGTGGTGAATTCGCACAATCTGAGACATCGTTGCGACCGACCTAACGAAAAGGAATATGCACTTGACTGCATCTTTTCACCCAGAAGAGAGCCAGTTCGATACCTAGAGGCGTGTTGTCTTCGCAATGAAAGCTGTCTTGCGAAATGTTGAACTCGGCTGAACGGCTCTGCGAGAGACTAAAGACTATGACCAATGCCGCATTTGATGCTCGAACATTGCATGGATGTAGCTATTGGCAGTTCCGCCGCGGATCGATTTCTCCAAGAACCTACGAATGGGCTTACCAGTGTGAGACGCTGAGGAGCATGCAAAATTCAATGCCGTCACGGCAACCTCTTGCCTAGCTTCTCGAAGTAATAGTATTAATTCTCTCTTAATTTATAGTATGCAGTACGTTGCTCCATAACGTGCTTACGGATTTGTTGACTTAATGAATATATTAGTTTTTATCCACTTCATTCGTTAAGTCATTTAGAATACTTAGGCATATTTACTTTCATCCTATTGCTTCATCTTCTTGCTTTCACCTTGTTACTCTACCTGGGTACTTTTCACCTGGGTACTTTTACCTGAGTACCTTTCCCTGGGTACTTTTACCTGGCCACTTTCATCTTGTTACTTTACCTGGCCACTTTTACCTGGCCACTTTTACCTGACCACTTTTACCTGACCACTTTTACCTTGTCGCCTTTACCTCCGATAAAGGTTTAAATATCTGCTCTCTTCTCATCTTATCGTCGCCTCTGCCTACTGCTGAAGCTTTACCAAAGCCCGCTCAACTCCTGCATCGACATCCTCCTCTCCTTCTCATGCTTCTACACACGGCTACTTGAGTCTCAAACCTCAGCGTACATCATTACTTGAGGTTCGCCGTCATCGCCGGGCGTTCTCAGCCTTGGACAAGAGCCTGATCTTGCTAGATTCGTGCCGAGGCCGTCATCTCTGTTCGGATCGCATCTGAGGGCCTAGACGGGCACATACATACTCTGGACTTCCCTCTCCCGGAAACTACCCGTCTCGAGCTTTTCTGCTGGCTCGACTGCGATTATCTCGCAAGGGATATCTCTCTTTCTTTCGATCACAGCTCAAGACCTTCCGAACTAGACCTTTGACCTAGCTCCCCAAGCAACACTCATCATGGCTACCGGTCCCGAGGTCATGCAGTTCGAGCCGTGGAACGTTGCGCGGAAGGAGCAGAAAGCTGCGAACAAGCTTGCACACAGGCGAAGCAAGAAGATCACAAAATGCGCTCCGGCATATGATATGACTACCGAGCAGCCCCCATACCACGTTTGGTATCGAATGGACAAGCCACATATGAACGAAAAAATTCTTCGCATCACCGAGGAGGTGATGAACAGGATCACATCAGGTCGGCCCGAGGACAAGGAACTCGTTCAACTTCGAGAGGCTGTCGACCAAGCAAAAGAAGTGACTATGACAGATGCAAAACCAGTTGCAGTTGTTGGCCAACAAGCAATGGGGAAAAGCCTATTGATCAATGCACTCTTGCACCGCCGCGATCTGTCCAAAACTTCCGCATCAGGAGGCGCCTGTACAGCCACCGCAATCAAATACTTGCACAAGCCGGATGCATCAGACTTTTCCGAGACCTACGATGCTGCTGTGCAATTTATGGATGATTTGCACCTAACTGAAGTCATGGAAGAACATGCCCGGCGCTACCATCACTTTCATTTCTCTGGCAAAGTGGATCCTGAGTATCATGACGAGGAAGAACGTGATGCAGCAACAGCGGAAGAATACTTTGCATTGTTGTTCAATGTGAACAAAGACGAGCGCGCGAAAGAGAAGTTATCTGCTTTGCTCACTGCCTCCAAGGTAAAGGATCACTCGCTGGTGGAAGAATCACTGAGAATGGCGCACCTTCGCATTCACGAGGCCAAAGCAGACAAGGATCGCATCGTCAAATTCGATGATCAAGACATTGCTTCATTGATGTCGAACATTGAGCATTTCGTTGCCCAGGAAGATGATTGTCCTGCCCTTTGGCCGATCGTACAATATGTGAACATCTTCATGGGGGGAACTCTCGTAAGGAATCGAGTCTCGATCATCGACTTGCCCGGTAAGTTATGCATGTCTTTTCTTTTGCTTCTGTATACTAACTGAGCTAGGCTTGGGTGATTTAAATCAGAGCCGAACTGCTGCGACGAATGCGATTCGGCGTAAGGCAGATTTCGAGATCATTGTTGCAAAATCAGACAGGGTCACTACGGAAGAGGTTGTCCACCAACAAATCAAGCAATCAATCAAACAGCACGGTGCGAAGAATACCATCTTGGTTCTTACTAAGATAGACGTGAGTTTTTGTTCTTACCATCTTTCTTTCACTTCTGATCGTCTTTTAGGAATTCTTCCTCGACAACCAAACCATCGATAAGATGATAGACAAGGATAAGAACGATCCTTTCCCTCAAATCAAACAGTACCTCCTTGAGGCAGAGCATCGCTTGGACGCACTCACCCATGGAGAACAAAATCCAGAAGAAGAGTTCATGGACCCGGACGAGACGGAAGATGCAATAGAAGAATATGAGGAATATCTCCGGAAGATGGCACAATGCACGTTTATTCGGCAGCGCGCCGAAATGCTAGAGGAAGCCATACGGCAGAAGTTCAAGAAGTACGATAAGAACCCGATTCAGGTCTTTTCCGTCTCCGCGTCCATGTACCTGGATTGGATGAAATTTCGGCAGAAAGCTCGACCGGTACTCTCTCCAGAAATGACTGGAATTCCAAAGCTCCGACAATTCTTGCTCGGCCTCGCTGCGAATCAGAATTGGCGGAATTACAAGCATCATGTCTCCAACAAGCTTCCGCTCTTCCTAGACAAGGTCGCTCGCATCGCTTACAATGAGCAAAAAGACGATGCATATGCTGTCATACGACCGATATTTTCAAAGTTGGTTGAGGACTTGAAAGAGCAACATCAAACTGGGTTTGATGACTTTGTCGGGAGTAAGGTTGCACCAGTCTGGGGTCGGCCGTATCAAAAAACCCGCATACTCCAACGCTTCACCCGCACTGTGCAGATGTGGGGTATGGATTGTCGATGGAATACATACAACAAAGGCTTGCGGGAATGCGGCATTGTAAAGAGGACTGCAGCCGCCAAGTACAAGGGCCTAGGATTTTTCAACTGGAATGAAGAACTTTCCTTGGAGATTCAATCAGACATGAAAAACTGGAATCGGAAAATGTTATTAGAAGTCACGGTTTTTGCACGCGAGCGCCGAAAGGACACAGAGGCTGCATGCTCCAAAATCCTCCAGGCTATCATGAAATCAACACTCTCTCCACCATGCAAGGCCATTGCCATCGAGGAATGGAAGAAACGACAAGAACATGTCCTAGCAACGTGCCCACGTCTCGAAGCCGATCTCAAAAATGAAGTTAAAGAGACGTTCAAGTACGCCACCACTGAGACAGACGCTCGCTGCATGATCGCAACCATCTACAGGCCCCTCTACGAAGATGTCGAGAGTATGCCAAGGTCCCAGGGCTGGTACCAACAGCAGCAACGACCTGCCATGGAAGGGAAACTCATCGAAGATGACAGCAATGGCGACACGATCATCGACCGCATCGCCAAAAAAGTCGATGATACAGCGAAGAAGGAACTTGAAGAAGCGTTTGGAGCATTCTTCGAAGGCCTTATTCGGGAACTTGAGCTGTTTGATGAGCACATCAGCGACCGCTTAGTCCCAGATTATGCCATCATAGATACAGACCGCGAGATCCGCGAATCGCTGAAGGACGTGCTGCCAGAGCTGAAAGATAAGGTCAAGGAGCTGCAAGATTACTTAGACGTTCAAGGCGCCCAGATGGAGCTTATGGACGAAGAGACGGACGAAGAGACGGACAATCTCGTTGACGGAGAGCCAATGGATGAAGATCCAGATGATCTTGTCGACGAAGAGCAGCAGGAGATCGTAGAGACTCTTCCAAAGAGTGCTCGAAAGAAGACTCCTCCAGGGGAGAGGGATACAAAGAGGATCAAGATTGAGCAGGAGGCAGAAGATTTGATCTAGCGTAATGATTGGGCAGTAACGTTGCACGATGGATGCATCGCGAGGCAATCATTTTCTAGCTCAAATTCGGGTGCTTCGAAACTGGCCAACATTCACCAGGTACCGTCTAGCACCTTGGGTCTACTGGGTGGTACGCTCTTTGGGTTTGGGCTTGCTTTTGGGCTGCGATACTTTGCTTCTTTTTACTAGGACTGATAAAAAGATGGTGGATATGGGTACATATGCAGGTTCTCGATGGCACACAGCTCAGTCCTCAGGGTCATCGTCGGTTAATCGGTAGTGCATCATGGCTATGATCATCACCGATTCAATTCCAATCAAACAAACACAGCAGAAGTGAAAACAGCCTTTCCAGACAGAATCAGTGAAGAAAAATGAAGCTCAACCAGCTCCAGATATATTCGAGGGATCAATGCCCGTGGGATATCAAACCCCTGCCAATGTATGCCCAAACGCCGATATAATAGCGCGAATGCTTTCCTCGGCCATTTCATCTCAAAGCCACTCAATTTCAACAGTCCTCATCCCAGCCAACCTCATCCACTTCCCCACAACCCTCCTCTTCTTCACCAGCGCCCCTACACGAACATGCTCACCCGTCTCGTCAGACTCTGCACCTTTGCGTCCAACATGTGATTCTCGTCCTCCTTGCGATGCAACTCCCTCTGCAACGCCTCCTTCTCCGACCTCAGCGCCTGCACCCTCGCCCCCATCTTCTCCCGATACCCGGCATGCTCCTCGTGCACGGCCTCGAGATGATGCGTACTCACTCCTCCTGCTCCCCCCGCCACAGGCGCCGCCGGCATCGCCCTCGCCGGCGCCGCGCCCCCGCTCCGCATACGCGCCATCTGCGCATCCTTCTCCTTGAGCTTGAGCTCCAGATCCGCAACGGTATCGCGCCACGCCTTGTGCGCCGTCATCTTGTTGAGCTCGTCGATGGGCATGCCTGCCACCGGCGCCCCATGCACGTTCCCGGCTTTCAGATGCTCGATCTGGTTCAGCAGGTCTTGGTTGCGCTTCTCGAGCTCCAGCGCGCGCTGCTCGAGCGCCGCGGCTTTGGCGGCGGCGAATAGGTCCGTCGTGTCGCGGCGCTCGAGGAGCATGGAGCCGGGGCGGCCGCGGGATGGGGACATGCGGCCGGTTCGCGGCGACTCGGCGGAGGCGGCGGCGGCGTCGAGTTTGCGGGTTGCGTCGGCGAGCTTGACGCGCACTTCGTGGAGGTTGGTGAGGTCGTCGTCGCGGAGCTGTGTCATGCCTGCGAGGTCGCGGCGTGTTTTGGCGAGCATGCCGCGGATCACGATGTTGTTGGCCACGTCCTCGTCGCGGAGTTTGGTCATGGCTTCGAGGTCGCGGCGGGCTTTTGCGAGGTAGCCCCGGATCTTGATGTTGTTGTCGACATCTTCGTCACGCAGGGCAAAGAGGGCTTCGTGGCGTTTCTGCCAGGCCTTCTTCTCTGCTTCGAGCGTGGCGACGCGTTCGTTGAGGGCCTTGTATTCTTCTGGTGTTACGGATACAACGGGGTTCTCGCGCTCCATGAAGACGAGCTTGGACATCAGGGCAGAGAGTTGCTGTTCAAGAGGTCCTGCGACGTGGGGCGCCACCTTTGGCTCTTCAGGCCGTTCATCTGATTTTTGCATCTTCTTGGGTAGCAGGGTTGGCGTCTTCTCTGGGTACTCGAAATCTTGCTCGTCCCCTCCGAGGGTGGAGGTTCGGGAGTGTGTATCGTCATCTGGTGAGCTCTCGGCATGCTCTTGCTGATGTCGGTGTTGGGTCCTTAATGGTGCTGGTGGTGCTTGGATTTCAGAAAGCTGGACGTTGCTTCCAAACTTCTGGCTTAGTCGAGACACGGCGGAGCCCGACTGCTGCCGTTGGCTTTGCCACATCGGAGGCATATTCGGCATGTTATGGGATGGTACAGCAGGGAAATTGGCGTTCTGGATGACGAAGTCTTCTTCAGTGGCGGTTGAAGAATCAGATTCGTACCCCGACCGACGCTGCAGCTGGGGAGACACCATAGACGTTGGCCGGCCAGCTGAATGCACTGAACCAACTGATTGGACGGATGGTGTTCGTTGAGGTCTCGAAGGCGGTCGGTTCGCGGTCCACATTTCCTGATCCACGCGTACAAACTGAGGGTATCGTTCACGATCCAGTGAGATGTTGCCCGAATTGGGTTGGCCGATTAGAGAATAGATCTAAGATAGGGAAGTAGAGCCGAGCTCGAGCAATGCAGAGTTTGCAGATGCAGGACAGGTCTGGCTGTCTGGGTGCGGCATCACGAGCTTTTGATGCTGGTGGTGTGAGGTAGGGGGAGCCTGAGGTTGCGCTGAAACGCGCCCTGAGACCTAGGGGTCTCCATGTCGCAGACCGCGACGTCGAGACCGAAGGCGGGCGCATCGCCCGGGAGATCGCCCGAGCGGCTTCGCTGGATAAGGCCGCTGCAGGTACAACGAGAAATCTGATTGTTGGTTGAGGATAAGAGCGCGGCGGTCCTTACGGAGTTGATCGGGTCTCCGTCGGGTTGGTGGCGAGGCTGGAGACGAGGCTGGAGGCAGTCTCGCTGATGTCGCTTGTACAAAGAGGAGCCGTCGCATCGCGATATGCCTCGCAGTCGGCATTCAATCATATTCGAGCGCTTCTTATCGCAAGGAAGGTCGTTTGCTGACGAGATTAAGGCTGAATGCGAGGTGAAGTCTTGAGGTTGAACGTATCGCGCGCCGACGATGAAACAGCAACCGTCTCGGCTCGGTATTCAACCGGAAAACAAGCAATCTTCTCGAACAGGAGATGGACTTCAAAGCAATGCACGCCTCAGCCGCAATCATCGGAGTTGGAGTAGATTGTCCAGGTGCATCAGGACTGCTTGGCACGCCCGAATGGCCGAGTTTGTACTTGTGATTGAAACCATGCAGTGTCTACCACAGATGTCGCAGATATGTATTGGCAGCTAGTTTGAGATTGATGACAATAGAGTCGAGTAGGTCAACAAACTACTTGCACTACTCAAAGAGTGTGTTGACCCCAATCGCGCTAAGCTGGGCGATTCACGCCATCACGTGCACTTTTCACGTGCATGTGAAACTGAGCCAATGGATGCACCAGGTTTCGCTTCTCAACCTCAAGCTCTGAATCGATCTGTCTTGTTGAATTCAATATACATACACAAATCCCCTCATCTCGCGATCCGTCTGGCCTTTCCATGTCTCCGCCTCGAGATATTCGCTCTCTCGTTCTCCGGTCGCCTCCGCTGCTGCTGCTGCTGCGGATCTTCGCCGGTTCTGCCACAAATAATACACAAATAAGCACACCGTCACAAACGCGCAACCTGCTTGTGTCCCTAGTACTGCATACTTTGCCGGCAGAAAGTCAGGTGCATCCTTCGCCTGGAAAGTTTGCGGTCCTATGATGTTGCCGATACTGAACGAGCCAGCAACCAGTGCCGCGCAGAAAGGGCGTTTGGTGTATCCAGAGACGTTGGAAGAGATCCAATTGTAGTAGACAGGTAGCGGCGCGACGATGGCATTGACGAGATAGATGCCAGCCAGGACGCCCGATCCATGGAGTTGGGGGGAGAGAAAGGACATGAGCGCTCCTCCGATGATGCCCGGAATTATACAAACGACGATCCAGGCCCAGCGGTGCGACTGCGTGCGAATGCCGTATCCAACCAACAGAGTAAAAAAGATGCTGATTGCACCAGATGGAGTGTTCATCAACGCAGCTTGTTTGGGAGCGTACCCGAGATTGCGAATCAATGTCGAAGAGTAGGTGGTGACGACACCGCTCGAGACGGAGAGCTGGTGGTCGTCAGGTTCAATGAAATTCACTTCAAGAAGATGTTTAATGACATACCAGAATGACTGCTAGCGTCAAGAGCCAGACCTGCGGATCGAGCATTGCCTCCAAGACCTCTTTGAACCGGTACCTCCGACCCTCGATACCTGTTCGGTTGACACTGACGTGTTGTATCAATGCCATCTTCTCCTCGTCTGTCAACCACTTGGCATGCATCGGTGTGTCTGGAAGCCAGAAACCAGTCACGGCTCCAACAACAACCGTGACAAGTCCCAATACCAAAAACAGTATTCTCCAGCCCTCCATGCCAGCTTCAGTCGAAATGTGTTGGAATCCATAGCTGACAGCACCGCCCACGATCTGCCCAACACCCAATCCACAGTACCAGAAACAGAAACGCGGAGCTGCCTCGCTTTTAGTATACCACATGCTACTAATCAGCAGAAGACTGGGACCAATCGTCGCCTCGAAGATGCCCAAGAACACTCTGCTAACCAATAACGTCCTGTATCCTGTGGCAGCAGCACCACAAGCTGTGGCCACGCCCCAAAGGACGACATTGATACCCAACCATTTTGCCGCAGGAATCTTCTGTAGGAGCCACGAATTCGGAATCTCGAAGACCAGATACGCGACGAAGAAAAAGGTTGCGATGTTGCTGAAATCGTTACCGCGCAGACTCAACGACGCATTGATGCCCATGACAGCAGTGTAGTTGTATATCACCTTATCCAGAAACTGGAGAGTGTAGCAAAGGAACATGAGCGGTATGATGTGCCAATCGATTCGGCGCCGCAGACGCGAGAGGTTGGTGCCTGCAGCAGAGGTATCGGGATGCTGTTGGATGTAATTCCATGCCGTGTCGACTCCTGAGTCTCGGTCCCAATTCCCCGCGCTCGCCTCGACCGCGCCTTCCTTTTGAGCCATTGTTATGGAAAGTTGCGGGTGAGTCCTTGCCAAACAAGCGGACGATGGTAGAAGAATCTTTCTTTTTATCCCAAGTCCCAGTCGACTTGGGTAGTACCAAAAGCAATCGCAAAGCGGGGCACCCGGATCGGAGTGCACATTTAGGGCTGCGTACATGTCCATACGCGCACCAAGACCTGGGCCGAAGCGAAGCGATGTAACCCCAAGACTTGCCTCATGAGGAAAGACGTTGGCGATGCTAGTAGTAGTGTCTTCGTCCCCAAATCAATTCGCGCGGCTCCCTGCATGAAGATCCACCGACAAGACCATTCGGCCATTTATCTCCCCGTTTCGGCAAGATCCGGTTAAAACAAATTACTAGAATTGTCAGCAACGTAGTGAGGATGCTTGCGATGAGACGAGAAATGAAATTACTAAGCCTGCGTACAGGGTCAGGTGTCGGTGCGGTTGCCTTGTGAGTTACCTACTCCAAATTACAAACACGCAGTCTGTGCGCGGCCTCGCAGATTCTGAACTAGGAAATGGGACATACTCAAGTTCATTCAAAGTCTGCTACTTTTAAATACAGTTTGCGAAAGTTTGCTCTCGTGAACGTACTTTATTCGCTTTCTCCACGATCTCAATGCCTTTCGTCACGCTCTTCTTTTGATTTGATTCCTTGTTCTTTCCTCAACGTGATTTGACTTTCGCTCGATTTTACTGTAGGGCATGCCTGATTAACAAGCCTTGTCATTCTAATTAGATCTCTGCGTAGCTAATCGATGGTAGCTTCTGGTTCAAGAAGCAAAACTTGGTTGACTTGCCAAAATACAAGTGATGTGGTGGATCCTGATCCTTTCTTCCTTATAGAACTCCAGGCACTCACTGATCAACTCATCTAAAGGCCCTCTTCGATCTTCTCAGGCTAATGTCCGACTCCCAATTGTCGCCTCCCCAATCCCAATGTCTTGTGGTGCTCATGCCGGGCTCGATCTCAAATAGCGTGTACAGTGCATCGGTTACTTCGACTTCCCAATCTAGCCACCGCCCGTTCTCTTTACACAGCATATCGATCCTGACGAGGATCTTCCAGCAGTAGCTCAAGTACTTCTTCAGCTCTTCTCCATTGCTGATATGCAATGGATCATCGCGAACATGAGTGCGCCCGACCGGTGTGTAACCCGCAATATCCATGACATGTAGAGCGAGCTCAGCGGGCAACCCTTTCCGACCTAAAAGGTTAAGAACGAGCGGTATATCGGACTTCCCGGGGACATATCCGCCTTTGAACTCGGTATGAACAAGCTTCGAAACGGGCTCTCTGCCGAGGTTCTGCTTTTGATATGTATTAGAGTAGACATATTCGAACATGCCCCGTGGTATGCCGAAGAATTCGCGATGTGGATAAGTGTGTGATTCCCAACGCTTTGCCCCGTATGGCACTGCTGTACAGTATAACAGCATGTGCTGGTACGCGGCCGTCAAGCGATAGTCGTACAGGTCTGGTGAGAGCGTCTGACGATGTGCCTTGGTTTCCTCCTCGATGAAATTCATACGGCTGACAGGGTCATACAACTCTGGTTTGAGGAAGAGCACATTGAGGCATATGTACGCCAGAAGTGCCGACTCCTTGAGTCTGCTCAAACCAAACCCATGCGAATTGGCGTATTGATCTTCGTCCCACAGTCTACCGAACCAGACGCGCGGGTGCGTGGCGAGCCGGAATAATGTGTCCATTTCGCCATACATAATCATTGTTTTGGTCTGCTCGCATACGTCGAATAAACTGTTGTGCATGTCACCTTCGGACGCTGTGGTTTCGTCAACGAATAGCCTCGCTGTTCGTTTGTACAAGGACAGCACATCGTCTGGTGAGCTTCTAGCAGGGAATTCTGTTTTGTACTGCTGCACTGTCTTGGACATTCTCTTGACCGCATCTTCCGAGATGATGATCTCGTCCAGATCGGGAATAGCTGGATCCGCATCGTATTTTTTGCGCTCAATTACGGAGTAGTCGGCCAGTGCGCGGGCGAAAACGCGCGTGAAATGACCCAATTGCTTCCCCATTTCTGGTTTATTGCGCAGGTATAAGTTTGTACTGCCATAGAAGTGCGGATTCCAGTGTATGAATTCGAAGTTGTCGGCCACAATGTGCCACGGGATAGAATGAGCCTGATGCGCCATTGGAATGGACGACTCGTTGATGAGCGCCAACAAGTAAATAGGAAGTAAATGATGTAGAAAGTAGAGGAGCAGAATGATACATCAGGGAAAAAAGTTGGCGTCGATCGCGGAGTCATAGTTTGCGGAGCTCAGCCCACACCCCAGCTTATTAAGGCCTCGTATTTGGCTCAAAGCAGCAGTTGCTAGTTCAATTCGCCGCTAATCTTCGGTACGAAGCAAGCAGTCGTATCTTTGTTAAAGTACCTACAAAACGTTGTGACTTAATAAATCGTGCCTCGAATATGTTGCCAAGTCGGATCTTGGACCCCGTTACGCACTGCGAGCGCCCATTGGCAGAGGCCTAGACGGCGATACACAAAGCTCTCGGGTTGCACCGTACATTTTGCCCGAAGCAGCACCAGTCCAATTCCTGCTTTCGATATCAAGGCCGTACGCTGTTCTCCCAATTTGAGGATAATAATTTCGTTTGTGTGAAATGTGCTAGGCAAAGCTTCTGCGAGCTGTAGAAACCGGTCTCTCTCCTCCCAAGCATCGACTTTTGGTACAATGTCGACCCGAGGCAGGTGCGGGTTCTCGTCGTAGATATAATCATCCAGACGAACGTGGCACAAGTAGTACTTGTTATTATCGCCAGGAGGTGGTCCCATTCTGGCTTTCCACACGGCCAGCAGAATCTCCAGCGTGCAGGAGGGTCCTTCAAAATCTGCTCCTAACGAAGAAGCAGAAATCGAACATGAGTCGAGATGTTGATTGCTCCAGAATGCCAACTCTGCTGTTACTCGAGACCTCTGTGTAATTTTCCAAGTTTCATTATTTTGTGGTTTCTCAGTGTGGATGAACATCTGCCCGAGTCGCGGAGACAACTGATTCATCTTCATAGCGAACTCATGTTCGAGGTCGTTGAGTGTGATCGTCTCGGTTGGGAGCACCATCCTAATACCGTAAATCGACATTATAGCAAATATCCTATCAAGTGGGCGGCTTGTTTTTCGACAATGCGCGGCACCATACTGTATGTTAGGGTTTCGAGCAAATGGTGGATGCTCATATCCGGCTTCACGGATCAGATTTGCAATTTGAAGAGCGATGGGTTTGTGTGCCGTTGCACCATGTCGGAATATCCACAGACTCGCAGATCGAATATGCCAAAAGGCTCTCAAAAGAGCACCTAGGAATATATTCTGTCCTAGGTTGTCAGGATGCGGAAGCAAGGATCCCTCGCGAGATAAAATCAAAGCATCCCCACGGAGAGTTCCTTCTTGAAGTGTCCATAAGGAAGAAAACCATGGATCGTTCAACAGGACAGTGAGAGACCGATGCACGTCGTTTAGTGCCATTTTTACGCTCTTACCAAGAGCCGTTTCATCTTGACGCTGTAAATGTGCCGAGCAGGTGAACATGTCGTCGAAGACATTTTGCAGTGTAGCTGTCGAGAGTCTGGAAAACCAAACGTATACTCGTTGTGCATTGGCAAAGATGGCCACCTGATTGTTCACTTCTTCCATCTTGACCACTTCATCTTCTTGATCGATACAGGCAACGTCTATCCAGACATATTGCGAATCTTTGCCCATTTGCTCGATAACGTTCTCAAAGCTTTCGATGCTGAAATGCTCTGTGGAAATCGCAGGAATCCTCCATGTAGTTCCAGTTATCCGAACTCTAGGGCCATCTTGCTGTTCCCAACGTCCCCAAGTGTACGTCAAGATGCCATAATCTGGCTCCTTGGTATCTCCATAGCGGTTACCTTTTCGGCGTTCAAGAGAGGTCATGGTCGGAATGTGTAGCAGGCGACGCGGCCACGATCCTGAAACGTCTCTCCAACGAAACGAACTCGTTCCACGGTATTCAGTGTCATGAGTAACTGGATTCATTGCCGTCGTTTATGTCAGTAGCCCAAGACGGACAGAGAGGTGTGTTCTATGGTGGGTGTGAGTGTCATCGGGAGCTGTTGTAAGATTGGGGGCGAGAAAAGAGGGGCTTTGTTGGAAGAAACTGCAGGTCGAGTAATGTCCATCCAAACGTAACGGAACAACCGCCGTGACGAAAAAAAAAGAGTACATTGGTGTGAATGTCGAATAGCGTCAGCACGCCTTTTATACTTCATATATTTATCGTTATATCGCTAAATTTGGATATTTCTTTATCTTCGACTGCCTTCTTATTTCAAAATTACTCTAATGTTGATGCCTTCCCGCCAAACTTACGATGATTCTTCTACAAAGCATAAACAAGTGCGACTCTCCACAGAGCTACCACGACGCATATACTGATAACAAAAGTTATCGAGCGCCTGATCATGCGCCTTAGACCTGGTTGATATCGCAAAAAAGTAATATTTAGCTGCATGGCTGCGAGTAGCGATCTTGTGTGCGGGGTCCTAGTCCCTGGCGGTACCTCCAACCAAAGCCGTCCAATGAGGGCATAGCCCAGGCAACTTGCGATAAGTTACACCGTATTTCAGCTTAGGTAATGGTAGTTGCGCGCTCAGTGGTATCTTCGCTAGCGCAGAACAGCCCACGTCAACGCTGCAGCGTCCACGTTCAGCCGCAGCGGCCTTCTCAGCCTCGCCGCATTCAAGATGAACGGCAACATCATTGACACACACAGAGCGACCCCGCCGGCTTCCGAGCCTGCGTCGGAGCGTCCACAGAGCCACGTCCGCCGCACACCAGACAGCGCGCCGCATCATGGCCGGCCTTTCGGGAGCGGCAAGCGTGATCGCTGTCGTCGACATATCCGCCAAAGTCGCGTCGCTCTGCCTACAGTACTTGGTCGAGGTTAAGCACGCAAAGAGCGATATCGAGCGCCTCCACCGAAAGGTTAAGGATACTAAGACTATACTCGAAAAGCTTCAACAGCTTCTAGATAAGCAGGGCAAGACGCA